>CM065721.1:963712-966212 GCA_033310375.1 Conus canariensis | reverse complement strand
CCAGAAAGAATTAATTATAGTTATAGGACAGGTTGTGAACATAAAAAACAAAAGCAAACGAAAAGATATCCCGAGTCCGAGCACCCGCGCCCGGGAAAAGGTTAACTGCTGGCACTGTAGGGGATGGTAGCACGCAGGCAATGTAGCCCTGCGAGCGCAGACAAGAATTCTTGAACTTGGGGCGTCGAAGTGGGCATGAAGATGGAGGTCCCAGGGCGCAATCTCCAGGGGGATAACTTGCGGAAAGAATGGCTGGTGATGATGAAGGGGAAGTGGAGGACTGGGGATGAACAGTTCACACGCATGAACAGAGTGAAAGGCCTGGAGACAAAGCGAAATTGCCGTAAGGGAGGGGAAATGGAATATTTTAGATGACTTAAAATAAAGGTCTTTCCCCAGCCCTGTTTCTCCATGTAAAAGTTCCTTCCCTCTTATAGAGGTTAAATGTTAAGGTGAATTTCACAGAGTGTGGGGCAAGTTAATGCTTACTTGACTATAATAAAATGACTACCATAATGTCCCCTTCTTCAATATAAGGCTTCTACAATGTTTTCTCCCACTTTTGTAATGAATCAAGAGTGATTTCAAAGGATTTCCTCTTATATGCACGAGCCCAAAAGAAATGAGAATAGCAGAAGTCAAAATAAACGCGTTTTCATCCAAACAAAAGTATCATGGTACATTACACGACATCAAACAATGTGTTTACCGTAAAAGAATAATGATACAATAATTCGAGTCGGAGGTGTACAAAACGATATCTTCACATTTCTGTGATAAGCTTTTTTATGCATGGAATAAACCCGTTATTGAATACAGAGGGTCACACACCCACAACGAAAAGAATAAGAGACAAGGCTGACTAGGGTTTCCTTTCTCCCCCCTCTGTCTGAATCCAATTGTAACAAAGTGAAGTTTTTTTAGAAATGGGAAGCAAGAATATAACTATAGATATATCTATAAAACGACAGCAAACAAAGGAAATGATACACGCACACAACAGACAGATAACTCACCAAAACCCGTGAGTGAGCTCTAGAGAATATACAGGCCCTGGAAAACCAGAAACCTCACCGAGGACACAAGACAGCGTCACTTCGATGGCTCGGAGGACCCAAACCTCACCGGTGCGGTCACAACCGAAGATCTCCCTCCAAGCTCTTGAAAAAAAAGGAATGTTCTCCGCCCAGGCTAACGGGACTTGAACTTCGTTTGCTCCCAAGGTGAGCCAAGTGATCAGCATGGGCTGCACGGGATGCCTGTACACTGATGCCACTTCTGGCTGACACCGAATAACGCGCGTGAAGCGTGCACGCGAGGAACGCGCGCGCAGGCACACACACACACACACACACACACACACACCACACACACACACACACACACACACACACACGTGCAAACATGCAGAGCATAGACGCACGCCCTAAAACATTTGACAGTTCGTGACATTGATATATGTCAGGTTATGTGACTCACTGAGTATCATACACGTACTTGCGATTGTTCGTAATCGCCGGCGGCCTTGATCTGTTGATATGGCTGGTGTGTCACGTGACTGGCTTGTGATGAATAACACGAGTATGTACAGCCCAAGTTACTTAATACCTCTTGGTGCTTCGCAGTCTTATGATACTCCCTTCTAATCTCTCCCAATCGCTCTCATCCCATCCTCTGCCCCCAAACACACACACACACACACACACACACACACACACACACACACACACACGCGTGCGCGTGCGCGCATTCACATTCATAGGCACAATGAAGTTTACTTCAACCCTGACTTTGAAATAAGATTGGGACTGAGAGTGACAAGATAAGTTCTGACGATAGAAAATTCCAAGTTCTAGGGGCATGGAAGGAGAAGAAGCGATAACCTTTTGTGTTTGTGTTTGGGAACGGCCTGAAACCATGAGTAAGCCGACCGACAGGTGGGAGTTCCGAAGCTGATGGCTCTGAAACATGCTAGGTAAAAATAGCGGCATGGTGAATCGGATTCGTAGGCCTACTTCATGCGCTTAGGCTTGTTCAGGGCAACATATTACAAATCTGTCGTATATCTTGGTGTACTTAGCTGTGTCAGACAGCTCTTTAACATTGACATTATCAGATTTCTAATACCAGAGTGTTAATTTCACCGAATTGGGATCGTATTCAGAAACGAACAAGCCAGTCAAGTCAGCTTCCACGTATCACTTTATCGATCTGTGCATTGTGCCCACAATGACCTGAAAGCTTTACCAAATCTAGAAAAGGATGATGATCTTATCTTCATCGGGTAAATGGCTACTGCATACTCGTTATGCAGAATATAGTAGGATAGCTCATGGAACGAATCATTGCAATAAAAATCGTAAGAGACTTTGAAAGTAGACAAATCCTGCTAACCAGTCACGGAGGCTGCAGATCAGGTGAAACTACATGGGAAATGCGGCCGCTTTTTTGCCAATGAAGTATATGGTCGGTGAGGAGTGGGGGGGGGGGGGGGGGGGGG
>CM065721.1:952500-963612 GCA_033310375.1 Conus canariensis | reverse complement strand
GCTTCACATTCATAGGACAATGAAGTTTACTTCAACCCTGACTTTGAAATAAGATTGGGACTGAGAGTGACAAGATAAGTTCTGACGATAGAAAATTCCAAGTTCTAGGGCATGAAGGAGAAGAAGCGATAACCTTTTGTGTTTGTGTTTGGAAGGGCCCTGAAACCATGAGTAAGCCGACCGACAGGTGGAGTTCCGAAGTGATGGCTCAAAAACATGCTAGGTAAAAATAGCGGCATGGTGAATCGGATTCGAAAGCCTACTTCATGCGCTTGGGGGCGGGTTCAGGGCAACATATTACAAATCTTCGTATATCTTGGTGTTACTTAGCTGGGTCAGACAGCTCTTTAACATTGACATTATCAGATTTCTAATACCAGAGTGTTAATTTCACCGAATTGGATCGTATTCAGAAACGAACAAGCCAGTCAAGTCAGCTTCCACGTATCACTTTATCGATCTGTGCATTGTGCCCACAATGACCTGAAAGCTTTACCAAATCTAGAAAAGGATGATGATCTTATCTTCATCGGGTAAATGGCTACTGCATACTCGTTATGCAGAATATAGTAGGATAGCTCATGGAACGAATCATTGCAATAAAAATCGTAAGAGACTTTGAAAGTAGACAAATCCTGCTAACCAGTCACGGAGGCTGCAGATCAGGTGAAACTACATGGGAAATGCGGCCGCTTTTTTGCCAATGAAGTATATGGTCGGTGAGGAGTGGGGGGGGGGGGGGTAGGCTTCCCTCCCACCTCCCCCCCCCCCCCGGGCTAAACCAGACGAAGTCTAAAATGTGCTCCTGGATATGCTGAATCCATTTATGCATGTTAACAGAAAAAAAATTTGGGATGGTCTTAGACTTATTGCCCTTGCCGTAAGGGTACCCCCCTAAACCTCTTTTCGGCAATTGCATTTTCAGTAAGTTATCAAGTGGTATTAAAACTTAGAAAACTATTTTTGCGTCCTTGTTTATTAAAAGCAATTAGTAGGTTTTATAAAAAGAGCATTACAAATAATAGTAAGGCTATATTTTGGCTTCAGTAAGGGCATGTTCTTCGCATACTGTTATTTTCATGACTAAAAGACGATGTCATCTCTCGCACATGAAACAATATTTAAAAATTCGTCACTTGGAACATATTTTCATAAACTACAATACATTAGGATAATTTTGATAAAGTTTCAAGGTTCCAGACTAATTAGGTATGTCACAATTGCAAAAAGATCACCCCTACCCCCCAAAACTGGAATATCGCCCACAGTCCTAAATGCGTCAGTCCTAATTGGAACCCACAAATCATTACTTGATTTATGAAATACAGCGAGCATTCACCCTGGAAACACTAATAACTTAATTCCACAACAAAAAAATGGTTTCAATGGCACTCCGTAAAAATATGATCATTCTCAGAATTAAAAGATGTTGTCATCTTTAAAAAAGGAAAAAAGTCCCATACTATGGAAATATTTTCACAAACAAACAAACAAAAATGCATTAGGGTACTTAAGGTGCATAGGTACTTAGGTGAGGTGAAGGTTTCAAACCAATCAGTTTCATTGAAACTGCAAGTAAATCACTCCTTACCCCCAAAAGACAGGATCAGTTGAAATTCTGGAACACTGGCAAAAGCTACAATACCTCTCCTCCGATTCATTTTCTGTTCTCACAAAAACTAAGTCTGATCGGTGTGCAAACAAACTTTTGCTTGGGATTCTCTGCTTTTCAATCATCATCTGAATCATCAGAGTCAAAACTATCACCCAGTCTATTCTGCAGTAGACACTGTGTGTCATCGTCATCATCATCTCGGTCTGGCAAGTCATCCAGAAGACTGTCAATAACTGGCTGGGGGATGATCAGCTCTTCCTCAACAGCATGTGAATGACTCCGTCCCTGTACACCTATGATGTATACACATACACCCAGGTACACATGCTTGTATACAAGAATGCACAGCCACGCGCGCGCGCGCCGCGCACACACACACACACACACACACACACACACACACACGCACATGCTCACACCAACTTCAACAAGAGAAACACAATAACAATGCGCTGGTGCGCCACACACACACACACACACACACACACACACACACACACACACACACACACACACACACGTGCATGGATGCAGGCACACACACCAGCAATTCAACAACACACACATGAATGCGCGCTCGGCAGCGCGCGCGCGCGCGGCGCGCAGCACACACACACACACACACACACACACACACACACACACATTCACGCATGCACGGCACGCACGCACGCACTCACCTAAAAGAGTACGTTTTTCGCTGTGCTGACATGCAGTCGGTGAAACGCATCACAACTGGTTTGAATATCCGTAGTGTAGTCTGAGTAGCATAATAATCAATGCAAGATCTTTACATGTGTGAATGTGTGCAGGCATGCACATATTGAGATAAAGCAGCAAGCTGAACACTTGCACGAAAGCTAATTAATTTGCACACTGTCCTATTCATGTCGTAGATACCATTTAGCCTGCATTTACACAACAAATATAACAAAGAATGGCATTCCATTCCACACGCTGCAATTTATGACAAGTTTAGGTCTGTACACAACCAATATACGGCAAGGTTTAGTTCCTTCAGAAAAAGATGGTTTTCTGGAGACTCACGACGCATGGCAAAGCCTTATTCTTTCAGGAGACAACAAGGGTCCATGGAGACCCATGATGTACGGGAAAGGTTTATTCCTTCAGAAGACAACAAGGGTCCATGGAGACCCACGATGTACGGCAAAGGTTTATTCCTTCAGAAGACAACAAGGGTCCGTGGAGACCCACGATGTACGGCAAAGGTTTATTCCTTCAGAAGACAACAAGGGTCCGTGGAGACCCACGATGTACGGTAAGGGTTTATCCCTTCAGAAGACAACAAGGGTCCGTGGAGACCCACGATGTACGGCAAGGGTTTATTCCTTCAGAAGACAACAAGGGTCTGTGGAGACCCACGATGTACGGCAAGGGTTTATTCCTTCAGAAGACAACAAGGGTCTGGGGAGACCCATGATG
This sequence comes from Conus canariensis, assembly GCA_033310375.1. Classification (NCBI taxonomy): domain Eukaryota; kingdom Metazoa; phylum Mollusca; class Gastropoda; order Neogastropoda; family Conidae; genus Conus; species Conus canariensis. Next base: position 960,554 of record CM065721.1, on the reverse strand, counting down.
TACGGCAAAGGCTTATTCCTTCAGAAGACAACAAGGGTCCATGGAGACCCACGATGTATGGCAAAGGTTTATTCCTTCAGAAGACAACAAGGGTCCATGGAGACCCACGATGTATGGCAAGGGTTTATTCCTTCAGAAGACAACAAGGGTCCGTGGAGACCCACGATGTACGGCAAGGTTTATTCCTTCAGAAGACAATGAGGGTCCGTGGAGACCCACGATGTATGGCAAGGTTTATTCCTTCAGAAGACAACAAGGGTCCGGGAGACCCACGATGTATGGCAAGGGTTTATTCCTTCAGAAGACAACAAGGGTCTGGGGAGACCCATGATGTACGGCAAAGTTTTATTCCTTCACAAAAAGCTTGAGTCTCTGGAGACCCTGGACGTGCGGCGCGCAAAATAAATTATTCAACGTACGGGAAAGGTTAATTCTGTCATTTATCCATCAGCTTTAAATCGTGCGCAGTGTGGTCTCAAAACTTTGCAGATGTGGTGTAGCGTATATAGACTAGTCCGCACGCAGTGACATCTCCTGGATGAAACTGGAACTGAAACAGAAGCATCGTGTCGCCGTTATCATTTCGCGGGAAGACGTCTAGCAATTTTCATGGTTTAAAAACACCGCGTTGTATTCCCCGCCCCTTCTCTTTTTATCTCATGTCCCACTGTCCAAGTGTGTGATGTCATATGAGAATGACCGTTAACTGCATCTCATATATCACAAACATGTAGTTCTGTGCACCGCTTGCCCTGTATTCAGACACTACTGACTGACAAAGATAATACAACCCTGTACACTGCTCGTCTTGTACTGAAACACTATTGACTGACACCAATTATAGAGTTCTGTACATTGATCGCCTTGTACTGGGACACTATTGACTGACACCAATTATAGAGTTCTGTACATTGCTCGCCTTGTACTGAGACACTATTGACTGACACCAATTATAGAGTTCTGTACATTGCTCGCCTTGTACTGAGACACTATTGACTGACACCAATTATAGAGTTCTGTACATTGCTCGCCTTGTACTGAGACACTATTGACTGACACCAATTATAGAGTTCTGTACATTGCTCGCTTTGTACTGAGACACTATTGACAGACACCAATTATAGAGTTCTGTACACTGCTCGTCTTGTACTGAGACACTATTGACTGACACCAATTATAGAGTTCTGTACATTGCTCGCTTTGTACTGAGACACTATTGACTGACACCAATTATAGAGTTCTGTACATTGCTCGCCTTGTACTGAGACACTATTGACAGACACCAGTTATAGAGTTCTGTACACTGGTCGTCTTGTACTGAGACACTATTGACAGACACCAATAATAGAGTTCTGTACACTGGTCGTCTTGCACTGAGACACTATTGAAAGACACCTGTAATAGAGTTCTGTACACTGCTCGTCTTGTACTGAGACACTATTGACAGACACCAATTATAGAGTTCTGTACACTGCTCGTCTTGTACTGAGACACTATTGATAAACACCTGTAACAGAGTTCAGTACATTGCTCGTCTTATACTGAGACACTATTGACAGACACCTATAATAGAGTTCTGTACACTGCTCGTCTTGTACTGAGAAACTGTTGACTGACACCAATCATAGAGTTCTGTACACTGCTCGTCTTGCACTGAGAAACTGTTGACTGACATCAGTCATAGAGTTCTGTTCACTGCTCGTCTTGCACTGAGAAACTGTTGATGACATCAATCATAGAGTTCTGTTCACTGCTCCTTTTGGCAACGCTGTCAATGTGTCAAAAGAAAAAAAAACGATTAACGTTTGCCACCAGAATTATGTCGAAAATAAAGAAACTACTCAGGGTAATGCTTTTCTGCACAACCGTATATTATTGAGCCTGAGTCCCAATGACTGCCGAGTGTTGGGTGTCCTTTGTACGTAATATCTGGCGAAAAGCGATAACTACGAATGACTGAATTTGTTTCATGTTATATGTCTTTTCCTCCATTTGAAATACTCTTTCAGCTAGAAATGTATTCAGTAGTCGTTTAAAATCAGTAATCTACTGTTCTTGAACATACAGGTCTAATAAGTTACAGCGATTTGTATGATTCTATCCTTAAACATTTTGCTGCTCATTCAGAGGTGGTCTTTTTCGTAGTGTTCCAGCTAAGATTTTTTTTTAAGGATGAGAATATTTTCTGTTTGGTACAGGCCTAACTAAATATTCACACGATGTTACTTGGTCAAAAGATGAGTGACGACAAATGGTAAGCGAAGCAAATCAAAATAGTTAACATACTTTTTTTCTCTTGGACATAAACAATCTTTGGTTTGTTCTTATCGCTCGAATGGTGTACATGTGTGGATGCCTTTTATTGTCAGTCGTATCAGTGAACAGATGTTTTAACATGTTGTCAACCTAAACAAAGCCTTTGCAACTGGCTGGGTTACAGATGTTGGGAAGGAATAAACGACACACGTCGATTCATCCGTCCCAACCATGCCATAGTCATTTGGAAATCTATTTCAGCAGTCCCTGCCCGCCGATGAAACGCTTTAGTCTTAAAGTTTGTCATCATCACCCAGAAATCTCTGAGTCGTAGGAATATTTTATTTTAAAATACAGTCACTTCTGCACCTGTAGTGAAGAAAAAGGCACATGGCCTCAACCCATTGCTACATAGGCCTGCACTACTTCTCAGTTCACACTTGCCTTACTAAAAGGCACATGGCCTCAAACCATTGCTACATAGGCCTGCACCACTTTTTAGTTCACACTTGCCTTACTAAAAGGCACATGGCCTCAAACCATTGCTACATAGGCCTGCACCACTTTTTAGTTCACACTTGCCTTACTAAAAGGCACATGGCCTCAAACCATTGCTACATAGGCCTGCACTACTTCTCAGTTCACACATGCATTACTAAAAGGCACTTATAACAAACAGGGAAACATTCATTCTCCGAACAGGAGAAAACGGAATTCCATGGTCTGCTAACATGTCATTATACTTGTTTATTATTTGGCATGTATTTCTTCAGAATTACGATTTTCTTTCATATCAACAACATGGAGTAAATCTTTCTTTCACATCAACAACATGGAGTAAATCTTTCTTTCATATCAACAACATGGAGTAAATCTTTCTTTCATATCAACAACATGGAGTAAATCTTTCATGGTTGAGCTTTGTCTGTGCAGTATCCTGCATGTGTGTTAACATGTTCAAAAACCAAAAGGCCACACCAGGCTTGAAAAATAAATGTTAGTTTGTGTGTTTGTCAGTTTTTTCTCATGTTTGAGTTGTGCGCATGTGACAGGAATACAGACCATCGTTGGAACAAAACAAACGATTGGGAGAAATAATCATAGAATATATCTGAAAGAAAAACCAAAGAGAAAAATCAGGTCCCCAAACCTTAGATCTCCATTTAGATTAATCCGCTGTCGTATGGGAAAAGTCCCAAACTCAATCAACTCTGGGGAAAGAGAGGATCGGTGCAGTCAGAAGGCAATTTTCTGTAGCTCCTGCTGTAAAAAATGGCAAGCAAGGAGCATAGAGTAAATGAGGCAGGCAAGGAGATGCACCTGATGTTAGTTTGTGAAAAGGCCTGAAACGGTCTGAAACGATCTGAAACGGCCCATCCCGACAAAGAACTGTGTAAGTGAGCTTGCGATCGGACTCTGCAGACTGCAACTTTATTCATTTTCATACATGTTTTCTTTATGTGTATTGCTTGTCTGTGCTCTTCAAAAGGGACGTAAAGGAAGCCAAATTACAAATAAACTCACGAACATGATGCAAAGCAATATTTATTTAATACAGAATATAAGACAGACAGGTGAAGTTTCGACAAATACGTCTTCTACTGACGTGACAAACTGCGCAACACAGTCCTACGTGACAAACTGCACAACACCATCCTTGCCTCGGGCCTGTCAGCAGAAAGGGAAGCAGAGGCAAATGTCCACCCGTGAAGATGACAGAGAACTGACCTGAGATCGCCACCTCACTCTGCTGAGGATATCGTACTTCTGTAGATACAGTTTATTCCCCACCTTTCCTCCTTTCTTCTTCTCCAACACTGTTGAATAAACACGCCAGTCTCTATGCAAAGGTTGCATTGCGCCATAGGTCCTCAGGGTTGCCAAAGATTTTTCATCACCACAATGTCTCAACCGTCCATATCTGACAATTGAGGGGCTCGTGTAGTATCACAGTCATCATTTTAGCTCCATGTAAAACTTTCACAGCATATGTCATGTTTTAATAGGAACAGAACAAAGAAATGGTCAACATCATCAAGTCGACATTTAGCTCCATGTAAAACTTTCACAGCATATGTCATGTTTTCATGGAATAGAACAAAAGAATGGTCAACATCATAAAGTCGACATTTAGCTCACATGTAAAACTTTCACAGCATATGTCATGTTTTAATAGGAAAGAACAAAGAAATGGTCAACATCATACAGTCGACATTTAGCTCCATGTAAAACTTTCACAGCATATGTCATGTTTTAATAGGAATAGAACAAAGAAATGGTCAACATCATAAAGTCGACATTTAGCTCCATGTAAAACTTTCACAGCATATGTCACGTTTTGATAGGAATAGAACAAAGAAATGGTCAACATCATAAAGTCGACATTTAGCTCATGTAAAACTTTCACAGCATATGTCACGTTTTAATAGGAATAGAACAAAGAAATGTTCAACATCATAAAGTCGACATTTAGCTCCATGTAAAACTTTCACAGCATATGTCATGTTTTAATAGGAATAGAACAAAGAAATGTTCAACATCATAAAGTCGACATTTAGCTCATGTAAAACTTTCACAGCATATGTCATGTTTTGATAGGAATAGAACAAAGAAATGTTCAACATCATACAGTCGACATTTAGCTCCATGTAAAACTTTCACAGCATATGTCATGTTTTAATAGGAATAGAACAAAGAAATGGTCAACATCATAAAGTCAACATTTAGCTCGAAGTAAAGTTTCACAACATGTATGATGTTTTAACAGAAATAGAACAAAGAATGTTCAACAGCATAAAGTAAACTACAAAGATTATAAGATAGATACAGCTCTGGAAAAAGCCATTTCCACATTATAATATGCAAACTCCAGATAGAAAAAAGTGTTAACAAAATCAAAAGTACACCTAGGACAAAAACGTGAAGTTGAAAAATACCCAAATGGCAATGACATTACAAAAAGGACGGTTGGTGCCACTGAGGAGCTCAAATCACACTGCCTCACATTACAGAAAGGACAGTTTGTGCCCACTGAAGAGCTCAAATCACACTGCCTCACATTACAGAAAGGACAGTTTGTGCCCACTGAAGAGCTCAAATCACACTGCCTCACATTACAGAAAGGACAGTTTGTGCCCACTGAAGAGCTTCAAATCACACTGCCTCGACAATACACTGCCTCACATTACAGAAAGGACGGTTGTGCCCACTGAAGAGCTCAAATCACACTGCCTCACATTACAGAAAGGACGGGTTTGTTGCCCACTGAAGAGCTCAAATCACACTGCCTCACATTACAGAAAGGACAGTTTGTGCCCACTGAAGAGCTTAAATCACACTGCCTCACATTACAGAAAGGACGGTTTGGTGCCCACTGAAGAGCTCAAATCACACTGCCTCACATTACAGAAAGGACGGTTGGTGCCCACTGAAGAGCTTAAATCACACTGCCTCACATTACAGAAAGGATGGTTGGTGCCCACTGAAGAGCTCAAATCACACTGCCTCACATTACAGAAAGGATGGTTGGTGCCCACTGAAGAGCTCAAATCACACTGCCTCACATTACAGAAAGGATGGTTGGTGCCCACTGAAGAGCTCAAATCACACTGCCTCACATTACAGAAAGGATGGTTGGTGCCCACTGAAGAGCTTAAATCACACTGCCTCACATTACAGAAAGGATGGTTGGTGCCCACTGAAGAGCTAAATCACACTGCCTCACATTACAGAGAGGATGGTTGGTGCCCACTGAAGAGCTTAAATCACACTGCCTCACATTACAGAAAGGATGGTTGGTGCCCACTGAAGAGCTTAAATCACACTGCCTCACATTACAGAAGGATGGTTGGTGCCCACTGAAGAGCTAAATCACACTGCCTCACATTACGAGGATGGTTGGTGTCCACTGAAGGCTTAACATGCAGATGAATGCACCAACATGGCGGAAAAAAGCTACTAATTTGTGGTTTCACTATAGCTCAGCTGAGCAGGAGAAAAGCACCACTATGCGGAAAAGCTCCTAATTTGTGGTTTCACTACAGCTCATGACCAGATGAATGCACCAACATGGCGGAAAAAAGCTACTAACTTGTGGTTTCACTATAGCTCAGCTGAGCAGATGAATGCACCACTATGGCGGAAAAAAGCTCCTAATTTGTGGTTTCACTACAGCTCAGCTGAGCAGATGAATGCACCAACATGGCGGAAAAAAGCTCTAATCTGTGGTTTCACTACAGCTCAGCTGAGCAGATGAATCACCAACATGGCGGAAAAAAGCTCCTAATCTGTGGTTTCACTATAGCATGATGCTGACATACTAATTTGTGGTTTCATTATAGCTAGCTGACTACTAATTTGTGGTTTCATTATAGTCAGCTGACTATAATTTGTGGTTTCATTATAGTTCAGCTGACTACTAATTTGTGGTTTCATTATAGCTCAGCTGACTACTAATTTGTGGTTTCACTATAGCTGAGCTGACTACTACTTTGTGGTTTCACTACAGCTCAGCTGAGCACTGGGCCCTGTCAGGCTGTCACAGTGTACGGTCGTCATTTCTTGACGTCATGGAAACGCAGACACGAAAAAATACAGTAAACATAATACTGGCCAACAACACCTTCAGGCGTTTAAAACTCGATCGTGCTAAGACATTTTTTGATTTTGTATTACAACAGTCTGATTGTCTACATTCAGCTCTGTACAACAGTCTGATTGTCTACATTCAACTCTTACAACATCCTGATGGTCTACATTCAGCTATGTAACAACAGTTGGATGGTCTACATTCAGCTCTGTTCAAACCTGTTGACTGATTGTCTACATTCAGCTCTGTACAACAGCCTGATTGTCTACATTCAGCTCTGTACAACAGTCTGATTGTCTACATTCAGCTCTGTACAACAGTCTGATTGTCTACATTCAGCTCTGTACAACAGTCTGATTGTCTACATTCAGCTCTGTTCAAACCTGTTGACTGATTATCTACATTCAGCTCTGTTCAAACCTGTTGACTGACACACATTGCATCTTGTTGGCAGCTGTTTTGGCATCGTCAGACGCCTCAGTACGCATCTGGTACATAGCTCATTTCATCACACAGTTTCTATATACATTAAAGATGGGAGTGTTCTCACATGCTTCAGTCAGCCAGCTGATCTACTGATTTCAACTGCACATGAAAAAGGAGACCCAGCTGCTGCCAGATGGAATCCTGTTGGTGATTGAATCCCCCATCCCTCATGTCAGTCATGGTTAAACACCGATTATTAAGTTTCAAAACGGAGTGACTGAGGGTGGAAAATGTGGCAACATTTAGAAAGAGAGGGGGTTAGTTACTGCCAAGGACACAGACAAATGAAATACAGGACAAGACACCACTGATTATTAGCCACTGGTCGTCTGATCACAGCTCTCGATGCTGTCAGTCGCAAAATGGGCGGTTCTAACGATGTCTGTGGTGGGCCCAAAGTCTGTTCTCAATGCTGTCAGTCGCTAAATGGGCGGTTCTAACGTTGTCTGTGGTGGGCCCAAGTCTGTTCTCAATGCTGCCAGTCGCAAAATGGGCGGTTCTAACGATGTCTGTGGTGGGCCTAAGTCTGTTGACAGCTAATCGACAGGATCAGTGGACATTCATCTTGAACAAGCGTGATAGTGAAGTGGTTGATTGCTCCGTGGACATTCATCTTGAACAAGCCTGCTAGTGAAGTGGTTGATTGGTGGCCACCTTACGTAGGGCGCGTGGCGCGAGCATTTCCTTCAATCTGTGGCATTTGGAGAGCAAAATGATGGAAATA
>CM065721.1:930000-947500 GCA_033310375.1 Conus canariensis | reverse complement strand
TGTTCTATGCACTCTCTACCCGCCTGTCTTTGGGTCTGCTTTGTTCTATGCACTCTCTACCCGCCTGTCTTTGGGTCTGCTTTGTTCTATGCACTCTCTACCCGCCTGTCTTTGGGTCTGCTTTGTTCTATGCACTCTCTACCCGCCTGTCTTTGGGTCTGCTTTGTTCTATGCACTCTCTACCCGCCTGTCTTTGGGTCTGCTTTGTTCTATGCACTCTCTACCCGCCTGTCTTTGGGTCTGCTCTGTTCTATGCACTCTCTACCCGCCTGTCTTTGGGTCTGCTTTGTTCTATGCACTCTCTACCCGCCTGTCTTTGGATCTGCTTTGTTCTATGCACTCTCTACCCGCCTGTCTTTGGGTCTGCTTTGTTCTATGCACTCTCTACCCGCCTGTCTTTGGGTCTGCTCTGTTCTATGCACTCTCTAGCAGCCTGTCTTTGGGTCTGCTTTGTTCTATGCACTCTCTAGCAGCCTGTCTTTGGGTCTGCTTCCAGAGAACTCTTTCCTTACCCAGCACGTGAAACCAAGCCGCAGAAGAAACCCCGTAGACCAGCAACGCAAAGCCCAATGCCTTGGCCATGTTGTCCAGTCCCACACACTCCAGCACCAGCATGGCCAGCATGGCTATCAGCACCCCAAAGAACAGACCGACCAGAACGAACAGCACCAGGAAGTGGTAGAAGGTGGTGAGGAAACCGACGAACTGGGACGTCACGCCCAAGACGACGAAAGACACGACGAACATGTTGGGCACACGAAGCCATTTGAAGTGGGCGATGACAGCGCACAGGATCCGACACACCAGGTCCAGACCTCCAGCGACGCTCATCAACACTCCGTTCTGAGAGTCGGTCATGCCCTGTTCACTGGCCAGGGCTGGAAGATAGCTGTACAAGGTGGCGGTCAGACCAAAGCACATGCAATGGCCCATCAGCAGTACAAAGAGAGGCCGGCCGAACAGCGAACAATCCGGCATGAAGCCAGCAGCTCTGGGGCACTTGGTGCAGCCTGTCGTCTGTGGCTGGGTAGGGGGCTCCTCTTTTATCTCTGCTTCAGGCTCCCATTCCTCTCTGAAATCGTGTGGCTCAGAGTCACGTAAACATGAAGCAGAGTTCCTAACAGTCCTTGCCCCCACTTCTGATTGTGAATCAGAGGTCCTGCTCCGGACACTCTTAACAGTATTGCTTATTTCTTGCACCACCGGAGAAGCAAACTCTTTCTCGGTACGTTCTGTTAATTCATATAGAGATCGTTGTTTTTCCTGAAGATCTTCAATGATGTTTGAAGAAGGCAGTTGAGGGAAACTTGTCGCCTGATAAGGTGTTGTTAAATAATCTTTATGATTGTTGCTGTTGTCATCTTTGATTAATGCTTGTGTGGTTTCCGGGCTTTCATCAGTGGTGTGAAGTGGGACTGACGTCTTTCTGGGTAGTCGCCGTGTAGACTGGCCCTTTCTGAAGTAGGACAGCGGTCTGAAGAGCAGAGCAGCGGGCAGAGCGTGCAGACACACACCGCCTGTCAGCAGCAGAGCTCCGGAGAGAGCGTAGGTGTGGAGGAAGAAGGTGACGAGCAGAGGCATGAGGATGGCGCCCAGGCTGCCCCCACACGTCGCCAGAGGCATGGCCAGGCCACGTCTCCTCTTGAAGTAGCCGCCCATCAGAACCAGCGCCGGCGACACCAGCATGGACTGGCCCAGACCTGCACACACACACACACATGCATAGATATTTGTGTGTGTGTGTGTGTGTGTGTGTGTGTGTGTGTGTGTGTGTGTGTGTGTGTGCGTGCGTGCGTGCGTGCGTGCGTGCGCGCGCGCGCGTGTGTGTGTGTTTCCATCTCCTAGAATTTCAGACACATTTCAATGTACCAGTTTATCTAAGGTTCTTCTTTTCCACTTCAGCAGGACTCAGCAGGAATCCGCAAGCCAGCAGCGATCGTGATGAACTGTTTACAGAGAGACAACAGCTGGTCCTGCTGACTTCCTCTTTATAGAGAGACAACAGCTGGTCCTGATGACTTCCTCTTTACAGAGAGACAACAGCTGGTCCTGCTGACTTCTTCTTTACAGAGAGACAACAGCTGGTCCTGCTGACTTCCTCTTTACAGAGAGACAACAGCTGGTCCTGCTGACGTCCTCTTTACAGAGAGACAACAGCTGGTCCTGCTGACTTCCTCTTTACAGAGAGACAACAGCTGGTCCTGCTGACTTCCTCTTTTCAGAGAGACAACAGCTGGTCCTGTTGACTTCCTCTTTACAGAGAGACAACAGCTGGTCCTACTGATTTCCTCTTTACAGAGAGGCAACTGCTGGTCCTGCTGACTTCCTCTTTACAGAGAGACAACAGCTGGTCCTGCTGACTTCCTCTTTACAGAGAGGCAACAGGTCCTGCTGATTGCCTCTTTACAGAGAGACAACAGCTGGTCCTGCTGACTTCCTCTTTACAGAGAGACAACAGCAGGTCCTGCTGACTTCCTCTTTTCAGAGAGACAACAGCTGGTCCTGTTGACTTCCTCTTTACAGAGAGACAACAGCTGGTCCTGCTGACTTCCTCTTTTCAGAGAGACAACAGCTGGTCCTGTTGACTTCCTCTTTACAGAGAAACGGCTGGTTCTGCTGACTTCCTCTTTACAGAGAGACAACAGCTGGTTCTGCTGACTTCCTCTTTGACGGAACAACAAACAGTGATGAAACCCTTCCCTGCACTAGGATTTCTTCTCATGCCCCCTTTCCCTTCAGCATACTCTGTCCTTTCAAGCTCTGTATTTTAATTGGGACGGATTTTGATGTTTGCGCCACCCTCTACATCACTCGTTTTGATGGAAATACCCATGGAAAACATTGACAGTTATCCATGTGGTATGGCCAAAAAGGCCTACAATCTTAGATGACTGGTGCTGTATCACTTGTATCAAATATGATTGAAATGATGATAATTCTGGGTATTTCATATAACGCGATATTCCGAAATATTAGTGTCTAAGGCGATTACAACCACACAAATTTAAGAGGAAGAAATGTACATCCATGCATGTACATATACACAGGTGAACAAACAATAGTGTTCATTAACACATGTATCCACATTGCATGAAACTTACTTGTTTGTGAAAACTTGTCTTGAAGAAGCAGACAATACTGCAGAAGTAATGAAAACAAAATATGAAGAGCAAAAAATTTCAGTTTAGAGCCAAAGGAACAAAAGAAAAGGGGAAAAACACTCATGAAAGACATTTAGGGAAAAACACTCATGAAAGACATTTAGGGAAAAACACTCATGAAAGACATTTAGGGAAAAACACTCATGAAAGACATTTAGGGGAAAAACACTCATGAAAGACATTTAGGGAAAAACACTCATGAAAGACATTTAGGGAAAAACACTCATGAAAGACATTTAGGGAAAAACACTCATGAAAGACATTTAGGGAAAAACACTCATGAAAGACATTTAGGGAAAAACACTCATGAAAGAGGGAAAAACACTCATGAAAGACATTTAGGGAAAAACACTCATGAAAGACATTTAGGGGAAAAACACTCATGAAAGACATTTAGGGAAAAACACTCATGAAAGACATTTAGGGAAAAACACTCATGAAAGACATTTAGGGAAAAACACTCATGAAAGACATTTAGGGAAAAACACTCATGAAAGACATTTAGGGAAAAACACTCATGAAAGAGGGAAAAACACTCATGAAAGAGGGAAAAACACTCATGAAAGAGGGAAAAACACTCATGAAAGACATTTTGGGGAAAAACACTCATGAAAGACATTTAGGGAAAAACACTCATGAAAGACATTTAGGGAAAAACACTCATGAAAGACATTTAGGGAAAAACACTCATGAAAGACATTTAGGGAAAAACACTCATGAAAGACATTTAGGGAAAAACACTCATGAAAGAGGGAAAAAACACTCATGAAAGAGGGAAAAACACTCATGAAAGACATTTAGGGAAAAACACTCATGAAAGAGGGAAAAACACTCATGAAAGAGGGAAAAACACTCATGAAAGACATTTAGGGAAAAAACACTCATGAAAGAGGGAAAAACACTCATGAAAGACATTTAGGGAAAAACACTCATGAAAGAGGGAAAAACACTCATGAAAGAGGGAAAAACACTCATGAAAGAGGGAAAAAACACTCATGAAAGAGGGAAAAACACTCATGAAAGACATTTAGGGAAAAACACTCATGAAAGACATTTGGGGAAAAACATCATGAAAGACATTTAGGGAAAAACACTCATGAAAGATGGGAAAACACCATGAAAGAGGAAAACACTCATGAAAGACATTTAGGGAAAAACACTCATGAAAGACTTTGGGAAAAACACTCATGAAAGAGGGAAAACACTCATGAAGACATTTGGGAAAAACACTCATGAAAGACATTTAGGGAAAAACACTCATGAAAGACATTTAGGGAAAAACACTCATGAAAGACATTTAGGGAAAAACACTCATGAAAGACATTTAGGGAAAACACTCATGAAAACATTAGGAAAAACACTCATGAAAGACATTTAGGGAAAAACACTCATGAAAGACATTTAGGGAAAAACACTCATGAAAAAATTGGGAAAAACACTCATGAAAGAGGGAAAAACACTCATGAAAGACATTTAGGGAAAAACACTCATGAAAGACATTTAGGGAAAAACACTCATGAAAGACATTTAGGGAAAAACACTCATGAAAGACATTTAGGGAAAAACACTCATGAAAGACATTTAGGGAAAAACACTCATGAAAGACATTTGGAAAAACACTCTGAAAGAGGGAAAAACACTCATGAAAGAGGGAAAAACACTCATGAAAGAGGGAAAAACACTCATGAAAGACATTTAGGGGAAAAACACTCATGAAAGACATAGGGAAAAACACTCATAAAGAATTAGGGGAAAAACACTCATGAAAGACATTTAGGGAAAAACACTCATGAAAGACATTTAGGGAAAAACACTCATGAAAGACATTTAGGGAAAAACACTCAGAAAGAGGGAAAAAACACTCATGAAAGACATTTAGGGAAAAACACTCATGAAAGACATTAGGGAAAAAACACTCATGAAAGAGGGAAAAAACACTCATGAAAGACATTTAGGGAAAAACACTCATGAAAGACATTTAGGGAAAAACACTCATGAAAGATTAGGGAAAAACACTCATGAAAGACATTTAGGGAAAAACACTCATGAAAGAGGGAAAAACACTCATGGGAAAAGAACATTTAGGGGAAAAACACTCATGAAAGAGGGAAAAACACTATGAAAGACATTTAGGGAAAAACACTCATGAAAGAATTGGGAAAAACACTCATGAAAGACATTTAGGGAAAAACACTCATGAAAGACATTTAGGAGAAGAGGAAAACACTCATGAAAGACATTTAGGGAAAAACACATCATGAAAGACATTTAGGGAAAAACACTCATGAAAGAGGGAAAAACACTCATGAAAGACATTTAGGGGAAAAACACTCATGAAAGACATTTAGGGAAAAACACTCATGAAAGACATTTAGGAAAACATCTGAAGAGGAAAAACACTCATGAAAGACATTAGGGAAAAACACTCATGAAAGACATTAGGGGAAAAACACTCATGAAAGACATTTAGGGGAAAAACACTCATGAAAGACATTTAGGGAAAAACACTCATGAAAGAGGGAAAAACACTCATGAAAGATAGGGAAAAACACTCATGAAAGACATTTAGGGGAAAAACACTCATGAAAGACATTTAGGGAAAAACACTCATGAAAAACACATAAAGAAAACAAAAAATTAGGAAAACCTCATGAAAGACATAGGAAAAACACTCATGAAAGAGGGAAAACACTCATGAAAGACATTTAGGGGAAAAACACTCATGAAAGACATTTAGGGGAAAAACACTCATGAAAGACATTTAGGGGGAAAACACTCATGAAAGACATTTATTCATACGGTGAGGAAAAAATCTAAAGCTATTGGACAATACAAACGAACAAATCGAAGAACGAAAACGTTACATTACAGAAAAGAGAACAGGAGTGGTGCTAAGCTCTAGCTGTAGGAGGATTTCTTAAAGTCAAAAGATCACAGATTACTTTTGTGGATCAGAGAAGCAAAGTCATGAGTATAAGGGAATGACTGAAATGCTAAGCAGATATGGAAACGCTCTGAAAATACCATTAATAATACCAAAACCATGATAAGCTCGGTAAATAATTTCAACCAACACTTGCATAAAAGAAGAGAAACGTGTAACATAAAAGGGTTTGCGGAACATCATAGAATTGACCAAGAGCGTCCATGATTCTGGAAAATTACTTAAGAAAAAGTAGCCACAATAGCCAGGGATATGAAAAATGATAAAGTCCGGAAAGATGCAGCTTCACGTCTAACTGTCAAAATCTTTTTCCTCTCTCATCTTGTGTGTCACTCCTGTGGCATTGGCCCATGCCACTCATTCCGGCTCCAAATTCTAAGGCACATTCTGGCTTGTCCCATTGCAACCCTAATACTAAATCAACCCATGCCACTCATTCCGGCTCCAAATCTTAAGGCACACTCTGGCTTGTCCCATTGCAACCCTAATACTTGAGACGCTGCAGTCTTGCAAAGTCACTTCGGTCGTGTTCAGTGGTGTCTGTTCTGATCCAGCATACGTAAGACATCCACCACTACAGTCCCTGCTGATGACAATAATTGCTTAACTGTGCAGTCAGTGTAAGTGAGTATCCTCTAGAGGACGCTACCATGTCCGTCCAACGATAATCTCCATGAACTCGCCAATACCGGCGATCTCGACATGCACTTACTAAGAGCACAGATTTGGAGAAGAAATCAACACTGAGGTCATCATGAGTGCAAGGCATAAAGAAACACAGAATCTGAAATTCTTTTTTTTTATACTGATCAATGTAGATGAGCATGATCATGATGGTATTGAGTTCCTTTCTGGAATGAGAATGCATGGCAAGGCTGTAGCGAATGTTTAGTTTCATGACGTATCCTGGCATCAAACAGGCCTGATAGATACAGACACCTTCGGAGTTGCTCAGGAAATTTGAGCACCACTATCATGGGCCCCCAAAATTGTTTTTTGTCTGGAAGCAGATCGGGGTGTTTGTAGTCAGATTACCCACTGCAGGACAAGAAACAAAAATATATCCGAGAAAGCATCAGTTTGGTTTTCCAACATACGGTAAACAGGATTTACACCCAGGAGATATACTGGAGACAACATCCGGCTCATATACGATTTGAAGCATTATTTGAACAAAGAAAAAATGTAGGATTGCCATTATGTGTTGACGTACATACGGCTTTTGTGTTTGGAGATACTATTTGTAACTGAACAGACACACTAATGCCACTGTAATCGTACTTGAGACACTAATGCCACTGTAATCATACTTGAGACACTAATGCCACTGTAATCGTACCTGAGCAAGCATCTAACAGGTTTAAAATCAATAGAGGCCGTCGGCAGGATGAGCTGTTCGTACCTTATTTATTCGTTTTATATCTTGGAACTCGAGCAAGTATGGTCAGACAACGTAAATATATCAAAAGAATCTCTACAGATCAATTAGAACATAAAACTGTACAATTTGCTGATGACACACAATCTTTATAAAACAGAGGTTGACTTTTTTAAGAACCATTACAAAATTTCATGAAATTAAGAATAATCTAAAAGGTGTAGATATGAACTATGCCACAACCCAGGTTGTAATGGAATCCCACAACTTTTAAAAAGTAAGAAATATGGCTCACAGCAGAACTTACAGATAGCACAGAGATAATTCATACTGAAAGGCTCTCAGAAATAAAACAGATACACAGAGTTCGGTTTAAAACACTTCTAATGTCACTTGAAAATAGCGATCTGAAATTCTTAACACTATCCAAAACTGTGTTGTTCTGAACACTTTAGCAGAATCCGCGTGGCAAACTTTTTAACCGGTTTTGCCTCTTCTTTTATCAAAGTTCCTGTGAAACGAAGAACAAGACGGAGTTAGAAGGAAGGTTGCATGGGAAAAAAAGGTGTGGGAGGCATTGGATTTCAAGAATTAAACCGTTTTATGCAAGTAATAAACTTACGGTGGATAAGAAAACTATGAAGGATAAACCATAAATGGAATGTGATTGCAAGTTTCATACCAGACAATAAACAATTTAGATACTTTCGAGCCGAACTGCCTATTTACTTGGTACGAACAAACACATGTTTTGGAAAGACACGTTTGTACTTATAGATTTTATCAATTAGAGTTAAAATCTCTAACACTTCTAAGACTCTGACAAAAGTAGTTTTCAATGATAGTATACCAATTTAAATAGCACTTCATTAAATACAAATGATTGAAATCGTTAAAACGCCTGTAATTTTGGAAGATGACAGTAACTTGACACATGATGAATTTATTTAAAAAATACAGTCTAAGAATCAACTTTCTGTGCAATGCATCGATTAAAACAGTACAAGAAATAAAACACTGAACATACGTTTAAGAAATAATCGGAAAATTTTACTCTTTGCTAGCCCTACACGCTTTAAATTCGGCAAAAAGGACCCCGATTATATACAATATTCTTGTGATTGATTAAAAAAGGATTCAGGAAACAAAACTGAAATTGTTTCAGATGAGATAAATTCACAGAATCCTACTTATAAATGTCGTTTTCTCGGGGGTGGCTATCAAATCTTATTTCTGACGTACGTATTGACAGTATGATGAGGACGGCACAGAACACATGTTTTAGAAATTTAGACACGCAAATGCTTTTTGGAGATAGTTCCAGCAAGCCATATTGATAGATAAACCATACAGTATTTTTCTTCTGACCTGATGGAAATAACTTTTTGGGTCAAGATATCAGATCTGATAAAATATTAGACTTTGTCCTATTGCCTTTTAGTTTCTAAATTTACGAATGTAAACCAAAAGAAAAAATTCCGCCTCAATTGCATTTATGAAGTTACTGAAATACAAATACAAAACAGAAAATAGCGTTTCCGTAAACTTAAAGTGTCAATTTCTACGCTGAGTGGCATAATTTCAAAGAAATAACCCATCTCCTACACGAAAACAGGTTCTTCTTTTAAAGAACAATTAATAAAGAAGACTTCCAACCCAGTGCATAAAAATGATCGTTGAGTATACGCATACTGTTTTACATGTAGACATTACTTTTAAAGAAAACTTTACCGATTATTATTCTAAAAATCAGATCTACATGCAATGCTTTTGGTAGGCGTAACGGGTGGATAATGTTTCACTTATTCATTTCTTTTCTTAGTTTCCTTGGTCTTTTTCTCTGTCTTTGTTTCTTTTGGATTTTTGTTGTGTTTTGCTTTGTTTTTAATATTTGGTTCTCTTTCTTTGTTTTCATGCTGTTCCATTTGTAAGATGCTGAAATTATGCGTATAATGAACTGTGGAATTTTGAAAAAAAACCTTTAAAAAGATAGGGAAAGAATCAGAGACAAAACAATAAAAAAAGAAAAAACGTGGTGTAATATGCAGGGATATCAGGAGACGTAATGACACGCGCATAGCTTTTGTATGCTTGCTCACGAAAAGTGCTACAAAGAAATATCACTGCAATTCACTGTGACCTAAGCTGATCACAGAGCTGTGACAAGGCAAGCTGAAAAAACAAAACGAATATACGATAAAATGTACCACTCTCACCCCCATCAGCATCATCATCATCATCATCATAGAATCACCATAATGATTACTGTTATTGGAAAACACACTTCACTGGCAATTCTGTTCTGTGTGCAGTGGACAGACATGGTGAGGCCCCTTACCCAGACACACAGACTGCAGCCCGATGATGACCATCATGTCGTCGGACAAGGACGGCAGGATACCACTGAGAGACGTCAGAATTCCACCGATCAAAACGGTCTTTCTTTCTCCCAGATGGCCAACCAGGATGTTCATGACGAAAAAACCTGGGGGAAAAGTGAACAAGAATCAGACCACTTAGCTACACGGTTTGCAATGTCTGTTTTGTTGGTGTGCTGGTCTTCACCTCCTGTGGACGGTTTGCAATGTCTGTTTTGTTGGTGTGCTGGTCTTCACCTCCTGTGGACGGTTTGCAATATCTATTGTGTTGGTGTGCTGGTCTTCACCTCCTGTGGACGGTTTGCAATGTCTGTTTTGTTGGTGTGCTGGTCTTCACCTCCTCTGCGCCCTTCTAGTCGTCACTACTTTAATGGTCAATGACACAAACTTTGGTCCTGAGGGTATCTAGTGGTCACCACTTTAATGGTCAATGAGATAAACGTTGGTCCTGAGGGTCTCCTGTTGTATCACGCTTTTCATGTAGGTACAAAAATAAAATAGATGGAAAAACGAATAAAAGATATACTCAGTATGTACACAAACTCACGCATGCGCACGCACGTGTTATTGTGTGTGTGTGTGTGTGTGTGTGTGTGTGTGTGTGTGTGGTGTGTGTGTGTGTGTTGTGTGTGTGTGTGTGTGTGTGTGTGTGTGTGTGTGTGTGTGTGTGTGTGTGTGTGTGTGTGTGTTAGATACATGGCTGGATCAGGGAAAGTAGTAGGGTGGACTCATACAAAACCGAGTCGTACTAAGTCTCACTCAGGAGATTTTTGGATGTAGAAGGATCGTGTAAGTTTCAGTATTATGTGAGCAGTTAATGTGCACTTTTTTGTTTAGAAGAAGAAGAAGAGAAGAAAACAACAAAAATAACAACAGCAACAGCTCGTGTTGTAGAGAAGCGCCTATGGTCATACTTATATTGAAACATAAATGATCAAGCCCGTAACGGCAAGATTCTTTTTATTGACAGCCAACGCTGAGCAAAGACTTCTTGAACATAGTGAGTACATGGAAAGCAGCTAGTCTTCTCGCTGGCCTGCTTGAAAGCTCCTCTGATAGCCATCCGTTTTCTCCCGGCAGTGCTGCAACAGTCTGCACGCGCGGAAGATTTCCGTCTGGCACAGCCTCGTTACGGTTGTCGTAAGCCGTACTAGATGGAGCCAATTATTTCCCTCCACACCATCTTCCCCTTGTCCCTCTCCCTTGCCCCCCGCCTCCAAAGATAACATTTGGGTCGACTGCTGATATACTTAAAAGATGTTTTCCCTCTAATGTCATTTTTGAGGTGGATTGTAATTGGCGCGTTTTGTGGGTTTTCTGAGAGGAAAGGGTGTTACTTCCTAGGAAGGCCAACTCTGCATTTGTCTCCCTTTGATTTCACTTGCATTTCTTGCAATGACTATTTCCCAGCACCGCGGGACTACTTCAGTATTGACACAAATATTCTCTGTGCTGCAAATTCTTCTTCATGTTGAGTAGTAAAAAGCACCAACACTGATGAAGCACGACGCAAAGTTTCGATGTATAAAACTTTTTCAAGCATAAAACCAAAGGCTTACTCTTGTCCATGTTTTCTCTTCGGGTGCGAAGAGACCTTAAGTAATCTTTCTTCGAACTCCTTTTCTAAAAGATAACCTTTATTATTACATACACCCACACACTCCACCCGTGACAATGCTTTGACCATCCAACAGTTGAACTGACCATTCACACAGTTTGCACATTGTCTGACTTTCTTTGCATCCTTTGGGACCCTGAAACCTAGGCTCATCGTTTTCTCTTCAATTAAGATCGTTTTTTTTCAATTCATGTCTTTGTGGCATTGCCTTCCCATTTCACTGTTTTCTTTCTTTCTTTTCTTTCTTTTTTTTGCTGGTTCCCTTAGAAGACCACTGAGTGCTCTTTTTCGTCCTGCAGTGATAAGGATACCACGGAATTCAATGTGACATTTGTGTGTTAGATATTATGGATGGACTAGTACCACAGGGTTGAATATTACTGAGATGCACCTAGGAGGCAAAAATAGACTCGTTGCAGACAAAACAAATGGTTTTGTGTATATGCTACGTGCTGCCATCAAAGTGTTCAATATTTGCATTTTAAATGTCGACTTTATGAGACTGGCAAAAAAAAATTAACGTGTTTGCATGTCGTGTAACTATACTATGCAATTAAAACATGTACGTGACGATAGACAGATCAGCCAAAGATGGGCGGCATTCCTTGGAACTGGGGCACTTTCACTCATTCGCAGTGGCTGCACACTACAAATTAATGCGCCATGGCCTTGCTTAAGTAGTCGAATTTTTGTTTTAGACAGGCGCAGTTGGATTGTTTCCAGAATTTTTATTGTGTCTGAAAGTTGATTCTCCTCATTTTCTTTCATATGGTCATCAAGGTACAAGCCAGGTGGTTCCAAGCAGACAGATTAAAATAAAGGAATGGGTCTATTTGATCGCTTCAAGCTGGCGCAAATGCAGGGTCACGGGTGAGTGCAAAGGACTGAAATGTGATGTCAACTAAGGGGAAGGTCAGGTATTTGAAGACTGCGATTTCATCGGTGTAAATCCCTCAAAACAAGGGAAAGAATTGGTGGGGAGTTGTTCTGTTGATCAATTATCAGTTTAACATTAAATGTTGGCTCATATCAATGGTGGGCCTCAAAACGCTGACATGGATGATATCAGTATAGTGTTTTACATGGATGATATCAGTATAGTGTTTTACATGGATGATATCAGTATAGTGTCTTACATGGATATCAGTATAGTGTTATATCAGTATAGTGTTATATCAGTATAGTGTTATATTAGTATAGTGTTATATCAGTATAGTGTTATATTAGTATAGTGTTATATCAGTATAGTGTTTTAGTGCCAAATCCTAGTTACGGCGTGTGCTCAGTACAGCTACACTTTTCACCTCTGAGGGAAACTGGAAGTAAGCCGTGCACAGCCCTTCCCTTTACTCTTCCCCCTCTTCTTGCCTCGCTTCCTCACTCTCTTCTTCCACATTTCCATCTACTAACACACTGTCTCCTCTCCATCACAAGCCAACTGAAAGTCATATTGTCTCTCTTGCTTTCCATGTTGTGACATCCTTGAAATTATCGGTCGGTCAGTGGCGGGCAATAGCAACACACACACACACACACACACACACACACACACACACACACACACACACATATAATATATATATATATATATATATATATATATATATATAACACGCGCGCGTGCGCGCGGGCTAATGCAAAGATGCATACACACGTACATGCTCTTGTTGCTTCGTGATTTAATTGATATTTTGTGAAACAGGTTGCACATTAATCTTTTACCGAGTATCTCCTTTGTTAAGGACCAATACTGATATGTCTATGACGTCCTTCAAACAGGCACATTTATTGCTTTGCTGGGCATCTGTGTTCTAATGGACCTGGACTGGTTTGTATCTACAATGACCCTGACGGTTTGTATCTACAATGACCTTAATGGACCTGGACTGGCTTGTATCTACAATTACCCTGACGGGTTGTATCTACAATGACCCTAAAGGACCTGGACTGGTTTGTATCTACAATGACCCTGACGGTTTGTATCTACAATGACCCTGACAGTTTGTATCTACAATGACCCTGACGGGTTGTATCTACAATGACCTTAATGGACCTGGACTGGTTTGTATCTACAATGACCTTGACGGTTTGTATCTACAATGACCCTGACGGTTGGACTGGTTTGTATCTACAATGACCCTAACGGTTGGACTGGTTTGTATCTACAATGACCCTGACGGCTGGACTGGTTTGTATCTACAATGACCCTGACGGTTTGTATCTACAATGACCCTGACGGTTTGTATCTACAATGACCCTAATGGACCTGGACTGGTTTGTATCTACAATGACCTTGATGGTTTGTGTCTACAATGACCCTGACGGTTTGTGTCTACAATGACCCTGACGGGTTGTATCTACAATGATCCTGACGGTTTGTATCTACAATGACCCTGACGGTTTGTGTCTACAATGACCCCGACGGTTTGTATCTACAATGACACTAATGGACCTGGACTGGTTTGTATCTACAATGACCCTGATGGACCTGGACTGGTTTGTATCTACAATGACCCTAATGGACCTGGACTGGTTTGTATCTACAATGACCCTGACGGGTTGTATCTACAATGGCCCTAATGGACCTAGACTGGTTTGTATCTACAGTGACCCTAACGGTTTGTATCTACAATTACCCTAATGGACCTAGACTAGTTTGTATCTACAATAACCCTGACGGTTTGTATCTACAATGACCCTAATGGACCTGGACTGGTTTGTATCTACAATGACCCTAATGGACCTAGACTGGTTTGTATCTACAGTGACCCTGACGGTTTGTATCTACAATGACTCTAATGGACCTGGACTGGTTTGTATCTACAATGACCCTAATGGACCTAGACTGGTTTGTATCTACAATGACCCTAATGGACCTAGACTGGTTTGTATCTACAATGACCCTAATGGACCTGGACAGGTTTGTATCTACAATGACCCTAATGGACCTAGACTGGTTTGTATCTACAATGACCCTAATGGACCTAGACTGGTTTGTATCTACAATGACCCTAATGGACTTAGACTGGTTTGTATCTACAATGACCTAATGGACCTGGACTGGTTTGTATCTACAATGACCCTAATGGACCTAGACTGGTTTGTATCTACAATGACCCTAATGGATCTGGACGGTTTGTATCTACAATGACCCTAATGGACCTGGACTGGTTTGTATCTACAATGACCCTGATGGTTTGTATCTACAATGACCCTGACGGTTGGACTGGTTTGTATCTACAATGACCCTGACGGTTTGTATCTACAATGACCCTAATGGACCTGGACTGGTTTGTATCTACAATGACCCTAATGGACCTAGAATGATTTGTATCTACAATGACCCTAATGGACCTGGACTGGTTTGTATCTACAATGACCCTAACGGTTTGTATCTACAATGACCCTGACGGTTTGTATCTACAATGACCCTGACGGTTTGTATCTACAATGACCCTGACGGGTTGTATCTACAATAACCCTGACGGTTTGTATCTACAATGACCCTGACGGGTTGTATCTACAATGACCCTGATGGACCTAGACTGGTTTGTACCTACAATGACCCAATGGACCTGGACTGGTTTGTATCTACAATGACCCTGACGGTTTGTATCTACAATGACCCTATTGGACCTGGACTGGTTTGTATCTACAAAGGCCCTGACGGTTTGTATCTACAATGACCCTGACGGTTGGACTGGTTTGTATCTACAATGACCCTATTGGACCTGGACTGGTTTGTATCTACAATGACCCTGATGGTTTGTATCTACAATGACCCTGACGGTTTGTATGTACAATGACCCTAATGGACCTGGACTGGTTTGTATCTACAATGACCCTGATGGTTTGTATCTACAACGACCCTGACGGTTTGTATGTACAATGACCCTGACGGTTTGTATGTACAATGACCCTAATGGACCTGGACTGTTTGTATCTACAATGACCCTGACGGCTTGTATCTACAATGACCCTGATGGTTTGTATCTACAATGACCCTGACGGTTTGTATCTACAATGACCCTGACGGTGACTGGTTTGTATCTACAATGACCCTGACGGTTTGTATCTACAATGACCCAGACGGTTGTCCACTTATTGCCCTGATGAGCATCGTTGTTCTAGTGGATCTACATTAAAGTGTGTCCTGTAGTGTCTTTGAAGGTAGCACACATTTTGCTTGTTCAACACTTTCGTTGTAGTGGATCTTTACTGGTCTGCATCGACAGTAACAGTGAAGAAAGCACACTTATTGCCTTGCTCAGCACCTTTAATCTGAAGATCGATACTGATCTGTACCTACAGTGACCTTAAAGATAGCACACTTATTGCTCGTATTGCACCTCTGTTGTAGTGGATCTATGCTGATCTGTACCTCAGTGATCCTGAAGGTTGCACACTTACTGTTTGCTTAGTAACTCTGATTTAAGGATCTATACTGATTAATGGTGGTAGTGATCCTGAAGGTTGCACAATTACTGTTTGCTTAGTAACTCTGATTTAAGGATCTATACTGATTAATGGTGGTAGTGATCGCGAAGGTTGCACACTTACTGTTTGCTAAGTAACTCTGACTGAAGGATCTATACTGATTAATGGTGGTAGTGATCGTGAAGGTTGCACACTTACTGTTTGCTAAGTTACTCTGATTTAAGGATCTATACTGATTAATGGTGGTAGTGATCGTGAAGGTTGCACACTTACTGTTTGCTAAGCAACTCTGACTGAAGGATCTATACTGATTAATGGTGGTAGTGATCCTGAAGGTTGCACAATTACTGTTTGCTAAGTAACTCTGATTTAAAGATCTATACTGATTAATGGTGCTAGTGATCGTGAAGGTGGCACACTTACTGTTTGCTAAGTAACTCTGATTTAAAGATCTATACTGATTAATGGTGATTGTGATCGTGAAGGTGGCACACGTTGCTTTCTGAGCAACCCTTCCCTCATGGAGCCATACCGTAACAAAAGTGACTTGAATGCCGCGCACCTGTTGCTTTGCTGACTACCTCTGTTTTAACGGATCCATAATCACCTGTAGCTATGCGGTCGTCGATATTACATGCATACGTACTACCGATACTGAACATCACAGCTCTGATGGATCTATGCTGATCAATATTTGTAATGAATCTCTGAACAGGTTATCCACACTCTGCCAGTCTCGGCTCTGTTAGATATGTATTAATCCATGTCTATAATACATCTTTGAACAGAAGGCTACCCGCTTATATCCAGGAAGCCCATTTCTGTTGGGTGTCTGGAAATCAATATTCATTCATCAGTCTCTAAGCAGGTGTTCACACACACTGCCAATATTTTGAACCCATTTGTGTTGGATGCATACTACTCCATATTTATGGTCAGTCTCTGAACAGATGACAACTATGCCAAACTCCCCAGTTCTGCTGTGAGTTTACTGAACCACATTTGTAATCCATCTCTGAGCTGGTAGCCACACACGCACTGCCAGTGCTTAGAAGTCCAGGTATGTTGGATATATACTAATCCATAATTATTTATGATCAGTCTCCGAACAGAATGTTCAGAACACTGAATCTGCTATATCCTACTCCATATCTATAAGGAATCATTGAGCAGGTCGTGTACTCACTGCCAATGCTCAGCACCCCACTTCTGATGGAGAAGAAGAAGGCAGTTTCTGTGGCGCTGGCATTGAAGCGATGCAGCAGCTCCACGTAGAACAGGCTGTAGCACTTGAGACTCCCATCGTAGAGTGAGTTGCAGATGAAGCACCCTGAAAGAGAAATGCCAGTAACACACATCAATCAGTATCTTAAAAACAAGGTTCAATGTGGTCCAACTTGAAGCGCTCATTCAATGTTTTACACGTCATATTGTGCTGTGTTAAAGCAGTGCAAAAGAACCGTGACGGAATAGATGTTAACAACATACTGCCCACTATCTGTCATGGGCTGTGTTGAAAACAAAACAATAGTCTAAAGAATGAACACCTTTCCTAATAACATTTATGTCGAATACAGGATATAT
>CM065721.1:905000-922500 GCA_033310375.1 Conus canariensis | reverse complement strand
AACACAACACAACACAACACAACACACACACACACACACACACATATATATATTATATATATATATATATATATATATATTATATTAACACGCGCGCGCGCGCGCGCGCACGCACACACACACACACACACACACACACACACACACACACACACACACACCTTCCCCAATCCCTTTCCTACTCCAAATGTCCACTGTCATACGTTCGTGGCCGTTATCAGTGACCCAAAGACCTTAGCCATGTGAATATGTACAGTCTTCGCCCTGTGCTGTGACAGGTAACCGGCCTTTCGCGAAGTAGTCGGGACAGACTTTGGCCAGTAGTCTTGCCCAACGCGTGTATTGAGGTGAACAGATAAAAGAGACATAGATGAAAAGCTTCATACGACTCTCCATACACTCTGGGAACAACTTGATCTTAGAAGTCTCAAACTAATAAGACGTAAAGATCACTATTCAAGATGAAAGCAAAGGCAAAGTTTAAACCAACCGACTGATTCAGATTTTTTCTGTTTACAAGGCACAGTGTGTATCAACGTACTGATTCACAAAGCAAATTCAGTTTCAAATTTAGTTTCAAAGTGAGGTGACAGCAAGCGGAAACTGAAACCAACTCCAAAGGAAAATGACTATACCACCTAACGAAAGAAGGAAACCAATTACATGACAGATATGACGCGTTTCGACCTCTTTGGTCTTCATAAAACAAGACGAACAAACATTCACAGACATGACGCGTTTTGACCTCTGGTCTTCTTAAAGCAAGACGAACAAACATTCACAGACATGACGCGTGTTGACCTCTTTGGTCTTCATAAAGCAAGACGAACAAACAGTCACAGACATGACGTGTGTTGACCTCTTTGGTCTTCATAAAGCAAGACGAACAAACATTCACAGACATGACGTGTGTTGACCTCTTTGGTCTTCATAAAGCAAGTCGAACAAACATTCAAGACAATGAAAATGAAGCACGAACAGTTACTTATCTTCTCAAATTGAGCACAAGATGTGTATGTGTGTGTGTGTGTGTGTGTGTGTGTGTGTGTGTGTGTGTGTGTGTGTGTGTGTGTGTACGTCCGTGCGTGCGTGGGCGCGCATGTGTGTGTGTGTGTGTGTGTGTGTGTGTGTGTGTGTGTGTGTGTGTGTGTGTGTGTGTGTGTGTGTGTCCCAATTTGAGGAGGTAAGTAACTGTTCGTGCTTCGTTTTCATTGTCTTGAATGTTGTTTGTCTTGTCTGGGGAAGACCACATAGGTCGAAACGCGTCGTGTTTGTCGTGTAGTTTGTTTATTTTGCAAGGTAAGGTTTGAAAAACTCACTGTCTTATTCAGCTTCTTTCTGTTCTCAAAGGAATGGTTTGAAAAAAAAAAACCCTCAGATTCTTGCATTTACAATACAATGTTAAGCAACCCACTGTCTGGTTCTTCCATTCATAATGCAAAGTTTAAACAGCCCACTGTCTGATTCTTCCATTCACAAGGCAGAGTTTAAACAGCCCACTGTCTGATTCTTCCATTCACAAGGCAGAGTTTAAACAGCCCACTGTCTGATTCTTCCATTCACAAGGCAGAGTTTAAACAGCCCACTGTCTGATTCTTCCATTCACAAGGCAGAGTTTAAACAGCCCACTGTCTGATTCTTCCATTCATAATGCAAACTTTAAACAGCCCACTGTCTGATTCTTCCATTCACAAGGCAGAGTTTAAACAGCCCACTGTCTGATTCTTCCATTCACAAGGCAAAGTTTAAACAGCCCACTGTCTATTATTCTTCGTTCACAATTATCATAGTTGTTGTTGTTGTTATTTGTTGGCGTTGTTCTTGTCGTTGTCGTCGTCGTCATTGATGTTGTTATTTGATTTCTCTCTGTCCCTGCCCTTTCCACCACCTCTCCCCCTCCTCGACGTCCACCCCACCCTCTCCCTTTGCACCACCAAGTTGTGGTCTTCTTCCACCCCAACTCTCTCTCTCTCTCTCTCTCTCTCTCTCTCTCTCTCTCTCTCTCTCTCTCTCTCTCTCTCTCTCTCACCACTTTTTCTTTCCTCCTGTAGGTAAAATGACTATTTACAAAAATCCAAATAATAGAGTTTTAAAAACAATCGGTGTAGTAAGGTAACGGACAAGTATTAATGTGTGTATGTATATGGAGGAGGGGGGGGGGGGGGGTACCTGATAGAACTACCTGGCAAACATTCATTTCAAGCGGATAAAGCCAAACCCGACATTACGCATTTAGCATGGACACAGAATGACTCACATGATTTGTTTATTGTAGTTTTTAATGATCCACTCGACGTTTTCACAGTAAACTGACATAAAATACTATTTTATGCAGTCCAACAGGGTATGTGTTGTGTGTGTGTGTGTGTGTGTGTGTGTGTGTGTGTGTGTGTGTGTGTGTGTGTGTGTGTGTGGTGGGCGCGCGTGTGTGGTGTTGTGTGGTGTGGGTGGGTGTGTGTGTAGTGTGTGTGTGTGTGTGTGTGTAGTGGGTTTAGTGTGTGTGTGTGTGTGTGTGTGTGTGTGTGTGTGTGCGCGGTGCGTGGTGATTGGGCGTACGCGCTCCCGTGTGTGTGTGTGTGTGTGTGTGTGTGTGTGTGTGTGGGGTGGTGGTGATTGGTGTGGCTGATCGTGAGTTGTGAATAGCTGTGTAGGGTGAATGGAGAGAGTGATGTATGTGTGTGCTGTATGCGTGGATGGTGCTTGTGTGGTGTGAATAAGTGTGTGGTGGTGGGCAGTTTGGTGCATACTTGGTGTGTGCTGTTGCGTGGTGCGTGCGTGTGTGGGTGCGTGGTGTTGTGTGTGCTGTGGTGTGTTGTGTGTGGTGTGTGCGTGTGTGTGTGTGTGTGTGTGTGTGTGTGTTGGTGTGTGTGTGTAAAAGATGTACACATTTTTTATGTTTACTCATCACAAGTAACTTCGAGATGTTTGAAAAAAAAGCGTTAAAAATGTCCTCCTCTTGTTCTTGTTCTTTTCGTTCTTCTTGTTCTTGTTCTTATGCTTTTTTTCTTGTTGTTCATGTTCTTGTTTGTAGCTGTGTTGTAGTAATGGTGGTGGTGATAGTAGTAGTAGTAGTAGTAGTAGTAGTAGTAGTAGTTAGTTGTTGTTGTTGTTGTTGTTGTTGTTGTTGCTCTTTTTGTTGTTTTTGTTCTTGTTGATGTCGTATTTGTAAGCAGCAGCAGCAGCCAGCAGCAGCACAGTAGTAGTAGTATGTAGTAGTAGTGGTAGTAGTAGTAGCAGTAGTAGTTAGTAGTAGTAGATAGTGTAGTAGTAGAAGTAGTAGTAGTAGTTGTAGTACCATTCTCATCATTATAAGATCAGGAACCACTGTCAACACTTCAGCAACAGTTGATTTAGTCATCAAGAGAGATTGTGACCTTGGTAGACCTGAGCAGTGTGGTTGATACAGATACAGCAAGGGTAAGGGGGGGGGGGGGACACTGACATTCTTCACAACCAGGAACAGCCAAGGCCAGGAGTGGCCTTTGTCATCACAAAGATAGCCAAGGCAAGAGTGGCCTTTGTCATCACAAAGATAGCCAAGGCAAGAGTGCCTTTGTCATCACAAAGATAGCCAAGGCAAGAGTTGCCTTTGTCATCACAAAGATAGCCAAGGCAAGAGTTGCCTTTGTCATCACAAAGATAGCCAAGGCAAGAGTTGCCTTTGTCATCACAAAGAACATGTGGGGACACAAAGGAGTAAGCACAGCCACAGAACTCCACATCTTCAGCCTGAAATCAGTCTTGCTGTACGGTTTTGCTGTGAGCTATAGAGGCAACCACAACAGAATAGTGCGGAACGTTCGTTGCCACCAATGTGATGCTTTCCTTGTACACTTGGCGGCCAGACCATGTGGGCAACACAGGGCGGGACAGAAGCCATTGACCACACAGACCTGAAGAGCAGTGTCTTCCCTGATGAGTCCGACCCCAGCGGACCGAAAGGTCGGAGCGGCCAATAAAAATTCTGCTTCCTCACTGTAACGAGTTTCGTGTGTTCCGTTTTGCAGCTAGTGAGATTTTCATCTTACCATATTTCTCTTAATTTCATTTCCCATTTCTCCCATCTTCCAATTTACACCCCACCATACTTATCTTAAGTCGACAAATCTTTGCCAACGTCATACTATCGAACAGATAAATCAAGTTGTTCCTGCGCACTGTTTTTACTCCCACTATTAGATTGTCTCCCTAGTATTGTCTGACTTGAATATCAAGTTTAAAAGTTGCCAGTCTTGAATAAAAGTTACTCTGTGTTAGGTTTTCTTATGGAGCAAAAAATACCCAACTTGTTTACTGTCTTTCTGAAGAGCAAGTTGGGCTGGGTAAAACACCCCCTTAGGGAGCCAGCTTCCAACACCGCCCGTCAGGCTCTGTCCTGGCCCCTGCATGGGGAGAAAGAAGAGGTGGCGGCCCAAAAACATCTGCTGCTTATCCTCACCTGTATATCGATGACCATTTCGTGTGTATCGTTGATTTGTAACTACTTATATTCCTTCACCTCCTCCCCCTCTTCCTCTTTCCCTCCTCCTTCTCCCCATTCTCATCAGCCATCCCTCTCCCCATTTAGACGAATCAGACCTCACACATAAAACAGTTACTAAATATTTAGACGAATCAGACCTCACACATAAAACAGTTATTAAAATACATGTCAGACTGATCGAAGCAGAAAGTCAAGTACTCATTCCTGCAGCCAACCGTTATGACTACCGCTTGAGTGAGCTCTCGCCCAGTTGTCTCACATCCAGAAAGAGCTAAAGTTAAAAAAAAAAAGTAAAACCAAAACACACAGCTCCGCCACTAAAGGAACTCCACTGACTCTGTAACATTTCAGGTCCTCATACAAGACTGGAGTTCCTGCTTTCCTCCATTTTGATAGGTTGCTTCCGCCATATTCGTCTGCCTCGCTTAGCATATATAATTCTACCTATACACCACTTGGTTCTTCCAACGGAAAGCCCTTGAGACTTCTAAGACGCTAAACAAAGGCAATCGGAGAGCGCAGTATTAGTTTCTATGCACCATGCATCTGGAACTTGCTGCCATCTAGCCTGTGCAATCCCTCATCTCTATTCAAATTTTAAAACAGCCTTAAAACTTATCGGTTTTTATTAGTATTTCCCTGATTAATTATGTTGATCTGAAACTGGGTGATGGTTCACATCGGTATACTGGCAGATTCACAGCGACTGTAACATGACATGAATCAGGTTACAGTGTACACTGCGATACGGACTGTACAATGACACTGGATATCAGACCTAAAGAAAGTGTGTATTGTTCATCTATTCTATCTATCTATCTATCTATCTATCTATCTATCTATCTATCTATCTATCTATCTATCTATCTATCTATCTATCTACATACATGTATGTGAGTGTGTTTATGTCAGTTTGTTTAAGTGCTCATGCGCATGTGTGCAAGTGTGTGTACACATACGTATTTCCGCACATCCCCTTTGCTATTATTGTTAGTATTATTATCATTATCATTGTTGTTGTTGTTGTAATTATTTTCTTTTCCTGATTTAGTTGGGGCGTTTTAAGTACCCCTTACCAAAACTTTCTTTTCCAAATTCATAATGTTCTGCCTTTTTAACTTTCTTTTGCACTGCCATCGCCACATTAATTTTGCACCTTTATAAACAAATTTCCTTTGAATTAAACACCTATTTCTGTCTTTTCTTTCATCATTGGACCGTAAACGTCATCTTCTTTCTCTGTCTTCCCCTCTCCCTCCCTTCCAATAGCCCCCCACCCACCCTCCCCTCCTACTCACTCACCCACCTCCTTTTACGTGGCATGTTATTATCTTATTTTCTTTATGGCATTACTTTGGGTTTTTTTATGGAATCACTGATGTTTTCTTTCCTCTCCTTTTCTCTCAAACAACAATACCTCTGCTATTCTTTTAGGGGGTGCTGTTTCGTTACCAGCTGCGTCTCAATAGAAATTTGCTTTCAGAATTGTTCCATTAACTCCCTTACCTCTCGGTCCTCGGTTCAGGCAACCAGCCCTGGGCAATCAGACCTTGTCAGACCGCTGTGGGGCAATGGTCTTTTCTTTCCTGTCCCGTCACCATGCATAGAAGCTCTTTACCTGCGCGTGTTAATTATGATCAGCATTAGCCGTTTCTACTCCACGCTGTGCCGTACTGTTGGTTGAAGAGATCAGTCTCATTCCTCTGCCTCCCTGTCTTTCCTCCGTCCCTCTCCCCCATCTCACCCTGGTTTGGCCATCTTCATGTCTGAATTGTCTTCATGTCTGCAATCTCCCTTTCTGTCGGCCATTCTCTGTCAGTCAGCCATCTTGGGAGTGTCATCTTTAGGTCTCTTCTTTGCGACGTCAGAAGATCTGTTGGTCAAAAATTCATTTTTGTTAAGTGAGTGTTGCTTTGAGGTCCGTGTTTATTTGCATTAATTCATTGCTCATGCATGATCAGTCAGACTGTTGTATGATTTGTCACTTCAGGAGCCAAACTTATTGATACAAAATAAAAACTAAGATAAAAAAAAATCAGACGCAGTGTGCAAATCCCCCAGGACCCCGTGTGTATAACTTCTTCGGTTTCTGCCTTCTCTTCCACTGTTGAGTTAACTCTTTCTATCACAAAGAACTTCAAAGCTGGTTTTTCCCTCATGACTGCTAAACTTACATACATTGTTTGACATAGTCTGGTCACAGGTTGATGTTCTGGTAGGAGCATTGCGTAGCTTATAAAGAGTGAATGCGTGGGTTTGGGTAATCATTCTGGTTCATTCCCAAGTCAAATTCTGAAGCTGAAAAATGGTGCAGAAATAGGTCCAGATCAGCCGGCCTGGCACACGGAACAATCGTCCCACAGGACACAATGGTGGAGAACGAAGAAGACATGGAAAGAGGAACATCAGGCAGTGGACAGGTCAGTCCTTGACCAGTGCTGGGAGATCCAGGTCAGTCCTTCGACCAGTGCTGGGAGATCCAGGTCAGTCCTTCACCAGTGCTGGGAGATCCAGGTCAGTCCTTCATCAGCGCGGGGATATCCAGGTCAGTCCTTCACCAGTGCTGGGAGATCCAGGTCAGTCCTTTACCAGTGCTGGGAGATCCAGGTCAGTCTTTGACCAGCGCGGGGAGATCCAGGTCAGTCCTTCACCAGTGCTGGGAGATCCAGGTCAGTCCTTTACCAGTGCTGGAAGATCCAGGTCAGTCCTTCATCAGCGCTGGGATATCCAGGTCAGTTCTTCACCAGTGCTGGGAGATCCAGGTCAGTCCTTCACCAGTGCTGGGAGGTCCAGGTCAGTTCTTCACCAGTGCTGGGAGATCCAGGTCAGTCCTTCACCAGTGCTGGGAGATCCAGGTCAGTCCTTCACCAGTGCTGGGAGATCCAGGTCAGTCCTTCACCAGTGCTGGGAGATGCAGGTCAGTCCTTCAACAGTGCCGGGAGATCCAGGTCAGGCCTTGACCAGTGCTGGGAGATCCAGGTCAGTCCTTCAGCAGTGCTGGGAGATCCAGGTCAGTCCTTCAGCAGTGCTGGGAGATCCAGGTCAGTCCTTCAGCAGTGCTGGGAGGTCCAGGTCAGTCCTTCACCAGTACTGGGAGATCTAGGTCAGTCCTTCAGCAGTGCTGGGAGGTCCAAGTCAGTCCTTCACCAGTACTGGGAGATCCAGGTCAGTCCTTCAGCAGTGCTGGGAGGTCCAGGTCAGTCCTTCACCAGTACTGGGAGATCTAGGTCAGTCCTTCACCAGTGCCGGGAGATCCACAGAACACAGCAGCAGGTGATGGGGCAATAATCGGAATCAACAGAGACTGGTCACGTGATCAGTGTGAGGTGTCATGTCCAGTGGTAACCCAAACTAACCAATGCTGAATGTGACATACAACTATCAGATACAGCAGTCTCACTCATCATGCATGACGCCAAGATTCTGCTATATCTAACAGTTATACATACAAACGTACACACATCTCAAATCACTTTTGCCACCTAGGTATCCGTCATCAGCAACTTCACCACCACCATCATCAAGATCATCGTCATTATCATTACATTTATAATTTTGCCTGTTGCAATTGTAGTAGTGATATAGCAGCACCAGCAGCAGCAGCAGTAACAGTCTTAGTGGCTGTGACCAGTTCAGATACTGTAGTAGTGATAAAGCAGCAGCACCAGCAGCAGTAGCAGTAGTCTTAGTGGCTGTCACCAGTGGAGATACTCACCGTTGCACTATAGCGTGGCCGACATTCAGCGTCTTGAAAACTAGGGACACTCTCTATCGGATGGGCGACAAAAATGACGCCACACAATGATGTTAACTTACTAAGTGTTGCTTCCCTGCTTTTTCCGGCGCCTTTCTTTCGTTATTCTGTTTCTCATTGGCACAGACGCCAAAATGTAAAGTCACAAGGCGAACCCTCCTTTGTGAGCAGACGACGAAGAAAATATTGAAGAAAACAATGCAGCGTTTGTCATTACCCTGAAGAATGTATATTGATGTGCTGATGAGAATTCATCGATTTTGTAGGCCAGTGAACTTCATTAAACCCTGTGTGTGTGTGTGTGTGTGTGTGTGTGTGTGTGTGTGTGTGTGTGTGTGTGTGTGTGTGTGTGTGGTGGGGAGGAAGAGAGAGAGAGAGAGAGAGAGAGAGAGAAACAGGTATACACATGCATTCTTTTTGTTATACACAATTTCAGATGTTTGGAATTCGCAATGAAAAACATCCTCTTTTCTTCTTCTTCTTCTTCTTGCTATTTTATTAGTAGCAATAATGTCATCATCACCATCATTGTTATCATTATTAGTATCCTTATTATTAGTATCCTTATTATCAGTATCATTATTATTGTAAGACCAGAAAACATTGTTAACACAATTTCAGTTGGTGAAGTGTCACGTATGAAGATTGTTTTGTTGTAGACTTCGGAAGGGGGTTAATAGGAAGGTAGAAAAAGAGGGCCTGGAGGAGAGAGGGGGGGGGGGGGGCACTAACAGACGTCACTGTTAGGATAGCCAAGGGAAGAGTGACCTTTGTCATCATGAAGAACATGCCGGGACGCAAGAGGAGTAAGCACAGCACAAAAAACAAAACAAAATCCCCTCTGCATTGTATGTTCCAGCGTCAGATTGGCCTTGCTGTGGGATGTAGAAGCAGACCAAAACGATGCAACATCAGATAATCGGCATTCGTCAACACCTGTATGAGGATTCTTTTGTACGCCTGGCAGCCAAATCAGTCAGCAACAGAGAGATGTGGCAAAGGGCGGGATAGGAGCCATTGACCACACAGACCCTGAAGAGCAAGTTGGGCTGGGTAGGACACCCCCTTAGGGAGCCAGCTTCCAACACCGCCCGTCAGGCTCTGTCCTGGCTCCTGCATGGGGAGAAGGAAGAGGGGGTGGCCCAGAAAGATCTGGAGGACAAACACTGAGGCAGAGTCAAAGAAGGGAAGCAAGTGGACAAAGGCAGACAGGACAGCTCAGGGTCAGGCCCATTGGACAGTTCGCGTTGATGGCTTATGGTTCCCTTGGGGTGAAGGGCTAAATACATAAACACACACACACACACGCGCGCGCGCGCGCGCGCGCGCGCGCGCACACACACACATACACACACACATACACACACACACACACACGCACGCACGCACGCGCGCGCGCGCGCGCGCGCGCGCCACACACACACACACACACACACACACACACACACACACACACACACACACACACACTCCAGACCGTAACGAGTTTTAAAAAATGGTAAACAGATGTACAAAACAAGAAACGAATACTTTTTAATATCTTCCCTGTGGATGCCAAAGCAGTGGCAGGATGTAACCAACCAGTGGAACATGTTTGTTTACGTCTGTGCTTCACGTGTACTCACGCATCAAGCGCCAGTCGGATTGCACGTGCACAAAATGGCCACTTTTGACCATTTTTCATTTGTTGGTCGAGCTTTGCGCCTGAGTGAAACAAATTCATGCACGTTTTGGTGAATGAATTATCAAAGGAAAGCAAACAAACCATACACACAGTGAGTCATTCTGAGGAAAAGCAGTCCGTTAATACAAGGTGCGAAGATGCCGCGACTCGGTCATGAAGAACATGAGAACACACTGGAGCCTTTGCAAGCTGGGCAAAGTCAGCCTGAAGTCGCCCGACACTTCAACGTGAGCCAGAGCACTCCCAGCAGGCTTCTGAGTCGTCATCGCATCAGCGGCTCCTCGGCAGACCGACCACGCTCTGGAAGACCTTTGGCAACAACTCCTGCTCAAGACCGCTGCATCCGTTTCAGCCATCTGCAAAATCGCTTTCAGTCAGCCTCTCCAACCGCCCAGCAATTACCCGGAGGTCAAAGAATCTCTGATCAGACTGTTCGGAATCACCTGCATGCTGCATGGCTATGGGCGTGCAGACCTGTCAGAGGACCTGTCCTCACACAGAATCATCATGGGAACAGGCTGCAGTGGGCAACTCAGCATCGTCCCAGGACCCTCAGGAACCACTGGAATAGGGTCTGGTTTCAGACGAGTCTTTCTTCCTGCTCCAGCGCCATGACAGGAGGAGGAGGGTGCACCGCAGACATGGCGAGCGCTTTGCCCAGAACTGCGTGGATGAGGTACCTGCCCATGGTGGTGGAGGCGTCATGGTGTGGGGCTGGCAGGAGTCCCCTGGTGCGAGTCCGAGGCCCTCTGAAGGCCCAGCGGTATGTGACTGAAATTCTCCAGCCTCATGTCCTGCCTCTTATGACCGGGCCTCGCATGCTGTTCCAACAGGACAACGCCAGGCCTCACACTGTGCGACTAACGATGCAAATTCTCGCCAACAACAACATCAACGTTCTGCCTTGGCCCTCAATGTCTCCAGATCTCAACATATGGGATGAGTTGGACAGACAAGTCCGGGTGTGAGTGCACGCTCCTGACAACGTCGACGAGCTATTCACCGCCCTCCAGGAGGAGTGGGACACCATGCCAGCAGAGGTGATCCGCAATGTGATCCGCTCCATGCCAGCCAGATGTTGGGCCGTTGTTGCTGCAGGTGGTGGATATACCCCTTACTGAGTCCTCGGTACCTGGAACGGTGTGTTTCGGCGACGTGAACTGTATAGACACTGGAAATATAACTGGAATTTATGACCTTTGAAACAAACAAAATTCTATTGTGAAATGATTTCAATCGAATTTGTTCTAAATTAATGAAATTTGAAATAAATTTTCTCCAACAAAAGTATACGTTTCTTTTTTTTAACAGTATTATATCACATCTTCAGAGTGCTGGCTGCTACTGCATTTGTTGAAGAAACAGATGCGGTGAAAGTTATGTCAGTGGTCCGAAAACTAACTGATTATGATCGAGAAAAGAGAGAAAAGGATTTTAAAGGAAAAACAAAGACAATTTAAAGCAAAGTTTTAAGACTTTTCTTGTTGTACCTTTCTGCCAAACAATACCCGAAACGTTTCTCTGTAGCGGGATCCCATGACGTAATATACGAAAATATTAAAAGTAGCGTTAATGTAAGTGAAGAGCTCACCAGTCCATATACCAGTCAGGAAAAAGTTGTGATGGCGTCGGCCAGAGTTCACTTCAGGCAAAAAGAGCCAGCTGAGGCGACTGAGAGCAATGGGGGAAATACAAACAATGAACAAGACAGAGTTACCCAGGAGCATCTTCGTCAGAGCTACCTCTTGGGCAGAGATGGAGGAAGACGTTTCTGATCTCCATGACGAAGCCTGACGTAGCTTCACGATCGTCATTATCGTTGCCATGGTCACCACGACGCTCTCTATTCCAGGCAGACCCACGCCAAACACAAAACTTTCTAAATGATCGATCAACTCTTTATGAGCTTTGTAAAACTCTCCAGCAACCGCCGTCGTTACAACTACACCTAATTCTGGATCATGAACACAGCCAACGCGGTATCGGTAAGCCACGACGAAAAAGAGACCAAAGACTAGAAGGTAGCTCATGAGAATAATGGCTGCCATTGTTCTTGTGCGAAGCAGAGTGTGAAATTGAAGCGGGTTAAAAACACAGAGGCACCGCTCCACGGCGATAACAGTGGACAGAACAGGGGACAGATAACAGAACGGGGCCACGAGAACTAACAAGTTGTTGTTGCTAATCGCGGTGGAAATGGGACCAAATCTCTGCTTGGTGGTGAACTGGATGTGAAGTTGCTCTCCATGAAGTATCATGGCCATGAACAAGTACAGTTCGTCAGCCAGAGACAAGGCAAACAGACACAGGTTCACACGATCCTTTAGACCCTGTCTGTAAAATACCGCCATGTTGATGATGTTAGCCGGCCCACCAATCAGAAACAGTAACACAAGCAGGTTGTTTTTGATTCTGCCTGTGATGGTTTCTACTTCAGCACTGACGAGGTTATCAGGGTTGTCCCAGGGCAAAAACTTCATTTTGCTGAACACCATTTGGACGCAGTCTTCAAAGGACCGTGCATCAACATGTATGTGGTTCATGATGTTTTGACTTACCTCATTATTCGTCACATCCCAGAACTGATTTGTGGTATTTGACATGTTATCAATTAACTTTTCTGCCATGCTATCATCTAAAAGATTTCGCTGTCTCTGATTCCCAAAGTTCACAGAAAATCTTTGTCATTGAAGAATAAAGGTGTATTTCACGACCTGATTGGTTGAAAATGCATATCAAAACTCAGTGGTATTGACAGATTATTACAGTGTAATTCTGTATATTTTGAGCGACTGCAGGTTTTTATGATGATACTAAAAGAATGGAATGTAACAAATTTGAGACCTGAAGACTACTTGCTTCTCTCCAGAAAAATAAATCGTTTGTGAAATAAGAAACCTTAATAGACCGTTAGAGTGGTAATGCGTCTTGCACCCGCTTTTACCAGTAGTCGGCCATGGTAAGGACTGGTCATGTTTTCCTGTCACAGTTGAATCATAGAATGTCAGTCACAGATATCCTGCTCACCTGAGAGTAACAAAACTATGAGACACCATTTCTTACTCATGTGAAATTGTATAACTGTAGGATCTTCTGAGACAAGATCAAATAATACAACGAATTCGCCATGGTAACCGTGTCTTTCAACGAAATATTACATTACAAAACTCTGGGTAAGAGCCAACGGATTACGCCGCTATCAAAGAAACTCCACTGGCTCCCTGTAAAATTTAGCTGCCATTACAAACTGCATTTCTTGCTTTCCGCCGTTTTAATGGGTCACTTCCGCCATATTTGTCTGCCTTGCTGGCTGGGCGCATGTCATTCTATCCGTACAGTTTGTTTTTCCGGCGAAAATCTCTTGAGACTTCCAGGACGCAAAACAAAGACGATGGGGGACGCAGTTTTAGTTTCTCTGCACCATGTGTCTGGAACTCACTGCCATCTAGCCTCCAGTTCAAAAACAGTCTGTAAGACATGTCTGCTTCCATCAGCATTTTCCTCATCTATATTCTGAGCTGTGTGCGTGGTGTGGCAGGAGAGGGGATGGGATCTGTGTGTTTGCTGTGAGTCGGGGGAGGGGTAAGGAATGAGGAAGTGGTTCTGAATGTGTGGTTTAGCTGGTGGGTAGTACATGGACAGCGAGTTGCTAAAGCAAGGCACTGTGCTTTATAAACAGTGTGTATTAATCTCCCATGAATGTCAAGTGATGAGGAAGAATGGTAATGACAGCAACCAAAGCGATGACGGTCAGCCTGAATCATGTCCATCTGACTGTCTGAAATTGGGTGATGGCTCGCCACGTATATCAGCTGGCAGAATTCAGGGCGATTGTGAGCATAACACACATTAGCCATTGTACTAAAAACAAAAACTACACGTTATGCATTTATTTGTTTTTGTTTATGTGTTTATATTTTCTTACATCTCCTCTATTATTATTACTGTCATTACTATTATTATTATTATTATATAAATATCATCATCATTGTTATTGTTATTTTGTTATTATTATTATTATTATTGTAATTACTATTATTATAATCATTATTATGATTGTCATCATAATAATAAGTCCAAATCTTTGCCAAGTCATTACTATGAAGACAGTTCAGTTGGCCTGCGCTTGTTTTTTCCCCCACTATTAGATTGTTCGTCTATGTATTTGTCTGACTTTATTCAAGTTTAAAAGGCTGTGCCAGTCTTGAATAAAAGTTACTCTGTGTTAGGTTTTCTTATGGGAGCAAAAGTTACCCCACTTGTTTACTGTTTATTGTTTACTGTTCCCTGCCTCATTTCATTTCCAATTTCGCTTTGATTAAATTGAGGTTATTTGTATTTGTTTCTGTCCGTCTGTGTGTTTGTCTTTTGATCTCCCTTGCATCCTTGGGTGGATCCTCAAGCGTAGGCTCTAAGATTGTCCCCTACATTTTATACTATTTGCATAAAGTCTAGTTTTTCAGCAACTTTTTTCCTCCCCACACTTTCGTTTGGTTTCATTTACTACCCTTCACTGGCTGCTTTGGGGGTGCTATTGGATTCTTTTTTGCACCCTTGGTGGTGAGAACACCACAGTATTATGGACTGTGGTGTGTCTCTATTTGATGCCAGGAGTGCAGACACAACCAGCCGTGTCTCCCTGATGAGTTCCGATCTAGCGGACGAAAGGCTTCAGAGCAGGCAATACAAATATATCTGCCTTCAAAAGGGATTACAATGGTTCCTTTATGCAGCTAGTGAAGAGTTTTCATATCTGTAATATATTTTCTTAATTTCATGTTCCTAGTTTCTCCATCTTCAAACTCCCCTTCCCCCCCTCCCCTCCCCCTCCTTAAGTCCAAATCTTTGCCAAGTCATTACTATGAAGACAGTTCAGTTGGTGGCCTGCGCTTGTTTTTTTCCCCCACTATTAGATTGTTCGTCTATGTATTTGTCTGACTTTATTCAAGTTTAAAAGGCTGTGCCAGTCTTGAATAAAAGTTACTCTGTGTTAGGTTTTCTTATGGGAGCAAAAGTTACCCCACTTGTTTACTGTTTATTGTTTACTGTTCCCTGCCTCATTTCATTTCCAATTTCGTTTCGATTAAATTGAGGTTATTTGTATTTGTTTCTATCCGTCTGTGTGTTTGTCTTTTGATCTCCCTTGCATCCTTGGGTGGATCCTCAAGCGTAGGCTCTAAGATTGTCCCCTACATTTTATACTATTTGCATAAAGTCTTTAGTTTTTCAGCAACTTTTTTCCTCCCCACACTTTCGTTTGGTTTCATTTACTACCCTTCATTGGCTGCTTTGGGGGTGCTATTGGATTCTTTTTTGCACCCTTGGTGGTGAGAACACCACAGTATTATGGACTGTGGTGTGTCTCTATTTGATGCCAGGAGTGCAGACACAACCAGCCGTGTCTCCCTGATGAGTTCCGATCCAGCGGACGAAAGGCTTCAGAGCAGGCAATACAAATATATCTGCCTTCAAAAGGGATTACAATGGTTCCTTTATGCAGCTAGTGAAGAGTTTCATATCTGTAATATATTTTCTTAATTTCATGTTCCTAGTTTCTCCATCTTCAAACTCCCCTTCCCCCCCTCCCCTCCCCCTCCTTAAGTCCAAATCTTTGCCAAGTCATTACTATGAAGACAGCTCAGTTGTTGGCCTGCGCTTGTTTTTTTCCCCCACTATTAGATTGTTCGTCTATGTATTTGTCTGACTTTATTCAAGTTTAAAAGGCTGTGCCAGTCTTGAATAAAAGTTACTCTGTGTTAGGTTTTCTTATGGGAGCAAAAGTTACCCCACTTGTTTATTGTTTACTGTTCCCTGCCTCATTTCATTTCCAATTATATATATATATATATATATATATGTGTGTGTGTGTGTGTGTGTGTGTGTGTGTGTGTGTGTGGACAGATAGATAAATACATAGGTAGATACACAGATAGAGAGAGATACATTCACATTTATTTTCGTCCGTTCCCTGTGATATTTTTCATTCCTCCTCCCTCCCCCTCCCTGTAAGTCAAATATTATTGTATTTTGTAGATCATATTTCATTACTTTGTTTTTATGTAACTTCTGATTATTTTGTTTCCTGTTTCTTTGCTCCCAAACAACATTCCCCGGCCTTTTTTCTCTCTTACTACCCCCCACCCCTACCCACCCCCACCCCTTTCTTCTTTTTGTTTTCTCAGGGGAGCTTTGCGGCTGTTTTCCTGTCAGCTGTGTGTGAGGAAAGACTTGTTTTGTGAGTTGTTCCATTTTCTCTCTCACCCCACAGTGCTTGGGTCAGACAACCTGCCCTGGCCACTCAGACCTGGGCACTGGCCCTTTGTCCCCTGACCCGTCACTGGGCACAAAAACTCTTTACATGTGCTCGTCTTTATGATCAGCATTGCTATTTATAGTCAACACTGTGCCGTACTGTTGGTTGAAGAGATAATCTCATTCCTCTGCCTTCCTGTCCTTCCCCTTTCTCTCTCTCCCCATCTCGCTGTAGTTCGTCCATCTTCATGTGTGATCTGTGTCCATGTCTGCACCTCCCCCTTTCTGTCGGCCATTCTCTGTCTGACAGCCATCTTGGGAGTGTCGTTTTGATGTCTGTGCTTTGTGACGTCAGTAGATCTGACAGCCATCTTGGGAGTGTCGTTTTGATGTCTGTGCTTTGTGACGTCAGAGATCTGACAGCCATCTTGGGAGTGTCGTTTTGATGTCTGTGCTTTGTGACGTCAGAAGATCTGACAGCCATCTTGGGAGTGTCGTTTTGATGTCTGTGCTTTGTGACGTCAGTAATGACACCATCTGGAGTTGCGTATGATGTCTGTGCTTTTGACGTCAAAGATCTGACGCCATCTTGGGTGTGTTTTGATGTCTGTTTCTTTGTTGACGTCTGAAGATTGACAGCCATCCTGGTTGTCGTTTTGATGTCTGTGCTTGTGACGTCAGAAGACCTGATTGCCAACAAAATCAACTTTGATAAATGAGTGTGCTTCATTGTTTTTTTTTGCTTGTATTCGTCCATTGTTACCTATGACCAATCACATGTTGCAGGGTTTGTCAGTGGGAGCAGCAAACTACTGA
Organism: Conus canariensis; assembly: GCA_033310375.1. Taxonomy (NCBI): domain Eukaryota; kingdom Metazoa; phylum Mollusca; class Gastropoda; order Neogastropoda; family Conidae; genus Conus; species Conus canariensis. Next base: position 905,511 of record CM065721.1, on the reverse strand, counting down.
TGCAACAAAACTAACATATAACACGATGCATATACAAATCCACGTCCCATGTATATACTACTCCTTCTGACATCTTCTATGATTACGTAATGCTCTCTATCACAATAACCTTCAATGTTCTCTATCACAATAACCTTCAATGTTCTCATCACAATACCTTCAATGTTCTCCATCACAATAACCTTCAATGTTCCTTTTTCCTCATCATATTAAACTAAATTACATTATCCAAAATACTCTTGCTCAAGACTGGTGTGTTGGTAGTAGCACTCTTTAGAATGTAAAGACTGAATGCATTGTTTATTTACAAGTCGAATTCTGAAGCTGAAATGGTGCGGGCACATTTCTATATTAACCAGCCTGGCATACAGAACAATCGTCCTGCAGGAGACAGAGTAAAGGAGGATAAATTAATACAGACAAAGAAGAGCTGGGGGTGAGAGGGGTTGTGGACAACATCAGGCAGTGGACAGGCCTGTCCTTCACCGGTCTCTGGAACTCTACAGACAGC
>CM065721.1:895000-897500 GCA_033310375.1 Conus canariensis | reverse complement strand
AGCACCCTCAACTGCTGAAAATTTTTTAACTGTACACCTCCCTAAAATCGAACGGACACAACGTAGTGTTTGCTTGGGTTCCCAGCCATGTGGGCATTCGAGGCAATGAGAGGGCTAACCAGCTTGCCAAGAATGCCACAAGGGAAAAGTTGAGCAGGTTGTCTGTTCCCCACACTGACCTGAAACCCAAAACACAGGCCTATGTAAAAGACCTCTGGCAAGAGGAATGGACCTTGCAGACGGATAACAAACTATTTAAAATCCGTCCAAACCTCAACGAGGTTTTACCATGTTGCAGAGGCGGTCGTAAAGAGGAAACAGTCCTGCGCCGCTTGCACACAGGCCACTCCTTTTATACCCACTCTTATCTTTTAAAAGGTGAAACATATTCTTTTAGACTGTTGGGACTTGCACGATGTGAGACATAAACACTTTACAGCCGAGTCCATGAAAACCCTGTTCAGAGATGTCCCACCTGACGTGATCTTTGAGTTTCTGAAAGAGATTAACATTTTTCATCTGATTTAAGATTTTACGGAAGAAAGATTTTTCACGACGTTTCTGGTGCGTTTTTAGAAGATGTATTTTAAAGAGATGTGTGAAAGTTTTTTTTTTTCTGATGACTTGTGAGTTGATTTTAACGTGGTGACAGCCCTGATATGGCCCTTTGCGGTCGGCTGGGCTATAAGCAACATTACCTTACCTGTCGCAGCTTTGGTCTTCTTACTAAATAATAATAATAAAAATGATGATAATAATAACAACAATAATAATAATAATGATAATAATAATAATAATAATAATAATAACAACAATAATAACAACAATACTACTAATAATAACAATAATAATAACAATTGTGATTTCAATAACAACAGGGCATTGGTCCTGTGGTCCACAGTGAGCACACAGCAGCTGACCACTGTGCCTGTCGTGTCCTGTCGCAGCTTTGGTCTTCTTCCCATTAAAACATGAAAAAGCACAATTAATAATAATTCAGCAATGTGAATCACAGAAAAAACACAACTAATGATAATTCAGCAATGTGAATCACAGAAAAACACAACTAATAATAAGTCAGCCATGTGAATGACAGAAAAACACAACTAATGATAATGTAGCAATGTGAATCACAGAAAAACACAACTAATGATAATTCAGCAATGTGAATCACAGAAAAACACAACTAATGATAATTCAGCAATGTGAATCACAGAAAAACACAACTAATGATAATTCAGCAATGTGAATCACAGAAAAACACAACTAATGATAATTCAGCAATGTGAATCACAGAAAACCACAACTAATGATAATTCAGCAATGTGAATCACAGAAAACCACAACTAATAATAATTAAGCAATGTGAATCACAGAAAACCACAACTAATAATAATTCAGCAATGTGAATCACAGAAAACCACAACTAATGATAATTCAGCAATGTGAATCACAGAAAAACACAACTAATGATAATTCAGCAATGTGAATCACAGCTACAGCTGCCTCATGGGCCCACTAATGAATAATTCAGCAATGTGAATCACAGCTAACAGCTGCCTCATGGGCCCACTAATGATAATTCAGCAATGTGAATCACAGCTAACAGCTGCCTTATGGGCCAACTAATGATAATTCAGCCATGTGAATCACAGCTAACAGCTGCCTTATGGGCCAACTAATGATAATTCAGCAATGTGAGTCACAGCCAACAGCTGCCTCATGGGCCCACTAATGATAATTCAGCTATGTGAATCACATCCTACAGCTGCCTCATGGGCCCACTACTGGATCAGCACAAGGAATATCAAGCCAAAGCCTACCTCCGGCACAAGGGAAATAACTGGCCAACAGGTGGCGTGCTACACCGGACGGCCTGCTGGTCTGTTGGGCGAAAAGACAGACAATGGCAGACAAAGCTTAACAAGGAAGACAGACAAAGGCAGACAAGCTTAACAAGGAAGACAGACAAAGGCAGACAAAGCTTAACAAGGAAGACAGACAAAGGGAGGCAAAGCTTAACAAGGAAGACAGACAAAGGCAGACAAAGCTTAACAAGGAAGACAGACAAAGGCAGACAAAGCTTAACAAGGAAGACAGACAAAGGCAGGTAAAGCTTAACAAGGAGAAGACAGACAAAGGGCAGAAGGCAGAAAGCTTAACAAGGAAGACAGACAAATAAGGCAGAGCAAAGCTTAACAAGGAAGACAGACAAAGGCAGGCAAAGCTAACAAGGAAGACAGACAAAGGGAGGCAAAGCTTAACAAGGAAGACAGACAAAGGCAGGCAAAGCTTAACAAGGAAGACAGACAAAGGCAGACAAAGCTTAACAAGGAAGACAGACAAAGGCAGGCAAAGCTAACAAGGAAGACAGACAAAGGGAGGCAAAGCTGAACAAGGAAGACAGACAAAGGAGGCAAAGCTTAACAAGGAAGACAGACAAAGGGAGGCAAAGCTTAACAAGGAAGACAGACAAAGGGAGGCAAAGCTGAACAAGGAA
>CM065721.1:887500-890000 GCA_033310375.1 Conus canariensis | reverse complement strand
TGACGTACTAGGTGATTGATGATCTGACATACTAGGTCATTGATGATCTGACATACTAGGTTATTGATGATCTGACATACTAGGTCATTGATGATCTGACATACTAGGTCATTGATGATCTGACATACTAGGTCATTGATGATCTGACATGAGCGAGAGATGACTAAAATGGATGAACTAGTCATGTTTGATTGTGCACAATATGCTGCATTATGTAACCTCTTTTCCAGTACCCTAACGTTCTGTCAGGGCTAAGCCTCGGAGCATTTTGTTTAAGCCATTATAAACTGAACAAACCAGCTTAATGTGTAATAGAACTACCGCTTGAATCAGCACGCCCTCGCCCAGCTGTTTCACATCCAGAGAGAAACTAAAGGAAATACGAGGACGCATTACGCCGCTCTTAATGAAACTGCACTGGCTCTCCGTAAAGTGTCGGTGTCAGTTCAAGACTGCATTTCTCGCTTTCCGCCATTTTGATGAGTCACTTCCGGCATCTTTCTCTGCCTCGCTGGACACAAAGCATTTCTATCTGTACAGTTTGTTCTTCCGGCGAAAAGATCTCGAGACTTCCAAGACGCAAAACAAAGACAATGGGGGAAGGCTGTTTTAGTTTCTCTGCGTCTGGAACTCACTGCCATATAGCCCCAATTTCAAGAATAGTCTGAAGACATGTCTGCTTCTATTAGCATTTCCCTGATCTATATGGACAGCGGGTTGCTGGAGGAAGGCACTGCACTTTATAAACAGTGTGTATTAATCCCCCATGAAGGTCAAGTGATGAGAATGTGAATACAATCAGAGTGAAGACGGTCGGCCTGAACCATGTCAATCTGAATGTCTGAAATTGGGTGATGGTTCGCCACGTATATCAGCTGGCGGAATTCAGGGCGATTGTGAGCATAACAAACAGTAGCTACCAAACTAACAACAAAAACTGCATGTTATGCATTTATTCTTTCTTACATCTCCACTACTAATATTATCTTTTATTATCAGTATTATTGTTATTGTTATTATTGTTATTATCATGTTATCATTATCATCACTATTGTTATTATTACTATTATCATTATTATTCTTCTTTTTGTTTGTGTTGTTGTTGTTATTGTTATTATTATAAGTTTATCATTATGGTTACTATTGTTATCATTGTTGTTGTAATTATCTTTTCTTCAGAGTCAGTGGGGTTATTGTAAGCGTCCTCACCAAGACTATATTTTTATCATTGGTAACATTCTGAGTTTTGTCTGTTTATTGGATTGCCATTGTTCATCATTGATAACATTCTGAGTTCTGTCTGTTTATTGGATTGCCATTGTTCATCATTGATAACATTCTGAGTTCTGTCTGTTTATTGGATTGCCATTGTTCATCATTGATAACATTCTGAGTTCTGTCTGTTTATTGGATTGCCATTGTTCATCATTGATAACATTCTGAGTTCTGTCTGTTTATTGGATTGCCATTGTTCATCATTGATAACATTCTGAGTTCTGTCTGTTTATTGGATTGCCATTGTTCATCATTGATAACATTCTGAGTTCTGTCTGTTTATTGGATTGCCATTGTTCATCATTGATAACATTCTGAGTTCTGTCTGTTTATTGGATTGCCATTGTTCATCATTGATAACATTCTGAGTTCTGTCTGTTTATTGGATTGCCATTGTTCATCATTGATAACATTCTGAGTTCTGTCTGTTTATTGGATTGCCATTGTTCATCATTGATAACATTCTGAGTTCTGTCTGTTTATTGGATTGCCATTGTTCATCATTGATAACATTCTGAGTTCTGTCTGTTTATTGGATTGCCATTGTTCATCATTGATAACATTCTGAGTTCTGTCTGTTTATTGGATTGCCATTGTTCATCATTGATAACATTCTGAGTTTTGTCTGTTTATTGGATTGCCATTGTTCATCATTGATAACATTCTGAGTTCTGTCTGTTTATTGGATTGCCATTGTTCATCATTGATAACATTCTGAGTTTTGTCTGTTTATTGGATTGCCATTGTTTATCATTGATAACATTCTGAGTTCTGTGAGTTCTGTCTGTTTATTGGATTGCCATTGCAGTCACAGTATGCTGTATGAATTCTATACCTTATGATCTGAAAGAAAAAACATTTCATTTGAGTAAACTGTACATTATATATACAGAGAGAGAGAGAGAGAGAGAGAGAGAGAGAGAGAGATGAGATTCACATCAATTTTTGTCCTTTCCCTGTGATATTTTACATCCCCCCCCCCCCCCCACCTCCTTGTAAGTCAAATATTATTGTATTTCATATTTCATTACCTAGTTTTTATATAACTTCTGATTGTCTGTTGCCTGCTTCTTTTTTGTTTTTGTATTTTTCTCTCTTATCCCCCCCCCCCTCCTTTATTTTTCTTCGGAGAGCTTTGCAGCTGTTTCCTTTACAGCTGCGTGTGAGGAAAGACTGTTTTGTGAGTCGTTCCATTTTCTCACTCACCCCACAGTGCTTGGTTCAG
>CM065721.1:862500-877500 GCA_033310375.1 Conus canariensis | reverse complement strand
ACGTCGTCCTCACCGTGAAGTGACGGCCTGTCCATCGGTGAGGGTCAGATGGCGTTATGATGTCACCACACGTCGTCCGCACAGTGAAGTGACGGCCTGTCCATCGGTGAGGGTCAGATGGCGTTATGATGTCACCACACGTCGTGAAGTGACGGCCTGTCCATCGGTGAGGGTCAGATGGCGAATGCTGCCACATCAGGCATGATGGCCTGGAATCACCTTGTGGGGAGACTGCGTACAGCGGGGAGGGTGATCACTTTGCAGACAGTCTGGCGTAATGCTTGCCGGTGCTCAACACGGGAGGTATGCAGGTCATTTCCAACCTCCTTGGTCGGAAACGGTGATCACGTACCCACAGTTGGGCAATAGGACGTAGACAACGGATATTGTGACAAAGTAGGTGTGCTATTTAGCTGATGTATGTGCAATGCAGTCTCTATTCAGCTTTCAAATAATTTTATGCATGACTAAAGGCGTCTAACATTCCCTAACCCCAAATACCCCGATAGTATGCCATTCCTGTACTGAAATATGAAGTCACGACCTTATTTAAGAAATAGCCCAGCCCTTCGCTTCTTATGTTCATTTATGGCAAAAATGAGGACATTTTTTAAGGGAAGCGGGAGCAATTATCACAGAGTGACACCACACACACACACACACACACACACACACACACACACACACACACACACACACACCACACTCACACTCACCACACACACACACACACACACACACACACACCACCCCCAGCCGTTCACACGTGCGATCCCTTGTCGAGCCATCCCCTTACCCTAAAGGAATCGTCATGATCTAAGGGTGATGCGGAAGCGTCAGCCTGAGAGACATCCTGAGCCCCTCCAGTACACCCCCCTCCCCTCCTCCCCGAGCGGTTACATCCGGTCATTATGCCTACCCCGGATGGACTGAGCAGCTTGTGCTTCCCCACTCATCCCCACCCACCCCACCTCTCACATGTCCACACCCCTCCCCCTTTCCTCCATCCCCGAGCAGTTGGTCAGTAATGAAAACCAGACCTTGGTCATGTCTAGTGCCTGGCGTGCTCTCACGGTGTCAAAGACGTGCCACGCTTCACAGTTATTCAATTCAGACTCGAGCAAAAGCTATATAAACTAAAGATATCAACTTCCTCTCTCTCTCTCTCTCTCTCTCTCTCTCTCTCTCTCTCTCTCTCTGGCATCCTCTGATTCAGTCAAGGTGTTGCTGGGCCTCTCGGCCTTCGGGCCTGGCCACAGTGATCATGATGTTAAGGTATGTGACTTCTGTGTTTTTGTGTATCTATTTTTATTATTCTAGACAGATAGGCTTTTTGTTGAAAGTTAGAATTCCTGGAATGTCTTTTATAAATTGTAGTTAAAATAAATACATGTGTAAACTCTAAGAGCCTGTTTGTTGAAAGAATGTTATATTATGTCCTGCCTCGTCCTATCCTCTGGTATGTTTCTGAACGTGTATGAAGGAGTTTCTCTAACATCTCACACTGTCCTATCAATCTCACACTAGCTCACTTTCAGCCTCGTATCTCTGACTGAATGATTTCTCTCTCTCTCTCTCTCTCTCTCTCTCTCTCTCTCTCTCTCTCTCTCTCTCTCTCTCTCTCTCTCTCTCTGTCACGATAACGGTACTTAGAAATCTTAGTCATTAGTCAGTTGCAGTGTTGATTTATTAACATCCCACAATTACCTGAGTAAGATCCCCAACATCCCCAAATCTTCTAGTAACATCCCCTAATACATCAGAGCACAATACCTTCTGTATAATAGTTCCACGACCCACACACACAAATTCCTTTCGTGCGATAGTTGCTTTAGATACTATACGGAAGTGCCTTTATTCTTATGTCTACATTGTTCATTCTCAAGCTGTAGAATTCATAAAAAGCTTAGAGACGAACCGTCTGCGGACTTCCTGTCAGCCGTTGGTTCGATTGGCTCAGAAACAAAAAGACACAAAAACGATTGCAGTTATACACAATATTTCAATATAGCGAGGTAAGTCTGAAATGGCCACAATCATTTTGATGTCACAGCCAGTCCCCTTTTTGACCCTGAGTGATGTTTCAGATGTATCCAAACATTGGACTGCTTGGCTTCGTAAGATCTAAACGTACGCTGTTGCGTCTGGTAATATCGCACAGTAAGGGGCATTGTTGCTGCATAGAGTGAGAGATGAGGTACAAAACATGTTCAACACTTTCAAGAATACAAACACATGTACACACCCAAACCAGACTGTCAAGCACTTCAGGCCGATGTAAAACGTGACATTCCAACGGCCCTTGTTTGGCCAAGAATGTCAACAGGAATCCAAGTCTGTCAGCCGGCACGTTGTCAGACAGACAGACAACTTGCCGACATATAAATGGTTGGAGAAGAAAAGGACAATGATCTCAGGGATCAAGTTGTGGACAAATGTTTGTCTGGCGCTTTAAGACACGAACTGCTCTCAGAAAATGATTGAACTTTTCAGCGCCTTCTTAAAGTTGTACAGGCTACGAAGCTAGTGAATACCAGGCGACTAAACTGTCAGAAACAGCAGATGCATTTGCACTCAGACAGACAACATCACCCACCAACATGCAGGACCTAAGCAGCCACAGCCATCAGCTTGCTTTAGTCACCATCATGTTGATGACAGTCGTGCACATCCAAACCACCCTCAGACCATAAATACACAAAGTCTTCAAAGGAACACAGATTGTCATTCCTGCAACACTGCGCCCTCGAATGGTGAAACTGGCTCATGAAGGTCAGCACAGTGTATCAAACACCAAATCTTTCATTCATCTAAAGTGTGGTTTCCAAGTGTGGACAAGCTGGTGGAAGAGAAAGTCAAAAATGCGTCTCTTGTCAGGCCAATACAAAGACATGTGCCTGTGAACCTTTTCCATGTCTGGTCTGCCTAAAGACCCGTGGCAAGATCTGTCCATCACTTCCTTGGTTCTCTTCCATCGGGTGACGTCTTTCTGGTCTCTGTTGGTGAGTACTCAAGATACCCAGTCCTAGTGATATGTTCTCACACAATAAATCACACCGTGTTGGTTTTATTTTGGCTTAGTCTAATAGTTGAAGGCAAAGATAATTATGTGTGCTTGTAAATTTATCTTTTTTAATTTCATTTGTGGATTTTTTTTTCTCTGGACAGGGAAAACGTGTCGTGGGGTACCTATTTTCTCATCTCTACATTGTCATTCTGAAACTGTACAATTAATGAAAAAATAGAGCCAAATGTATGTGGATCTCCTGTCAAACTTCGGTACGAGTGGCTCACAAACAAAACGACACACAAACGATTGTAGGTATACACAATACTGTAGACACTACAGATCACGTTAGTCGTCTTACTCGTCTTCAGTTTTCTTCAATATGTTCAGATCTGCGTTCTTATCTCCCTAGTCATACTCAATTTGTTTGCATTAATGGCCATACCTCTTCTCATGCTGACTATGAAAACAGTATCCAGACCACTTCGCACACGTCTGACAAACTGCCGTTGCTCCCCAGCTTGGGAGACACTGTCCAGAATGACCGGAGGGCAAAAACCAACACAGACATTCAGATGCAGACGGAAAAAAATAGGCATAAAAGAAGATATTGCTATATACAATAACGGTTACGTCACCAAAGACAAGTCGGTATGGGGATACACAGCGAAGTGAAATGACGAAACGATCCAGAAAGACAATGGTCCATACAGCTTAACAGCTCAAAGTCGAACAATGCAGGTAGAAGCAGAGACACAAGCACTCCACTGGCTCTCATCCATAGACCCCTTAACACTCAACACGTCATGATACTGACTGACATCATCAACCTGCTTCAGAAAATAATCCGTCTCCAGCTGTACACTCCTGCCCGGCCCTTTGTTCCTATGTTGACGCTCATCTCCAGATCCTTTGTCTCCTTACAAAGGCTTCCCGAGTGGGTTCTTTCTCTTTCCATGGGCCTTCTGCATGGAATAAAACGTCTCATTCTCTCTCTACATCTGATTCTCTCTCTTCCTTCAACATCCTTGATGGCTGAGGTCCCTAGGTGACGCTAAATCCTCTCTCTCACTCTCTCTCTCTCTCTCTCTCTGTCTCTTCTCTCCTCTCCTCTTCTCTCTTCTCTCCCTTTCATGATTCCTCTTCAAATCTCCCTTATGCTGAGGTCCCCTAGGGGTGAACGGCTAAATACCCTCTCTTTCTCTCTCTCTCCTTCCTCTCTCTCTCTCTGTCCTCTCATCCCTCTCTTCTCTCTCTCTCTCTCTCTCTCTCTCTCTCTCTCATCTATTCTCTCTCTTCTTCAATCATCCTTGAGCTGAGTCCCTAGGTGAACGGAAATCCCTCTCCTCTCACTCTTCTCTCTTCTCTCCTTCTCTCTCTTCTCTCTTCTCCTCTCTCAAAAAGAAAGAAATTCTGAAAGAAAGCCAGTAGATTTAATCGCAGCTGGGATCCCTCCAGTCAGATATAATGAAACTAAAGACAAAACAGACTTCAGTAGTCTCAGACCAAACAGGATTCCATCTGTTCCCTGGGAACCATATCCCGATGTGCTACTGAAACACAGACAGAACAAGCTTTTTAAACCATATCCATCAAAATTACAAGCATTCTGCGAAACCAAAACAACAGTCAGCAAATGACGTTTCAAGAAACAGTTGCGCTCACGGAAATCCAACCAAGACAGACAGTGGTTTAGGTACTGGGAATGTCAGGATTCAGCATTCACTTCTTTCTTCTAAAAATGATCAGGAACAACGTATTTTTTCAAGACCGCATCAATCAGGAATGACGACTGAGGAAAAGGCCAGACAAACAGAATTATCAGCGGATAGTTCCCCCCCCCCCCCAATCCCTAACACTCCCCCCCCCCCTCCCCCGCTTCGCCCCACTGCTGGAAATGTACTAAATCGCATGACAGTGCCTGAGAGAGTAACCGTGTTGCTTTAGGCAATTCTGTTGTTCGGTTTCTCAGTCAGAAAGACTGGCCCTGTAATCATGCATGCAGAGATCACTAAAAACTTGTCCTTCAGGCCCCATTTCATTCGCAACGTGGGATGAAATTTTTTTTTCATGCCGAAAGGCCTTTCCGCCGGCACCAGTAACTTTCAGCTCCTTACTACCAGCCAGAAGAAAACATTTCAACAACGCCATCACGCCATCAAAGCGTCTTCTAAAAGAAACCTATAACAAACAACGTTATTCTTATTTACTTTATATGCCTTAGCTCCTATACGAATCTGTACAGCAGTTCAAAACACCACAATACCGAAAGGAACAGCTCAAATTGCTGAAAATGTCAAAATCTTGTGGCCCAGATGGCCTGGAAGACGAATCAACCAGCCCAGTAAGTCACCTCACAGGCCAACATGATCCTCCACTGACACCAAATTTACCTGAATCATTCTCATATCCCTCCAGACCAGCAGGTTGGGGATTTTGATTTCTCTCATTCAGGGCAATATCCCGACAAACACACATGCCTGTCAACCAGTTACTCCACAGTCTAGTTCTCATTTCTGCCTCTGGTTTCAACATCTCATCCAAGAGAAGCTCCATTCCTCACTACCGAAAATCATCCGCTTCTCCCCACGAATTCCCCCCCCCCCCCTTAAGACAAGGTGTCCCAGCCCATATCGCTTCAATTCTGGCCCCTTAAGACAAGGTGTCCCAGCCCTTATCGCTTCAATTCTGGCCGCTTAAGACAAGGTGTCCCAGCCCATATCGCTTCAATTCTGGCCCCTTAAGACAAGGTGTCCCAGCCCATACCGCTTCAATTCTGGCCACTTAAGACAAGGTGTCCCAGCCCATATTGCTTCAATTCTGGCCACTTTACGGCTGGCGTCCTTCCTAATAGCTCAGCAAAGACAGGACACAGACATTGCGGGAAGTTCCAGTTTATACAGTCATTTTCATCCGTATGCAGAAAATCTTTTACAATATCCGACCATCTGAACATGATTATTACCCATTTCAATATCATATACTTGTGTGAGTTTTTACCAATTCAGAAGATTTACAGAATCCATATTGCTCTCTCTCTCTCTCTCTCTCTCTCTCTCTCTCTCTCTCTCTCTCTCTCTCTCTCTCTGTAAGGGCGGGTGGAAGTACGAGGTGGGAAGAGAGGCCTTTCCCCAGAATCGGCCTTTAAAGGCAGACTGGCTGGATACGTTCAGCTGTCTCATGGATGAAGTAATGATAAAGAATTTTGAAACGGTTTCTTCGGATGACTTCAATCTTGATTTATCACAAGCAAAATATTAATAGCAGTAAAACTACAGCATGCACTTGCAGAACTGTCTATGTTCTTATCTTTTTTAAAAACAAGCTTATCCATGAAGATCAATCTGGCTTCCACACAAACCATTATTGTCATACAACTCATATACCACTTATTGATAGACTGCAATACAGCATAAATGAAAATAAATTCACTTGCATCCTGTTTGTAGACTTTGAAAAAGCCTTCATGTAATTAATCACTTTTTGTCGCTGCATAAACTGGAATTCAATAAATTAACGTCAGAGTTTATTTGTCTCATATCATCCTTTCTGTATGATAGGAAACAATGAATTATGGTAAATAATCAAACGTCTAAAGTTATGTCCGTTAGATGCGGAGTTTCACAGGGATCTGTCTTAGGACCTCTTTTGTTCTCCATCTCTATTAACGACTTATCTATTCATTCAAGTGATTCTGACATCTGTAAGCTTATAAATAAACTTCAGGATGACGTTGAAAGACTCGTTAAATGGATCCAGCTGAGCTGCCTGTCCATGAATGCGAAAAAAAAGTGCAAGCATGCATGCGCGTGACAAAAAAAACAAAGGAAAGAACGATCTCAAAATTCATACCATTATTTGAATGTGACAATAAGATTAAAGAAGTTGACTCACATCAAATACTGGACGTTATTGTCGACAAAGATTCCTCTTGGACTGACCACACCACGTCCCTCGTTAAACGTCTTTCAGACGAAAATGTTTCAGTTGGATAAATTTTAAAACTTTCTTGATGAACGATCCCGAATTTTGGTCAATGCTCATATTCTATTAATTATTGATCATGTTTGAACCTTACGGGACAGCTGTAGTGACACACACATAAACTGATTCATCGTATGCATGAAAGAGCAACAAAATTAGGACTGTTTTTTTTTTTTAATCGTACTCTCTTACCATTGAGGACTACAAGCAACTGAAATACAATAGACTCTTCTTCAAGAAGTCAGTATACATGCATCATGTTATGAATTCAGGTGTTCCTAGATAGATTAGATACACTTTCAAAACTTAATCATCGCAGACATAAACGCGTCATATTGTTCCCAGACCTAAATATCATCTGTACAGATCCAGTTTGTTATACTCTGCCCTCAAATGCAAACCTGGTGAAGTGGGGGAAAACAGACGATCCTGCATGCCCCCTCTGCCATGAAAAACAAACAGTGGAGCATGTCCTAAGCTCATGTAAAGTAGCCCTGGCTCAAGGAAGGTACACATGGAGGCACAACCAAGTGCTCAAAGAGATTGTACAAGTAGTCTGGGCTAGTACCAACACCACAAAAGGGAAAATCAGGACTCCAAAAGCACCCGCAACATTCTTCACGGCAGGAGGCAGCAAATCATGGCCAAGAACAACAGTGCCACTCGAAACATGTAGGCAGAGTCTGCTGGACGGGGCAGATGACTGGGAGTGCACTGCAGACCTCCCAGAATGGAAGAGTCACCCAGAGATCATCAGCAAGAGTGGCATGAGACCAGACATAGTAGTCCACTCTCAGTCAACCAAGCAGCTGATCATGATCGAGCTCACGGTGCCATATGAGAACAGAATGGAGGCAGCTCAAATCTACAAGACTGAAAAGTATGCTGATCTGGCAAACAGCCTGAGGAGAGAAGGCTATCAGGTCAAAGTCCTCACTGCAGAAATTGGAGCTAGAGGGTTTGTAGGAACATCTGCATACACCCTCATGAAACAGCTCTCAGTTGCAGGGAGGGAAAAAAACCGAGCCCTGAAAGCAATGGCAGAAGCGGCAGAGAGGTGTTCAAGCTGGATCTGGTCAAGGAGGAACAAAAGTGAACTTCATAAGGCTTAATTTCCCTACAAATATCAGGTGTCCCTGTGGCTCAGTGGTTAAAGCGCGAGTCATTAAGTGGAAAAAGAGCATGTCCAGAGGGTCATGGGTTCGAATCCCAGCCATGGCTCGTCCCAAGATGGGAAAAAAAAAAAAAAAAGGGGCATCCGGAGTCATGAACCGGGTGTGGCTCAACCCCCCTAGAGTGTCAGGAGATAAGGGCCGAAACACTTGCTTGAAGGGGGCTTCTCTTCTGAGGACTCTCTGCTGCCACGCTCTCCACGAGTTTCTTTCTACTGATGCATGGGTAAACCATTGACTTCCGGGAATAGGCCGGAGGACGTCCGGGAAAGACCGGAGGACACTGGGAAAGACCAGAACCAAGGGCTCTGTGGGCTGGCTCCCCACTTTGCCTTAAACATGTGGCTACTAAGAATAAAAGGAAAAGATGCTCCCAGGATTCACCGAAAGGGGGAGAGAATGATGAATCCATCGGTGCTCAACCAATCATGACTGCAAATCCCAAACGGACTATGAACATGGACCAAATGGAATATCCATGTGTCTGTGGAAAGCGTTTCGCTACCACCCGTGGCATGAAGATCCACAGAACAAAGATGGGATGTGTGAAGACTCATCTGAATGAGCGGCAGCGCACTGCATCAGCAGATAAGACGTCGGAAGACCAAGGCCAGGATTTAAACCACAGTGCCAAGGACATCCACGCTGTTGGTTCGGATGAGGAATTTGCACAGGCCCTCGATGCCAGGCGCCTGAAACTCAACCTGCCACGAGCAAACGAAACTGAAGATTGGGAGAAACTGGATGCAAAAATCGTCCAAAGACTCGATGCACTGATAGGGAAAAGCACCCTGGAACACAAACTAGCCACATATGGGGACATTGTGTATGCCACATGTAGAGACGCCTATGGAGCAAAACTACCCAAAGAGAAAACACCTCCAAAGAAATCCAGACGCCAAGAAAAGATGGACAAGATCAGGGTCCAAAAGAAAAACCTCAAGATGCAAATGAAGACCGCACTGCCAGCTGAAAAACAAGGCTTGAAAAAACTGTGGAAAGACCTGAAAGAAAAACACAGCGCCCTCAGCAAAGCGGAATCTGCGAGGAAGAGGAAGAGCAAAAAGAAGAAGACACAAGAGCGCTTCTTCAGAGACCCCTTCCAGTTTGCCAGAACACTGTTTGAGCAGCCAAAATCTGGGACCCTAAGTGTGGACAAAGGAGTTCTTGAGCAGCATCTGAGGAAAACATACTCTGACCCACAGAGCAAAGCACCACTCGACATTCAAGGTCTGGTGTGGCCAACCAACCCTGAGGAACAGTTCAATGGCAAGCCTCCAACGTTGGCGGAAATCAAGAAGGTGGTCGACAAAGCCAGAGCCAAATCATCACCAGGGCCAAACGGAATACCTTACCAGCTTTACAAGAAATGTCCCAAGGTGCTGGAGTGGCTCCACAGGCTGCTGCGATCGGCTTGGAGAAACCAGAAGATCAGCGGCCAGTGGATGACGGCGGATGGTGTGTACATCCCCAAAGAGCAAAACTCAAGTGACATCAGCCAGTTCAGGCTAATATCACTACTGAACGTCGAAGGGAAAATCTTCTTCTCTGTCATGGCAGCAAGGCTGACCAAGTACCTGATGGAAAACAAGTACTTGGATGTGTCAGTCCAGAAAGGTGGCATCCCAGGCGTGGCTGGCTGTGTAGAACACGCCACAATGATCTGGGACGCAATCCAGAAAGCAAAAACAGAAAGAGAGACCTGGACGTAGTGTGGCTTGATCTGGCAAACGCATATGGATCTGTGCCCCATGAGATGATACAGTTGGCTCTTAAGATGTACCATGTGCCAAAGAACATCCGCGACATGCTCAAGAAGTACTTCAATGACTTCTCAATGCGGTTCTCTACCAAGGAGTACACAACAGACTGGATCAACTTGGAAGTGGGTATTGCAATGGGCTGTGCAATTTCCCCAATACTGTTCGTGCTGGCAATGGAACTCATCTTGAAAGCAGCAACAAACAACGCGAGACAAACAGACCTTGGCGATGGATACAAGATGCCTCCTCTCAAGGCCTTCATGGATGACACTACAGTGATTTCATCCAGAGAAGACGAGACACGTCATGTGCTGGAGAGGCTGGACGACATAGTTGCCTCATCCAGAATGAAGTTCAAGCCAAAGAAATCACGGAGTCTCTCACTGAGGAAAGGAAAAATGGCCGGATCTGTGGTCTTCAGTGTTGCCAACCAGGCCATTCCAACAGTCACAGAAGAACCAGTCAAGAGCCTTGGAAGATGGTATGATGATACGCTGAAAGACACACAAAGAGCAAAAGAAACCAAGCAGATGGCGGAGGAAGGCTTGGAGACCATTGACCAGTGTGGGCTCCCTGGCAAATACAAGGTCTGGTGTCTGCAGTTCATGCTGATACCAAAGCTTCTATGGCCTCTGATGATATACGACATCTGCACCAGCACAGTGGAGGCAATGGAAGCCAAAATCAACAAGTTCACAAGGAAATGGCTTGGTGTCCCACCCTGTCTGACTGACATAGCGCTGTACTGTCGCCAAGCAAAGCTGAAACTACCACTGAAATCCATCCTGGAGGAATACAAAGCAGGGAAGATCAGACTTCAAAGCATGCTGGAGGACTCAGGAGACAAGGTGGTAGAAGCAATCAAGCCCCAGCTGAAGACAGGCAGAAAATGGAAAGTTCAAGAGGCGATGGATTCTGCAAAAGAAAGTCTCAAGATCAGAGAAATAACAGGACACACACAGACCAACAGACAAGGACTGGGGGTGACCAAAACTGAATGGTGGTCAAAGGCCAAAGGAAAAGCCAAAAGAGACATGATGATTCAGGAGATGAGAAAAGAAGAAGACCAAAAAAGACTCCAAAAAGCAGTCCAGCAGAGCCAGCAAGTGCAATGGACAACGTGGGAGAATGCACTCCAAAGAAGTCTCACTTGGAATGACATTTGGCACATGGCCCCTCTCAGGATCAGCTTCATTCTCAGATCTGCATATGACCTTCTGCCCTCAAATGCAAACCTGGTGAAGTGGGGGAAAACAGACGATCCTGCATGCCCCCTCTGCCATGAAAAACAAACAGTGGAGCATGTCCTAAGCTCATGTAAAGTAGCCCTGGCTCAAGGAAGGTACACATGGAGGCACAACCAAGTGCTCAAAGAGATTGTACAAGTAGTCTGGGCTAGTACCAACACCACAAAAGGGAAAATCAGGACTCCAAAAGCACCCGCAACATTCTTCACGGCAGGAGGCAGCAAATCATGGCCAAGAACAACAGTGCCACTCGAAACATGTAGGCAGAGTCTGCTGGACGGGGCAGATGACTGGGAGTGCACTGCAGACCTCCCAGAATGGAAGAGTCACCCAGAGATCATCAGCAAGAGTGGCATGAGACCAGACATAGTAGTCCACTCTCAGTCAACCAAGCAGCTGATCATGATCGAGCTCACGGTGCCATATGAGAACAGAATGGAGGCAGCTCAAATCTACAAGACTGAAAAGTATGCTGATCTGGCAAACAGCCTGAGGAGAGAAGGCTATCAGGTCAAAGTCCTCACTGCAGAAATTGGAGCTAGAGGGTTTGTAGGAACATCTGCATACACCCTCATGAAACAGCTCTCAGTTGCAGGGAGGGAAAAAAACCGAGCCCTGAAAGCAATGGCAGAAGCGGCAGAGAGGTGTTCAAGCTGGATCTGGTCAAGGAGGAACAAAAGTGAACTTCATAAGGCTTAATTTCCCTACAAATATCAGGTGTCCCTGTGGCTCAGTGGTTAAAGCGCGAGTCATTAAGTGGAAAAAGAGCATGTCCAGAGGGTCATGGGTTCGAATCCCAGCCATGGCTCGTCCCAAGATGGGAAAAAAAAAAAGGGGGCAGCAGAGGGACATCCGGAGTCATGAACCGGTGTGGCTCAACCCCCCTAGAGTGTCAGGAGATAAGGGCCGAAACACTTGCTTGAAGGGGGCTTCTCTTCTGAGGACTCTCTGCTGCCACGCTCTCCACGAGTTTCTTTCTACTGGAACAGTTTAACATCAATACTGAAAAAATAACAAGATCAAAATTCCCTTAAAAGAACAAGAAGAGATCTCATCTGGCGAGCAAAACTGAATATGCGGTATAACCCTTAGATCACTGATGCTTACTTCAAATCTTACATTCCTTCTGTATCATTTATTGATCTATCTATTGTTCGCTAATTCATATGTTCATCCATCTATTTGTTTCATTTTCAATCTATTCATCACTTATTTTTGTCTTCTAGTTGTTTATCTATCTCAACAATGTTGTGCAGGATTCTGCTCAATCAATTTTATAAATAGATAGATAGATTGATAGATAGATATACATACATATATATGGTGTGTGTGTGTGTGTGTGTGTGTGTGTGTGTGTGTGTGTGTGTGTGTGTGTGTGTGTGTGTGTAATATTTGCACATGTGTTAGTATAGAAGATACTGTTTATACACATAAGAGTGAGTGATGGCACCGAAAGAAGTGAACGTTTACAGATTCCTTGTCACTGTTCATAACAAAGATATTGTACCATACATTCTTTATTTGGATATGTTTGCATGTCATTTTTATTTTCATAGAATTCATTTTCTTTTGCTTTTGCACACTCCGCTTATTTAGTGTACCATCTCAAAATGAAATTTCAGTTTAACTTAACTTCACACACACACACACACACGCGCGTGCGCGCGCACACACACACACACACACACACACACACATACACATACACATCACATCACATCACATCACATCACATCACGCAATATCAAGTCAAACCACATCATGCACTCAAGAATAGATCACAAAGTACAGAATACAATTTAAAAAAATATATTGCCAAGTGATGCGTTAAATGCTTTGGTAGCGAATGCGTTAGCTGAAGAGAAAGAGAGTTTTATGAGTAACAAAAAAATGAAGTTATATACATATAAACAGAATATTTTCAGAATATATTTCAAGTTTTGAAAAGAATATTTTATGGCTTTTCTAGGTGTAACGTTTTTCCAAACAATGCCCTAAATGTTTCTCTGTAACGCGACCCCATGACGTAATACACAAAAAAGTTGAATGTGGCGTTGATGTAAGTGAACAGCTCACCAATCCATATACCAGTCAGGAAGAAATTATGATGGCGTCGGCCAGAGTTCACTTCAGGCAAAAACAGGAAGCTGAAGAGACTGAGAGCAATAGGGGAAATACAAACAATGAACAAGACAGAGTTACCCAGGAGCATCTTCGTCAGAGCTACCTCTTGGGCAGAGATGGAGGAAGACGTTTCTGATCTCCATGACGAAGCCTGACGTAGCTTCACGATCGTCATTATGGTCGCCATGGTCACCACGATGATCTCTACACCAGGCAGACCCGCGCCAAATATAAAACTTTCTAAATGATTGATCAACTCTTTATGAGCTTTGTAAAATTCTCCAGAAACCGCCGTCGTTATAACTACACCTAATTCTGGATCATGAACACAGCCAACGCGGTATCGGTAAGCCACGACAAAAAAGAGACCAAAGACCAGGATGTAGGTCACAAGAATAAAGGCCGCCATTGTTCTCGTGCGGAGCAGAGTATGAAATCGTAGTGGGTTGAAAACACAGAGGCACCTCTCCACAGCAATAATGGTGGACAGGATGGAGGACAAGTAACAGAATGGGATCACGAGAACTAACAAGTTGCTATTGGCAAGCATGGTAGAAATGGGACCGAATCTCTGTTTGGTGGTGAACTGGATGTGCAGCTGCTCACCGTAAAATATCATGGCCATGAACAAGTATAGTTCGTCAGCCAGGGACAAGGCAAACAGACACAGGTTCACACGATCCTTTAGACCCTGTCTGTAAAATACCGCCATGTTGATGATGTTACCTGGCCCACCAATCAAAAACAGCAACACAAGCAGGTTGTTTTTGATACTGCCTGTGATGATTTCTACTTCAGCACTGACGAGGTTATCAGGATTGTTCCAGGGCAAAAACTTCATTTTGCTGAACACCATCTGGACACAGTCTGCAACTGACTGCACATCAACATGTGTGCGGTTTGTATTGTTTTGAATATCACTTTGCGATACGTTGAACAACTGATGCGCGGTATGGAACGTAGAATTACCAAAACCTTCTGCCATGCTGTGATCTCTTGCTGCCACTGATTTCCACAGTTCACAGAAAGTCGTTGTCACTGAGGGGCAAAAATGTCTTTTACAACGTAACAGGTTTCAAAGATAATGCAAAGCTTAGTAATTTACCGGCGGATAACTGCAACATGATTTTCTTATTTGTTAAACGCATACATTGTGTTTGATAATACTATGTAATGGAATGGTCGTAAATTTAATGCGTACCAGACTTAAAGACTTATTGCATCTCCACAGAAAAAAGGCTATTCGTGAGACTGGAAATCTCATCTCAAAATGTGACTTTCAACCACTTTTACCATTTCTTGGCCAGGTAAACAGCAACACAAGCAGGTTGTTTTTGATACTGCCACGTTTCCAATAAAGATCAAAATATAATTTTCTGTCATGGATGTGTTGCTAAAGTGGAAAGACGTTTTGAGGACGAAACTTTACATCACAAAATACTAGTTGGGCGCCAGGTGGGGGTGAACAGTTCCACACATGACTGCATCTGATGGGCTTGGAACCAAGGACCTTCCAGCCCACATTCCAGGATGCCCACCACTGCAGTCCAGCTGCCGATAGACAGTGATGATGTTACTTTTTTTTCAGACTATGATGATATAAGTTTCAGAAGATAATGGTAGCATTTTATTTTGTTTCTTGCGACAATGATAACTTTTTTTCAGACGATGATGATAGTCTTTTTTTTTAGACAACGATGATA
>CM065721.1:840000-857500 GCA_033310375.1 Conus canariensis | reverse complement strand
ACACAGGTGAAGAGCTCTTTGCACAGGGAGAGAACCGTTCAGTCCTGACCATACAGCAGACAGACCCCTGTGAAAAGAACACAGGTGAAGAGCTCTTTGCACAGGGAGAGAACCGTTCAGTCCTGACCATACAGCAGACAGACCCCTGTGAAAAGAACACAGGTGAAGAGCTCTTTGCACAGGGAGAGAACCGTTCAGTCCTGACCATACAGCAGACAGACCCCTGTGAAAAGAACACAGTGAAGAGCTCTTTACACAGGGAGAGAACCGTTCAGTCCTGACCATACAGCAGACAGACCCCTGTGAAAAGAACACAGGTGAAGAGCTCTTTGCACAGGGAGAGAACCGTTCAGGCCTGACCATACAGCAGACAGACCCCTGTGAAAAGAACACAGGTGAAGAGCTCTTTGCACAGGGAGAGAACCGTTCAGTCCTGACCATACAGCAGACAGACCCCTGTGAAAAGAACACAGTGAAGAGCTCTTTGCACAGGGAGAGAACCGTTCAGTCCTGACCATACAGCAGACAGACCCCTGTGAAAAGAACACAGGTGAAGAGCTCTTTGCACAGGGAGAGAACCGTTCAGGCCTGACCATACAGCAGACAGACCCCTGTGAAAAGAACACAGGTGAAGAGCTGTTTACACAGGGAGAGAAGTGTGTTGGAGACAAGAGCAGGACAGTAGGACAGGAAGCGGGGTCAGAGTTTACACACAGCACATGAAAACCGTTTTCGGTTTGTTTTTGTTGTTGTTGTTGTTGTTGTTGTTTTTGTTTTTCTTTACTCTTCTTTTCTCTACATTAATTTTCTTTATTTCTGGTTGTTCTTTCTGTTTTAATTTTAAGTTGAAAAGCCCACAAAACGTCAGGCCGTTAAAAAAAAAACAAAAAAACCCTGTGTTTAAAGTTTCGCTCTCATCTCTACAAGTATTGTTTGTTCGTTTGTTTTTGATGGCATTTACAGCTTAGCGAACATGTTGTGTCTTGTGTTACCCCGTGTGTCATTCTGTACTGACGTGTCACATGTCTATGTGTAATGTAGAACAATTATTCCCCAATTACAATGTACGGTTTTTTATAGAGTCTGACACGTGACTAGTAACTTGTGATCTTGGTGAACGAGGTGAAGTACAGAAGATGTAACTTGTGATCTTGGTGAACAAGGTGAAGTACAGAAGATGGGTATGTCTGTATGATGATGAAAGTGGATTGGATTAGGTCACACAAACATTGTTGAAATGAAGTGTAAAGATTTAGGCCAAAAGTATGGTCAAGAATGATCTCCAGAGAGAGAGGGGAGGGAGATACATTTGGAAAGACCCTCAGAATTTCGTTCTCTTTCTTTCGCTCTTTCCGCTCTCTCTTCACAGTGGATAATGTATTCATTTAGCTTTTCTCCAGTGTAACCCAAGGAAACGCTCAAAATCTTCAATAATAATAATATAAAAAAATTCAGAAACAAGCACAGGAAAAAAAACAACAAAACTTCATAAACAATAGCAGTTCATATGCTGAGTCACGAAAAACGTTACATCAGAAAATGAAAAATGTTACAGTGACTTCCGCAAACTTAACCTATGGCAAGAACAGTATTCAGTAATCCTGAAAAGTATTGGCGGAAGGGGGGTGGGGGGGGGGGGGGGGGGCATAAGGAATCATTCATGTACGTATGTAAACGTGCAAAACGAAAAGACGGGGTGTCAAAAAGGAATCCTTCACATTCACATATAAGCATGTAGAAAAAAGAAAGGGGTCGCATTTGTATTGACATGTTAACAGGTAAAAGAAAAGGAAGACAAGATGATATTAATTCACTCAACTAACAATAATACCTATTATCTCCCCACAATAGTATTCCAAGTTCAAAAGACCGAAAACAAATTACGGGAATTTTTTTAATTTTGAAAGTTGTCACAGAGATTTACGAATCAAAGGGAGGGACAATCTGGAAATTTGGAGTCACGTTTAATTACATTAGCGACATTTTATTAAACAAGTATTCGAAACTTACAATTCAGAATTGCTGGTATATTTCAAAATTTTAATAGACAAGCTAGGAAATGATTTTATCAGGTGAAGGTGTCTCGGAATATCTCTTTCCCTGAAGAGTGTGGGGAGGCAGGGGTGGGGTGGGGGTGAGGGAATGATATGAAATGCGGTCACTGATTCTCGATTTTAAGGCATGAACGAAGCTAATGATATGCTTAGATCAGAATCAGGCCGATTTTGTGTTGAATAAAGATAAAGAAGGGAATTACCTAAATACTGAACCGATAGATTCTGCATTTTTTTTTTTAGATCTGACAAAATTAGATCTGCAGTTCTTGTAACTCTGTGCTTCACAAAAGCCAGAAATGCTTTCTTAATGATCTCTGAGTAAGTGAAGTATTTGTGTTGAGTATTTAGGTGCACTTAAGCGTAGTTCTCGTGAGCCACTACCTCTCTCCCTCTCTCTCTCTCTCTCTCTCTCTCTCTCTCTCTCTCCATCCCGTTTACCACTGGTAAGTGATATTTGTCAAATGTGTGACATAAAAAGAGACTTTCATCGAGGTAATGTACTGGGTGCTGTTGGAGAATGGCTCAGTAACGATTACCCTGTTCTTACGATCGATAAACTTCCCGTGTATCTTGATTATGGAGTCATTCCCCTTTATGTTTCGATGTGATGACTTCCGGGGAAACAATGGCAGATTAAAAAATTATGGCTACTCGTAATATGACCTGAGCGTTATTATCGAAAGCAAGTACCACTGATCGATCTTTAAATCAAGTACACAACACGAAAGCACACGACATGATCCATACTTCGGTTAGAGTTCGCCAAGGCTGCCTTCTATCTCCCTCACTTTTTAACATGTTCCAGGAAGGCATTATGACTGATGGTCTTGAAGGCATTATGACTGATGGTCTTGAAGGCCATGTCAGCATGGTCAGCACTGGAAGAAGAACTAGTACAAAACTTCGATCTGCAGATGACATAGATGGCCTGGCGGGCAGTACACAAGAACTGGCCGAGCCAGCTGAACGACTGGAGGAAACATCAACAAGAAACGGCATGGAAACCAGCGCCAAGAACCTCAACTTCTAGCTGAACGACTGGAGGAAACATCGACAATATACGGCATGGAAACCAGCGCCAAGAAGACCAACTTGGTGGCCAGCCACAGCACCACCATCAGTATTAATATAACCGTACATGGTCAGAAGTTAGAATCAGTTCAAGAGATCACTAACCTGGGATCTATGATTAGCAAACCCCCAATCCTCTCAGGGGCAGCAAAGACGACCACAGCACTGTCCTGTACACGGTCGGAAGGGAAGTAACCTACACTCACACACAGTTCCTGTTGCTGGTTACATGTTTCAGTCGGTAGGTCTTACATATTGATTGTCATTACACGCAAAAGACGTACGATTTCATAAGGTGGTGGTGGTGGTGGCGGTGGTCGTGGTGGTTTCCTTTTTCTTTTTCTTCTGTTGTTTCTTTTTCTTTTTTCTTTTTTTTCCCCTTTTTTTCCTTTTGTGTGTATGCGTGTGTGTCAAACAATGTGCAGAACTTGATAAAAATAGAGTTTGTTCAGTAATAGTGAGGAAGCAGGGTACTTCTTAAACTGGTGAAGTAATTACATTTAAAATCACAGTTAAATTCATCTTCCGATTCTGACAAAATTGTTCTCCCCTTGGTATGTTACAACTTGGCGTCTTGGAATCGGTAATGTATGATTCAATATTTTGACATACAAAAAATGTCAATAGTGACTGTTGCGGTAGTGCAAATGGATAGCTTTCGGGATAGATGACATTCTTGAATAGTCGATAATTATAGAATGATTCATTTGTGTTAATGTCAGTCATCCATCGTGTGATATATTAGTCTTTGAAACAGCGAGATACTCTCATTTTAAACCAGGTTTTTTTTTTTCAATCAGTTCAAATTGATTGTGCCAAATCCGTGAAATCCCTAAATCATTCAGTAGTTTTTCTTTCGTACTCAAATAAATCGACTGGTAACCTCCATTACGATTTAAGTCATAGATGAATCGGAACATAGTATTCGACAGTGTCGTAAGATTTCCTGGCTTAAACCAGCAAGAAAGCATTCTACCTTTAGCATACACTTCCAGTGGAAACTGGCCCAATTCACCATAAACCATATTGCTATTGCGTAGGTCAGACATCTGCTGAGTCGTAGCCACGAGACCCTCTTCTTCAATTGTCTCATCTTTGTTGTTAATTCATTTATCCATCAGCTTCAAATCATGCGTAGTGTGGTCTCAAAACTCAGCGGATGTGGTGTAGCGTATATGGACTAGTCTGCACGCAGTGACACCTCCTTGATGAAACTGAAACTGAAACCATATTGCTGGGGTTGAGGTTTTAAGATTACTTTATAGAAACGGAGCTGGAGTTCAGACATATGAATACATCATAGTTCACAACTATAGAATGATACAGGCACGAACATTTTGTCAAATAATTCTATCTGAATATTGAGTGGCAACTTGACTTCCCGGCAGTACTGCCAGATTAGGCGAGACACAAGCGGCCTTTGTCATGATGAAAACACTGTCAGCCTTGAGAGAAATCAGCCCAGCCGCAAAACCACGTCATTTCAATGTTCACGTGTTGGTATAGCTGCAAAACCACGTCATTTCAATGTTCACGTGTTGGTATAGCTGCAAAACCACGTCATTTCAATGTTCACGTGTTAGTATAGCCGCAAAACCACGTCATATCAATGTTCACGTGTTGGTATAGCTGCAAAACCACGTCATTTCAATGTTCACGTGTTGGTATAGCTGCAAAACCACGTCATTTCAATGTTCACGTGTTGGTATAGCTGCAAAACCACTTCATTTCAATGTTCACGTGTTGGTATAGCTGCAAAACCACATCATTTCAATGTTAACGTGTTGCTATAGCTGCACGGCTCTAAGAAGTGAAGCTAGACAAAAGCGATGCTACAGAATTTACAGACCATTGTTAACGCATGTCTGAGGCGTCGTTTTGCACAGGTGGCCAGACCATGTCGGCAACACAGAGTTTTGGCACAGGTGGCCAGACCATGTCGGCAACACAGGGTTTTGGCACAGGTGGCCAGACCATGTCGGCAACACAGGTTTTGGCAAATGTGGCCAGACCATGTCAGTTTGGCACAGGTGGCCAGACCATGTCGGCAACACGGGGTTTTGGCACAGGTGGCCAGATCATGTCGGCAACACGGGGTTTTGGCACAGGTGGCCAGACCATGTCGGCAACACGGGGTTTTGGCACAGGTGGCCAGACCATGTTGGCATCACAGGGGTTTGGCACAGGTGGCCAGACCATGTCGGCATCACAGGCGTTTGGCACAGGTGGCCAGACCATGTCGGCATCACAGGGGTTTGGCACAGGGCGGGACAGGAGCCAGTGACCACTCTGATCCTGAAGAACAAGTTGGGCTGGGTGGGACACAGCCTTAGGAAGCCAGCTCCCAGCTCCACTCATCAGAGTCTGCACTGCCAACTGCCCGGGGACAAGAAGGATGGGACTATCAAGAAACAGCTGGACGAGAAACACTGACTACACTTCAGTAAGTGTCCACAAACATGCGTAAACACACACACACACACACACACACACACACACACACACACACACACACACACGGGCACTCACGGGCGCTCACGCCCGCGCGCGCGCGCACACACAACACACACACACACACACACACACACACACACACACACACACACACACACACACACGCACACACATACACCAACACCACCACACCACCGCCATCATCACCACTGCTGTCACCACTACCACCACACTCTAAATAGATTACATGTTTCCAAATGCAATAACTTACAAATAATGATAATAACGAAACGTAAAGATATGTGTCTTACAATATCTTTATAAAATGGTAATGATTGAATTTGCTGAACAGATAATGTGTTGTTAGTCCCAAAACTGAAAGATTATAGTGTACATAAATTCACGACAGCAAGAAGGTTTTTTTTCTTTATTAAAAAGAGACATCCGCATAGAATTTGTCTTACTTTTCTTCTTGTAACTTTCCACCAAACAATACCCAAAACGTTTCTCTGTTGCGAATTGCCATGACGTAAACAAAATATTGGACGTGGCGTTAACGTAGTGAACAATCCACTTATCCATATATCAGTCAGGAAGAAGTTGTTATGGCGTCGACCAGAATTCGCTTCACACCACACACACACACACACACACACACACACACACACACACACACATACACTCTCTCTCTCTCTCTCTCTCTCTCTCTCTCTCTCTCTCTCTCTCTCTCTCTCTCAGATCACACACACACACACACACACACACACACACACACACCACACACACACACACACACACACATACCTGACAGCAGCTAGTTTTTTGTTTGTTTTTCTTTTGGTTGTAAATTACTGTTTAGCATGTATTCAAAACGTTGGTTGCTACCGAATTTTTTAAGAGACAGATGCAGTGAGTCAATGGTACCAAAATTAAAAGATTTTGGTCGACAAAACAGAGAACAAGATTTTTCTGAGCAAAAAACAATTCAAAACGAAGTTTTTGAACAGAATATTTTACGACTTTTCTTGTGCTAACTTTTTACCAAACAATACCCAAAACGTTTCTCTGTAACGGGATCCCATGACGTAATACACGAAAATATTGAAAGTGGCGTTGAAGTAAGTGAAGAGCTCACCAATCCATATACCAGTCAGGAAGAAGTTTTGATGGCGTCGGCCAGAGTTCACTTCAGGCAGAAAGAGCCAGCTGAGGCGACTGAGAGCAATGGGGGAAATACAAACAATGAACAAGACAGAGTTACCCAGGAGCATCTTCGTCAGAGCTACCTCTTGGGCAGAGATGGAGGAAGACGTTTCTGATCTCCATGACGAAGCCTGACGTAGCTTCATGATCGTCATTATGGTCGCCATGGTCACCACAATGATCTCTACTCCAGGCAGACCCGCGCCAAATACAAAACTTTCTAAATGATCGATCAACTCTTTATGAGCTTTGTAAAACTCTCCAGCAACCGCAGTCGTTATAACTACACCTAATTCTGGATCATGAACACAGCCAACGCGGTATCGGTAAGCCACGACAAAAAAGAGACCAAAGACCAGGATGTAGGTCACAAGAATTATGGCCGCCATTGTTCTTGTGCGGAGCAGAGTGTGAAATTGAAGCGGGTTAAAAACACAGAGGCACCTCTCCACGGCGATAATAGTGGAGAGAACAGCGGACAGATAACAGAACGAGACCATGAGAACTAACAAGTTATTGTTGCTAATCGCGCTGGAAATGGGACCAAATCTCTGCTTGGTGGTGAACTGGATGTGCAGCTGCTCACCGTAAAATATCATGGCCATGAACAAGTACAGTTCGTCAGCCAGGGACAAGGCAAACAGACACAGGTTCACACGATCCTTTAGACCCTGTCTGTAAAATACCGCCATGTTGATGACGTTAGCTGATCCACCAATCAAAAACAGAAACACAAGCAGGTTGTTTTTTATTCTGCTTGCGATGGTTTCTACTTCGACACTGACGAGGTTATCAGGGTTGTCCCAGGGTAAAAACTTCATTCTGCTGAACGCCATTTGGACGCAGTCTTCAACTGACGTGTTTTGTACAGCGGCGTGTGTGTGGTTCGTGACGTTTTGAATGACCTCATTGTTCTTCAACAGCTGATGTGGGGTTGCCAACGTGGAGTCAAAGAGATCGTGTGCCATTCTGTCATCTGTAAACTCCTCTTGACACCGTTTATCAAAGTTCACAGAAAGTCTTGGTTCCTGAAACACAAAACTCTCCTTCACAGCTTCCCAGGCTGCAACTTGCAACGACAACAACTAGCTCCACAGTGCCTGGTAGACGATGATACATAGCATGCACAGCTTACATACTTAGGATGACAATGATGATACATAGCATGCATAGCTTACATACTTAGGATGAGAATGACTGCACTACAGAACCAGACAGACAATGAGGATACATGGCATGCATAGCTTAGATACTTAGAACATATGTATGATAATGTTGATATACAGCATGCATAGCTTAAGTGCTTGGGATGTAAGTATGATAATGGTGATGCATAGCATGCATAGCTTAAGTGCTTGGGATGTAAGTATTACAATGGTGATGCACAGCATGCATAGCTTAAGTGCTTGGGATGTAAGTATGATAATGATAATACATAGCATGCATACCTTATGTACCTAGGAAATGATGGTCTAACATGGCTGCAGACATGATGACAATCACTGCACCACGTAGACAATGAAAATACATGACATGCATACCTTATGTACCTAGGAAATGATGGTCTAACATGGGTGCAGGCATGATCGAATTAAATATATTCATTATGTTTAATTACCTCTAATATTCTATCTGCACTACGTCAACACTGTGTGTGTGTGTGTGTGTGTGTGTGTGTGTGTGTGTGTGTGTGTGTGTGTGCGTGTGTGTGTGTGTGTGTGTGTGTGTGTGTGTGTGTGTGTGTGTGTGTGTGTGTGTGTGTATGTGTGTGTGTGTGTCTATGTGTGTGTGTGTGTGTGTGTGTGTGTGTGTGTGTGTGTGGTGTGTGTGCGGTTACCTGGGGTTGTGGGGTAGTGTGTCATAGTTTTTGCCGGGGTTGTGCGGTAGCGACAACTTGTGGGTACTGTTTCACTCCATCCCACAACTTTGACCCTACAAACTGTTGCCAAATGGTATGGGGATGTTGCTGATGCATTTATTTCATCTGCTCCAGAAGAACGTCTTCCTGCTAGGATCAACACACACAGAGCACACACACACACACACACACACACACACACACACACACACACACAGAGCTTGCTCTCGCTCTCTGCTAGGCAGGAGACAATGAGATGACGTCATTTATGCGCATGCTTTCCGTGAACAGAAGTAAATTATGGTGCTGGGGGCGTCATTGTTGAAACGATGTCAACGATGATTCAAAAGGTATGTTTGTGTCTTTTTTATTTTATTATTTGTATGGCATATTAATTTATTTTTATCGTTGTTGTCAGGAAGCAAAATACTGAAAAGAAAAAGGAAACATTTTGCTGTTCAAGATTCAAGCAGGCTGGGAAACTAAATCTAATTGCCTACTCTTCTTGAGTTTTCCATCTTATTTGCTTGCCGCTTGCACCTCTTTCTCTTCTGGATGATCTTAGTAACTAGGCAACGTGCTCCTCTGAGAATCACAGTTAATCACATAATTATTGCTTTATTAGCCAGCTTTACCATGCATCCTAAAGGTGCAGACTATGAACCTAATCTACACGGCCCGTTTCCCGCCAGCTGTATAGTAGATTTGTATTCTTACGTGTGTTTACACTATCACACAGGTAGTTTTTGTTCTTATTTGGTTGGGGTTGTTTGGGATGTTACTGAGAAGTATTTGGGAATGTTATGGATTTATTTGATTAATTGTGGGATGTTACTAAATTAACTTGGTAGGTAGCTACTGGCTTAGATTTATATGTACCGTGCACATACCTAATTCAGCCAACACAGCGACATGTACATTCTGAGGTGATAGCCCAGAATAGGCAAGTAACTGCTGAAGGGAAAGAAGAAGAAGACGAACAAGAAGAAATAATGAAGTCAGTAATGTTGCTTACGGCCCAGCCAGCCGGAAAGGGCCATGTCAGGGCTGTTACCACACTGAAGTCAACCCAAAACAAATCGACAGCAGCAGCAGCAGCAGAAGAAGAAGAAGAAGAGAGACAGAGGCAGAGAGAGCATATCGTTCACTCGGACAGAGAGTTGAGGCTAAAAATGAACTAGTGTGAAGGTAATATGATAGTGTGAGACGTTAGAGAAAGTTTTTCATACACGTTCACAAATATACTAGACAGAGCATAGAGCTGGGGAGAATATGCTGCAACATTCTTTCAGTGAACAGGCATTAGAATTCACAAATGTATTTATTTTGACTACAAATTTAAAAGATGTTCCAAAGAATTATGATTTTGTAACTAAGACCTTCCCTATCTACACTAATAAATACAAAAACACAAAAAGGAAGTCACCTACCTCTAGAATCACTATGGCCAGGCCCAAAGGCCGAGAGGCCTAGCAACACCCTCCCCGAATCAGAGGATGCCAGGGATTTGAGAGAGCCCGCATGTCCCACTATATAAGAATAATATAGCATGTGACTGGATTTATGTTAAATAACCCTACTGATCGATGGAATAATATGTTTTGATGCTTCTGACTTTTGGAGCAGGAGGAGGAGAAATGCCGGACCTATCCACCCTGGGACACGTTGATTGTGATTACATGTGTTATGGAAGAACTGTTGGCTGACCAGTGTTGTTTACCTGGAGTGGGGTGGGGTGGGGTGGGGTGGGGGGAGGCATGGAAGGGTGGAGGTGTTTCCACCCGTTGAACTGGAGGACATGTTGTCTCACCGATTGTGGGACAGTTGAAAGTGATTGCAGGCCTTAACAATCAGGACGCTTTAAGGTCCAACGTTTGTCCATGAGCAGCAGCAATGACCGTTGTTCTTCATTTACAGTCCTGTGGTTCAGAATCGAGGCGTAGTGTGTGTGTGTGTGTGTGTGTGTGTGTGTGTGTGTGTGTGTGTGTGTGTGTGTGTGTGTGAACATATCCCCTGTTAATATCATTCTGTGATACTGGCATCACGCTTACAAACTTGAGTGTTGCGCATGAGCCGTACATCCTGAACGTGGAGCAGCCTCCTCCACGTGTTTCTGATCGAGTGGGCCTTCCGCCATTTCTACGGCTGATCTCGCTATTCAGCTTGTGAGGCAGGTGTTTTATCATTCATTTTGCATCCTGCTCATTGAAACGTATTTTGTAAATCTCTACGGTCATAAACTTAAATTCCTGTCTTAAAGAGAACTATGTAACAGATGAAGTTTCGATCTTGGAGCAGACTGCAGTGGTTGATTTAGTCGGAGCACTGTGATACACATGATGAATGTGACTGTTCTTGACGTGACACAAATGACAAAAACAGTAACATGGGGATATTCACACAGTAACGAACCTATCGCATGTATGAAATCTTCATTCCTTCCTTTCTCATTTCCTGTTTTCATTAGCCGCAGGGCACAGCTGGTAACAAAAATGTCACCACGATCGGCAGTACAGCCATTTCTAAAGATCTTATTGGGCTGTTTCCGCAGCTTTGACAAAACAAAGTGTGTAAAGAACACATTTCTATACACCATACACCTGTGTTCTCAGAAAACATACTCGAGTATGTCTTTTTCCCCGTGACAGAAGGAATAGACAAGATGCGCGTTTGGCCAGCGCTCAGCGTGATTTGTGTGTCTTCCTCACTGAATGGAAACTTAGTATTGAAATTTGGCTTGAATTCACAGTCCGCCACTGCTGAACACATGTTCCCTCTGTTGCATGCTCACAATGTTTAGGTAAACCACAAGCCCACCCCATCCTCTCTTTCTCATACATCTGCGTGTATGCATGCGTAAATTCATGAATGTTCACATCTACACAAACACAGCAACACACACACACACACACACACACACACACACACACACACACACACACACATACACACACACACACACACACACACACACACACACGCACACACACACACACACACACACACACACACACACACACACACACACACACATACATACATACATACATACATACATATTAGGTTACCTGCTGTTGTGAGGTATTTTTTCGGAAGAAATGAAGAACATCATTATGGGGTATACATTGTGAACAATAATATTGCCTTAACTCCTTTCAGATTTATGTCTTGTTGGTTTTTACTGTATCTGTAGGGCGTTGATAATAATAACAGTGATCAGCAGTAAAATTAAGAGAAAAAAATTGGCCAGTTCCTCACCACCATTATGAAATATTATGCATAATGAATATTCATTATTTTCTAGAGGGTACCCCATAAGTCTAGCAAAGAAAATATTCGCACTTCATGTCCAGATTTAAAGAATTTGATAGTAATTGGCACCTAGTCCTAGATCGTTTGAAACTTCGTTTCTCTTTCTTCTATGGCTGCGTTTGTTGAGCTGTCAACGAAGGCTACTTATTACCAGCTAAGAGGTCAACCCTGCTCTTGCAAACAATGTGATTAATGTGCTGCTGTAAAATCCAAATATAGCTGAGAGATAGAATCATTTATATCTATTTAAATATTTGGTAGTTTTTGCAATTTACAAAAGTTTCATTGATATTCACAAAAGCAAAAACAAAAGGAAAGCTACCCATGTAATGTGGATAATTTCATATACCCATAGCTTTAACTGAATTATTTTCACAAATGTAATCTTATTCTTAAACTGGATGCTTTGTCTCTCTGCAGAGCTGTTTCATATTTATAGCTGCTATAAAGCCTTTCAAACACAATAATACTTTGAGAAGTTTTACATATGTGTATTTCTTTATATTTTACTATTGATACAATATACAGAAGTAGAAAAGTCAACTTTCTAAAAAGTCCAATCAAAATAATGAGTAGTTAAAAAAAAAGTCCAATCAAAATAATGAGTAGTTTAAAAAAAAAAGTCCATCAAAATAATGAGTAGTTTTTAAAAAAGTCCAATCAAAATAATGAGTAGTTAAAAAAAAAAAGTCCAATCAAAATAATGAGTAGTTTAAAAAAAAAGTCCAATCAAAATAATGAGTAGTTTAAAAAAAGTCCCATCAAAATAATGAGTAGTTTAAAAAAAAAAGTCCCATCAAAATAATGAGTAGTTTAAAAAAAAAGTCCCATCAAAATAATGAGTAGTTTAAAAAAAAAGTCCAATCAAAATAATGAGTAGTTTAAAAAAAAGTCCAATCAAAATAATGAGTAGTTTAAAAAAAAAGTCCAATCAAAATAATGAGTAGTTTAAAAAGTCCCATCAAAATAATGAGTAGTTTAAAAAGTCCTATCAAAATAATGAGTAGTTTAAAAAGTCCTATCAAAATAATGAGTAGTTTTAAAAAGTCCCATCAAAATAATGAGTAGTTTAAAAAGTCCTATCAAAATAATGAGTAGTTTAAAAAGTCCAATCAAAATAATGAGTAGTTTTTAAAAAGTCCAATCAAAATAATGAGTAGTTTAATCAGACGATAAACCGAGGTCCTGTGTGCAACGTGCTCTCAACGCACGTAAAAGAACCCATGGCAACAAGAGGTGTACCTGGCAAAATTCTGTAGCAAAACACACCTCTGCAGGGAAACATATCCACAAGCATACAGGAAAAAAGGGTGGCGCTGTGCTACGCCGACGCGCTGTTACCGGGGAAAGCAGCCCCAATCTTTGTAATATTTCTTGTGTACATGTAAGCTAACTGGTATCTACGACATGTACAGGACATTTTGCAAATGTAATAAGCTTCCGTGTATGTGATTCAACTTGCCTCTTTATCTCAGTAAGTGTATGCCTGCACACAACCACACATGTAGAAATCTGGTATTGATTATTAGACCACTCATACCATGCTACTGATATTCAAACCAGTTGTGATGCGTTTCACCGGTTGTATGTCAGTACGGCGAAACCGAACTCTTTTAGGTGTATGTGTGCAAGCTTATAAGCGCACACACACGCGCGCGCGATGTTGAGTCTTAGTATCACTTATCACGTCAGATTATGATGTTTCTTCCTCCAGATCCATGGACATTCTGTTCACAGGCAATCTGCTGGTGATCATCAGCAACACGTCGATGATCTTTTGACTTGTTTTATATACATGCTGTTGATGTTAACCGTTTGCCATTCTGTTGATACTTTTCCCACCCGCTCCTTCTTTTTGTCATCATCAGTTACCGCTCTCTTCCCACAAAGATGAAAGAAAACTCCAAGCTCATTGAAAGATTCCAGAAACTGATGCTAAAATGATGGAGGTAAGGAGGCAAGTACTCGTTCCTGCACGCAACGTATACGTCTACTGCTGGAATGAGCACTCGCCCAACTGCCTCACGTCCACAAACTGTCGTCTACTGCTGGAATGAGCACTGGCCCTACTGCCTCACGTCCACAAACTGTCGTCTACTGCTGGAATGAGCACTCGCCCTACTGCCTCACGTCCACAAACTGTCGTCTACTGCTGGAATGAGCACTGGCCCTACTGCCTCACGTCCACAAACTGTCGTCTACTGCTGGAATGAGCACTGGCCCTACTGCCTCACGTCCACAAACTGTCGTCTACTGCTGGAATGAGCACTGGCCCTACTGCCTCACGTGCACAAACTGTCGTCTACTGCTGGAATGAGCACTCGCCCTACTGTCTCACGTCCACAAACTGTCGTCTACTACTGGAATGAGCACTGGCCCTACTGCCTCACGTGCACAAACTGTCGTCTACTGCTGGAATGAGCACTCGCCCTACTGCCTCACGTGCACAAACTGTCGTCTACTGCTGGAATGAGCACTCGCCCTACTGCCTCACGTGCACAAACTGTCGTCTACTGCTGGAATGAGCACTCGCCCTACTCCCTCACGTCCACAAACTGTCGTCTACTGCTGGAATGAGCACTCGCCCTACTGCCTCACGTCCACAAACTGTTCTTCTCCGAACGCCAAGGGAAGCTGGTGTGTAGAACGGACGCGACGAATACAGCAAAGATGGTCAGATGCTGGTCCGACGAATACAGCAAAGATGGTCAGATGCTGGTGTGTAGAACTGACGCGATGAATACAGCAAAGATGGTCAGATGCTGGTGTGTAGATGATGGTCAGATGCTGGTGTGTAGAACTGACGCGACGAATACAGCAAAGATGGTCAGATGCTGGTGTGTAGATGATGGTCAGATGCTGGTGTGTAGAACTGACGCGACGAATACAGCAAAGATGGTCAGATGCTGGTCCGACGAATACAGCAAAGATGGTCAGATGCTGGTGTGTAGAACTGACGCGACGAATACAGCAAAGATGGTCAGATGCTGGTGTGTAGAACTGACGCGACGAATACAGCAAAGATGGTCAGATGCTGGTGTGTAGATGATGGTCAGATGCTGGTGTGTAGAACTGACGCGACGAATACAGCAAAGATGGTCAGATGCTGGTGTGTAGAACTGACACGACGAATACAGCAAAGATGGTCAGATGCTGGTGTGTAGATGATGGTCAGATGCTGGTGTGTAGAACTGACGCGACGAATACAGCAAAGATGGTCAGATGCTGGTGTGTAGAACTGACACGACGAATACAGCAAAGATGGTCAGATGCTGGTGTGTAGAACTGACACGACGAATACAGCAAAGATGGTCAGATGCTGGTGTGTAGAACTGACGCGACGAATACAGCAAAGATGGTCAGATGCTGGTGTGTAGAACTGACACGACGAATACAGCAAAGATGGTCAGATGCTGGTGTGTAGATGATGGTCAGATGCTGGTGTGTAGAACTGACGCGACGAATACAGCAAAGATGGTCAGATGCTGGTGTGCAGAACTGACACGACGAATACAGCAAAGATGGTCAGATGCTGGTGTGTAGATGATGGTCAGATGCTGGTGTGTAGATGATGGTCAGATGCTGGTGTGTAGATGATGGTCAGATGCTGGGGTGTAGATGATGGTCAGATGCTGGTGTGTAGATGATGGTCAGATGCTGGTGTGTAGATGATGGTCAGATGCTGGTGTGTAGATGATGGTCAGATGCTGGTGTGTAGATGATGGTCAGATGCTGGGGTGTAGATGATGGTCAGATGCTGGGTGTAGATGATGGTCAGATGCTGGGTGTAGATGATGGTCAGATGCTGGTGTGTAGATGATGGTCAGATGCTGGGGTGTAGATGATGGTCAGATGCTGGTGTGTAGATGATGGTCAGATGCTGTGTGTAGATGATGGTCAGACTTCTGCTGCCGACTTTGAATGCCTGAGGTCAAGCAGTGATTCAGAAAATGGAATCGTTTAACATGGGAGAATGCATAATCATCTTATAGTTTAACATGGGAGAATGCATAATCATCTTATAGTTTAACATGGGAGAATGCATAATCATCTTATGCAAAACAAACTTTTAAAATGCACTGGATATGCAACCGAAAGACCATGTGTGGTAGTTATAGTCAACAGGACTGTGATGAGAAATGCCTACTAAGATTATTGATGTAAAACAATATCATATATATCCAAGCGAAAAAATCCCAAAGGTCTCTCTGCCCCATTGCTACATCTTGGAGAAAAGAAGTCACTGTCTACAACCACAGACCAGTTGAGCAGATTTTCTGCCAGTCACTTCTGTCTGCGATAGTGCGCCTGCAACGCATGCTCCCTCATCTCTAGTGGTACAGTCTGAGCATCAAGTTTAGGAAAGACTGCCAATTACAACTAACAGACACTCTTTCTCACGCACATCTGCCTGAAAATTCCACTGAAGTGTCACTCAAAGAAGCATCAAACACATATGCATCAATCACGAAAGAAAAGTGCGCCCAGGTGTAGGAGTTTTACACAACAAGAACTTGGTCAGCTGCAACCCCTGACCTTCAATGACTGGCTAGACAGACGTGCGCGACAGGTTGGAGATTCAGGAATCAACTGACAACATCAGGTGGCATCTGTTTCAAAGCGCTCAGGATTGTCACTTCACCCAGTCTCTGACACAGATGCTAGCTTTCATCCACGAGTCTCACCTGGGCATTGTGAAGTGCCAACAACGACCCAGAGAAATGCCACATTGGTCATCAATGAACTCAGACACTGAAGAACACTTCAAGAACTGTGGGCAATACACCGAGATTCAGAAGAAACTCTCAGCTGAATCTCTCCTACCAACATTAGTTCTAGACTTTCCATTTACTGAGGTTGGGCACAGACATCGTTGACTTCCATGGGGAGCAATTACTTTCTGACAGCAGACCACTGTTCAAAGTGCTTTGAAGCTGATGAGTGCAAGAGCAAGAACACTGAATCTGACATTGAAAAACTGAAAAGCTAGACAGGCCATCATGGAATCTTTACCATCTAGAGCAGTGACTGCAGAACACAGATCAAAAACCAGCAGTTTTCAAAGTTCTCCGAGAGTTACGGTATCAGCCACAAGACATCCAGCCCTCGCTTCCAAAGCTCCGACATAGAAGCTGAATGTGCCGCCCAAACAATGAAAAGACTGTAGAGAAAACAAGATGCGAAGCATATAAACGTACTCCCAGTTTTCCAAACCGCTTATAAATCGGCCAAGTGCTTTGTGAGATAGGAAATAAAGGCAAAATAACGGTTTTAACGGTTATTTAACCCATGTACACTTTTGAAACTGGTATTTTAGTCCTCACTGGGCTAAAGCCTGTGTACATACCAAATTTCATCCAAATCGGACAATATGTCAAGAATAACGGTTTTTAACGGTCAGATTTTAAAACACTACATGGAAGTGTCATTTGTGTGTGATAACCTTTCTATATACAAAATTTCATTAAAACCCACCAATATATTAAAAAAAATAACGGCAAAATAACGGTTTAACGGTTATATAACCGATATACACTTTTGAAAC
>CM065721.1:830000-835000 GCA_033310375.1 Conus canariensis | reverse complement strand
GTTGTCAGTAGCTGCTGTAGCTGACATTTGCTGCATGGTGTTGTCACTAGCTGCTGTAGCTGACATTTGCTGCATGGTGTTGTCACTAGCTGCTGTAGCTGACATTTGCTGCATGGTGCTGTCACTAGCTGCTGTAGCTGACATTTGCTGCATAGTGTTTGTCACTAGCTGCTGTAGCTGACATTTGCTGCATGGTGTTGTCACTAGCTGCTGTAGCTGACATTTGCTGCATGGTGTTGTCAGTAGCTGCTGTAGCTGACATTTGCTGCATGGTGTTGTCGCTAGCTGCTGTAGCTGAACATTTGCTGCATGGTGTTGTCGCTAGCTGCTGTAGCTGACATTTGCTGCATGGTGTTGTCACTAGCTGCTGTAGCTGACATTTGCTGCATGATGTTTAGCTTTTGCAAGAGGGTCAATGTTGTCAAAGTGGCTGATAACACTTCTTTCAGACTCTGGTGAACGTCGCCTATGAAGACGTTGTAGAACTCACTCAGATGTTGGAGATGCTTTTCTCAAACAAAACGCAGGTTTGACATCTGTTTGATAGCACTTCTGCCTTTGCAACAATTGTGTTGTTCACAGCTGTAATTTGTTTCGAATTATTTTAAGCATTCCTTTGTTGTCATGGATGATCAAAACTAATAGCGCGATAGTTGTGATAGTGTTGGGGATTTCCTTTCCTGAGAAGGGCGACAATGAGGGACTGAGTCCATGGCTTGGGCTACTCCTCAGTGTGCCAGGTGTTGTTGCAGATGGCAGCGAGGATGGCAGTTACGACCTCTCTGTCATGTTTTGAGGGTTATGTGTTGCCCATGCCTGCAGCCTTCCTACCCGTCTGCTGTTTCACAGCGGCTGCTACTTCTTCACGGGGTACTGCAAAGTCATCTTCATTTAATGAATCCTGTATTGTTAGCATGCTTGAGGCTCGTTCGCTTTGTTTGCTGTGAAGTTCAGAGCGATATTTAGTCCACCGTTTCATGATGTCTTCTTGCTGTGTGAGACACATGCCATCTTTTGTCCTGAATGGTACTGATTTTGCCCTCGTTTGGTCAAGTCTTTTACAATCCTGAAAGCTTTCTTTGTGTAGTTACCTTGGGTTTTCTGAATGTCATCACACTGATGTTTACTGTCTGTTTTCTTCTCCCATGTTGTGTGTCCCTGACACGTTACACCTGTCGGAGTCCATTGTTGTCTAGATCGGATTTTCTTGTTGGGTTTACTATCTACATGTAGCAGTACTGGGTTACATAGCTGTCAGTAGCAGAGGAGAACCTCTGACCCGACTCTTACAGAAGGAGACTAATGCCAGCTACAGTATTTGACAGCACCAGATGAGCAGCAGTATACACATCTCTCACCCCAGGCGAGCAGAGCGCAGGAATGAAAAAGGAAGACAGGGCAAGTATGATCTGCCATCAGTCTCTGCCTGATATAGATGTCCGTTACTTCAAACCGCCAGAGAGGGCGGGGTGGTCAAAGTCAGAACACTTCAGACAGGGCTATGTCATACTAGCAGGTACTAGCAATAAGCTGGGTCACAGAGGGGAGAGAGAGAGAGAGAGAGAGAGAGAGAGAGAGCGGCGGGTGAAGGCATGGGAGGAGAGGATATGTAAGTGGAGTGAAAGAAGGTGGAAGGAGGAAGGGAAGGCGCGGCGTAGGTGGTTGAAGGGTACTGAAGATTCTCAGAAGTTATAACTTGGGATGCCATGCCATCTGCTACTGCAGTGTGGTGCTGACTGCCAAATGCTCATTCTATGCTGCTACTGCAGTGTTGTGCTGATTGCCAAATACCCATTCTATGCTGCTCCTGCAGTGTTGTGCTGACTGCCAAATACCCATTCTATGCTGCTCCTGCAGTGTTGTGCTGACTGCCAAATACCCATTCTATGCTGCTACTGCAGTGTGGTGCTGACTGCCAAATACCCATTCTATGCTGCTCCTGTAGTGTTGTGCTGACTGCCAAATACCCATTCTATGCTGGTCACTGTTGTGTTGACAGAGACTGCTACACTAACAATCTTGTTCCAACTGCAGACGTGAACATGCCAATTGGAAGCGGCTGCTTTTTTTTTTTTTTTAACCCTTTTAAAATCATCATCATTTTCTTCTTCTTGTTCTTGTTCTTCTTCTTCTTCTTCTTGTTCTTCTTCCTAATAATAATAATAATTATAATAGTAATAATAATGATAATAACAAAATAATAATAATGGTAATGATGATGATGATAATGATAATAATGATAATGAAATAATAATGATAATAATAATGATAATAATGACAGTTATGATAATGATAGTGATGATAATGATAATAATAATAATAATAATATGATAATTATAATGTTCGCCCTTGAAACGTGACGCCTTACAGATGAAACTGCTGTTGTCTCTTTTCCATTTGTCCCATGCACCCATAATCATTTCATTCACCCTCCTATGGCGTGTGTTGAACACACGTGAATCAAAAGAGACAAGGTGCCTCTCTGGTTTGTTTCCAGTAGACATGGAAATTTGATTGTTCTCATTGCTGAAGAGTAGACATGGCAATGTGATTGTCCTCATTCCTGAAGAGTAGACATGGCAATGTGATTGTTCTCATTCCTGAAGAGTAGACATGGCAATGTGATTGTCCTCATTCCTGAAGAGTAGACATGGCAATGTGATTGTCCTCAGTTCCTGAAGAGTAGACATGGCAATGTGATTGTCCTCATTCCTGAAGAGTAGACATGGCAATGTGATTGTCCTCATTCCTGAAGAGTAGAAAGCAGGCAGTGGAGACCAAAGGCGCAAGATCTGATCTGGCCAGAGCGCACGTAGTTCTGCTGTGGTCAGCATTGGACCAGTATTCTTGCCGGTTTATCTGATCTGGCCAGAGGTCACATAGTTCCGCTGTGGTCAGCATTGGACCAGTATTCTTGCCGGTTTATCTGATCTGGCCAGAGGTCACGTAGTTCCGCTGTGGTCAGCATTGGGCCAGTACTGTTGCCGGTTTACATCCACTTCGGAAAAGCTGTCTTCAAGAGCATGACTGTTTGCCGATGTCACTGCTGCCTCTGTCGCCTCTCCACTACAAGCCACGCGTCCATGCCAGCTGCAGCAGAACCTTCAGCATCTCAGAAACTGGAAAGAGAGCTGAGACATGGCATTTCATCCCTGCAAATGCACTGCCCCCTCCCCCACCCCACCCCCTCCCCCTTCACCAGGAGGAAAGCTGCAACCTGTACCAATTTCAAGGCCACAACTTGGTCGCCATCGCCACTGCCAAGTTTCTCAGAATTACCATCACCCAATATCTCACCTAGGACCACCGTATCAACATAATGCACCCTAAGACCAAAAAGGCCATCTGCTTTTAACGGCGCAGTTCGAATATCAGCGCCAGCCAACTGAAGGAGATTATCTGCGATATGCGCATCCGTCCATTATTAGAATACGCCTGAACAGTATGGGACGCTCACACCAAAACCAATATCACCAAGACATTAGAATACGCCTGAACAGTATGGGACGCTCACACCAAAACCAATATCACCAAGACATTAGAATACGCCTGAACAGTATGGGACGCTCACACCAAAACCAATATCACCAAGACATTAGAATACGCCTGAACAGTATGGGACGCTCACACCAAAACCAATATCACCAAGACATTAGAATACGCCTGAACAGTATGGGACGCTCACACCAAAACCAATATCACCAAGACATTAGAATACGCCTGAACAGTATGGGACGCTCACACCAAAACCAATATCACCAAGACATTAGAATACGCCTGAACAGTATGGGACGTTCACACCAAAACCAATATCACCAAGACATTAGAATACGCC
Source organism: Conus canariensis (assembly GCA_033310375.1). Lineage (NCBI taxonomy): Eukaryota > Metazoa > Mollusca > Gastropoda > Neogastropoda > Conidae > Conus > Conus canariensis. The sequence goes on along the minus strand of CM065721.1, from coordinate 831,165 downwards.
TGAACAGTATGGGACGCTCACACCAAAACCAATATCACCAAGACATTAGAATACGCCTGAACAGTATGGGACGCTCACACCAAAACCAATATCACCAAGACAGAGGCCGTGCAAAGAAGAGCAGAACGTGTTGTCATCGACTGCTATCATAACATCTCAAAAGTCTCAGCCGGTATTGAAAAACGGCGGTGTGTTTCTCTCCAACATCGAAGGAAAATCCCAAGGATGGCCATGCCATACAAATAGAGAATGACCAAGCAAGGAAAATCCCAAGGATGGCCATGCCATACAAATAGAGAATGACCAAGCAAGGAAAATCCCAAGGATGGCCATGCCGTACAAATAGAGAATGACCAAGCAAGGAAAATCCCAAGGATGGCCATGCTATGATGGCCATGCTGTACAAATAGAGAATGACCAAGCAAGAAAAATCCCAAGGATGGCCATGCCATACAAATAGAGAATGACCAAGCAAGGAAAATCCCAAGGATAGCCATGCCATACAAATAGAGAATGACCAAGCAAGGAAAATCCCAAGGATGGCCATGCCATACAGATAGAGAATGACCAAGCAAGGAAAATCCCAAGGATGGCCATGCCATACAGATAGAGAATGACCAAGCAAGGAAAATCCCAAGGATGGCCATGCCAAGCAAGGAAAATCCCAAGGATGGCCATGCCATACAGATAGAGAATGACCAAGCAAGGAAAATCCCAAGGATGGCCATACCATACAGATAGAGAATGACCAAGCAAGGAAAATCCCAAGGATGGCCATGCCGTACAAATAGAGAATGACCAAGCAAGGAAAATCCCAAGGATGGCCATGCTGTACAAATAGAGAATGACCAAGCAAGGAAAATCCCAAGGATGGCCATGCCATACAAATAGAGAATGACCAAGCAAGGAAAATCCCAAGGATGGCCGTGCCATACAGATAGAGAATGACCAAGCAAGGAAAATCCCAAGGATGGCCGTGCCGTACAAATAGAGAATGACCAAGCAAGGAAAATCCCAAGGATGGCCATGCCGTACAAATAGAGAATGACCAAGCAAGGAAAATCCCAAGGATGGCCATGCCGTACAAATAGTGAATGACCAAGCAAGGAAAATCCCAAGGATGGCCGTGCTGTACAAATAGAGAATGACCAAGCAAGGAAAATCC
>CM065721.1:640000-827500 GCA_033310375.1 Conus canariensis | reverse complement strand
TTATAATCAGAGCTTTCGAGGCTAGTTTTCTTCAGAAGGATTAATTTGAGCGCTCGTTTATGTAGGCTGAACAATGGTTTTAGTGTGTTTGCACTTGCAGAATCCCATATAGTCGATGCATAATCAACAGAAGACTGAATATGAGCATGGAAAAAAAGTTTTCGTGAATGAAGGTCAAGAAAGTGTTTGATTTTGGTGAGCTGATAGACTTTCTGGGAAAGCCTTTTGCAGAGTAAAGTTATGTGGGGATTCCAGCTGAGACTATTGTCAATTATTAGTCCTAATACTTTATGATGAGTGACTTGTTCCACAAGTACATTATTGAGGTGTATAGGAGGGAAATCATTGGTGAGATTTTGTCTTTTTTGCCTAGTTGTAATGTACATCAGTTTTGTTTTTTGAGGGTTAAGTGACATGTGATTTAGTTCGGTCCATTTTACAAGGTCGTTGGTACTCTCTTGCAAATGTTTTGAAAGACTGGAAGGATCATTATGGCTGGTGTGAATTGTGGTGTCATCTGCAAAGAGGTCGCATGTAGATCTCACATGTAGGGGTAGGTCAGTAATGTATATTGAGAAGAGTAGCGGGCCTAAAATGGAGCCTTGTGGAACGCCATACTTAAGAGTTGTTATAGAAGAGACAGTCGTCCCCGATAAGACGCATTGTTGTCTTTTTGTGATGTATGATTTTAGAAGGACAAGGGCGGATTTTGAAAGACCGTATACCTCCAGTTTTCGAATAAGGAGATTGTGGTCAATGACATCGAATGCTTTTTTAAAATCAACGAATAAGACACCACAATATCTGTCGTTATTAATATTATTAAGCCACACATCTACAAGATTGATTAATGCAGAATGGCAGGAATGTTTCTGTCTGAAACCAGACTGTCCGGGATGGAGCAAATCGTACTTGTTGAAGTGATGAAGGATGTGTTTATTTAAATGCTTTTCTAGAGGTTTGGAAAGGATAGATAAGATTGATATTGGTCTGTAGTTTGAAGGATCAGTATTATCACCAGATTTATGAATGGGTATAACTTTTGCTTTTTTGAACGCATTAGGAAAATAGCTTTTATCTATGCACAAATTAAAGATATACGTTAACATGTCAGTTATAACTGGCGCCGAGAGTTTCAGAATTTTGCCATCTATGCCATCTAGTCCACGTGTTCCTGACTGTTTGAGATGAAGTAGGCACTGATACACCTCGTGCACAGTTATGAGGGGAATGTGTAGTTCAGACGTGATTTTTTTGTCGTGACAAAATTGATGGAGTTCTTTAAGTTCATTAGAGCTTGAATGATCAGTAGTAACAACTGTATCTGGAATGGTAGAGAAGTGAGTGTTAAGTTGTTCAGCAGAAATACCTTTTATAACAGTTGATTTTGAAGAAGAACTGTTATTGTTAAGCTCGTTTATTGCTTGCCAAACCAGTTTTGGATTTTGTTTGGAAGTTAATAACTCGCGATAGTATTTTGTTTTTTCCCTGCGCTTCTGAGAGTTTATTGCATTTCTTAGTGATCTTGATTCTTCTTCATAGCCATGTTCTTTCAAAAGGTCTGTAAGGTAGCATGCCTTCCTGTAGTTCTTTCGTGTACCACGGTGGTTTGGGAATATGCTTTACTCTGTTTTTAACGGAACATGTCTGTTATAGACTTCTGTAAAAATTTCGATCCAAAAGTCAATCGCGAAACTGGATCAGTAATATTGTATACTGTATTAAGTTCTGACTTCATTAAATCAAGCAAAAAATTTTGTTCATTAAATTTTGAGAAGCAACGATAGGTTATGGTTTTGTGGCCTGGTTTGGGGATTTTCACTCCATGTTTAGACCATGTAACACACACTGGGTAATGATCACTAGAAGAGAAGACTGGTACACAAGCTTCTAGTATGTTATTTCCATTTGATACATAGATATGGTCAATGATTGTCTTTGAAGTTGGTGTGACTCTGGTGGGTGTTTTGATAATCTGATGTAAATTCAACACACTTATCGTTTGGCTCCATTGGCTGTTTGATTTCAAAAGATCTACATTGAAGTCACCGAGTAAAACGATCTCTTTACATTCTAAAGAAACTGCGTCCATCATAGTAACAAATTTATCAGTCCAGCTGACTCTTTCTGCTGGGTTCCGATAGCAAAACCCGATTAAAATGGATCGTGATTTGTTCAGTGTGATTTGTATCCACACTGCTTCTACGTCATGCTGTTCTAGGTGGGAAAATCTCTTGAAGTTGAGAGATTCACTGATATACACTAGAAGACCTGTCTCTTTGTCTTTAGTAGGGTCTTTTCGAACGATATTATAACCTGGGACTGATACATCTTTATCACTAATGTAGGTATTTAGTCTTGATTCGGAGAGACCCAGAACATGGAATGGCTTTTGGTGGTTCGATATTAGGGTCGAGATATCAGAGATCTTACTGACTGCACTATTGATATTTAAATGGCAAATTCTCAGTCCATCTCTGATGGCCATGAGTTCTGGTTTGTGGTCATTTTATGTCCTGAGTTCACAAGTAAAAGGAAAAACAAAAAGAAAGAGGAAGAAAGGACACGTACAAAAAAAGTAAAACAAATGATGAAAAAAAAAAACCCAAAAAACAAAAACAACAACAACAACAACAACAACAACAACAACCCAAGAAAAACCAATAAAAAAAAAACTGGTAGATTAGATACCACAGTAGTGGTTCGGAAATAGGTGACTGAGAATGCACTTACAATTTAATGTGCACACAACTAATTGCTGTCAGGTTGTACAGGACGAAGTACTGCAAGACTAAAAAGCACAATTCCTGTATGTTGCACGCACAAAATCACCAACTCATATGTATCTGAACACACATATATATGCTGATAATCAGATTAAATTGCAATGAGCATTGGTCTATGATAATGACTCGTGTAGTCTCTCAATACGGGCTCGCGTCACATTCCCAGTGTCAGCACATTTTGTTCTGTCCTTTTTAAACAATGAGTGGCAGCACTTCGATGTCACGACCCTTTTGTTTTGTCTCACAGTCCCAATGTCAGCACATTTTGCCCTGTCCTTTTTAAACACTGAGTGGCAGCACTTCGATGTCGACGCACCAGTTTTTGTTTGTATACAACAGTCCCAATGTCAGCACATTTTGCCCTGTCTTTTTAACCACTGAGTGGCAGCACTTCGATGTCGACGCACCAGTTTTTGTTTGTCCACAACACCACAAAACGCACTTCTTGAGATAAGAGTAATAACTCGTGCAATACATCTGACAGGCACCGACAGACTGCAGCAGGCCAGACAAGGAAACGAACAAACAAACAACAAATACACATAGATTTATACATACACTCACACACACATACGCACGCACGCACACACGCACGCACGCATGCGCACGCACGCACCGTACACACACACACACACACACACACACACACACACACACACACACACACACACACATATACACACATGTGTGTGCGCCCACACACATGCATGTAGAAAACTATTAGATATGCGCTCATAAAAATTAGATATGCGCATACATACATAGCACTTGGATGAAGAAAATTAATAAGCGTATCACACGACATAGCTATGTGATATGAAGTGGATACAAACATTTGCACGCTCACAACCATTAGATATGCGCAGATATACATAGCACATGGATGATGAAATAACATATCACACTACATACCTATGTGATATGAAGTGGATATAACAAATGCAGAGACGGTGATGAAGCAATGATATATGAATATAAGGATGCATACAGGCGACGTGTTAATTCAATTCAATGAGGACATGGGGTGAGGAGCTGGTTGGTGTTGCTGTGACAGGAACTGAGAGAGAGAGAGAGAGAGAGAGAGAGAGAGAGAGAGGAGAGAGAGAGAGAGAGAGAGAGAGAGAGGACCCCCCCCCCCCCCCCCCCCCCACACACACACACCTTTTTTCATGCTTCTGCTTATTCATAATTACTTCTTTATCGATCGATCCATGCGACTCGACGATCTGACAATCGATGTGACCGACTGAGTGAAAAGGATCTCCGTTTCCACAAAAATTACATCAAAGAGGAACTATCGTGTTATGGTTGTATGTAGCAGACGATTTTTCAAGCGAACATCCGCCGGAAGAGTCAGGCAAAACCTCGTTTTGGCTACACATTGCGGCGTCGTGGCAAACTTGTCTGCTAGTGCACGAGATTGTTCAGATTAGACAGGTGAGTTTGTAGATAAGATCAGTCAAAGAGTCGGTTCACTTGTGTTGTCTCTTTAACACACATCATCATGTAGCAAGGCATCCACTGAAAAGATATGTTAAACAGATGAATTTTTAGACCAGATGACAGTTACATTGGCAGATGTGTTAGAGAGGGGCTGGGCTCGCATTGCGTGTTGGAAGGGGTGTGCCCGTAGCGGCTTTGACTGAAGTGGGGACAAAGGTAATTAAAATCCTGTTTTAAAAGCGCTCAGGCGGAGGCGAACAGGAATTTAGAAGGTAGTATACGTCAGGCTTGTAACCTACCACACCCTTATTGGTCAGGTAAACGTGAGCATGATGTAATATTAATAATCATTAGTAGAGGAACGATTTTGAAACGTGCACGTACACACACGCTCACTCACTACTCGCAGAGTAGGTATCATTATTAAGGAAACAGAGAAAGGTAGTAACTGTTGTGTATTATTAATGAGTATGATTAAATTAAAATATGTTTGCGGTTTATCCGCACAACCTCTACCGGCGTTACCTACGTATAACTCGCGTTAAGAGAAGATAATCAGTGGACCGACAGGAGGTCAGTGAATAATTTATGAAGTTTCTTTTCATCAGTCGATAATCATCTCTTTTGGGGATAAATGTAGATGAGTGCTTCCACTTTTCTTTGACCTAATCTGTCTGGGTTTTCACACGCACACACGCACACACACCACACACACACACACACACACACACACACACACACACACACACTGTAGTCAGAAAAGAATACAGAAGACTAAAAGCGGTACCTTTCATCTTATAATGGGAGTACAGATTACAGATATAACACAAACACAAAATAAAAGCTTCTTTTCAAAGTGATCATGATTATTGCTGCTCAAATCAACAGAACGAATTAGTATAGATCTGCTCAGTTGTTGTGATGAGGCTGATTTTGGTCACAGAACAGTCAGCATGAAGGCTCTGATTCTGGTTGGAGGCTATGGAACCCGTCTGAGGCCCCTGACTTTAAGCACACCCAAACCTCTGGTGGAGTTTGGCAACAAGCCCATGTTATTGCATCAGTTAGAAGCACTTGTGGATGTGAGTCACATTTTCTTTTCAGATTTGGTTATTTCTTTTCTATTGTTCTTAACTTTGTTCGTTTTGATTTTAAAAAGAACATTGATATGCAAAGGATTATGTTGGATGTTTAACATAATTTTTGTTGTTGTTATTATTTCAGCATTGATCTTTGAGTTCTTTAAAACAGTTTTAGTGTTTGTTTAATTTACAGGAGTGCAAATTACCTTTTCCTTAAACGAAATTTCAGGTTAGATTTTTTTGCAGAGAAAATAACCAAAACGCACATATACTTACATGCATATATACATATAGATGTATGCTGCAATATGCATGCAATTACATACTCACTATTACTAGTATTAGTACATGAAAAGAATGCATATACAGCCACTTTGTGCAGATGACAACAAATTCATCCAAAGCTTTTGGTTGAAACTATGAATATTTTACTTGTGGTAACATCATAATGTTGCAATCACATCTGTGATACAGGCATAAACTTACATCACTGTATTTTATATGAGGTAAATGTGTGAACTAAAGTTTCAGCATATCTGTGTAGGCTGGAGTCAAGCAGATTGTCCTAGCTGTGAGTTACCGGGCGGAACAAATGGAAAAAGAACTCAAGCACGTAGAGGAACAGGTAACATATTTTAGGTTCTGGGTCTGTGTATATTTCAGGGAGGGGCTTATGATAGCCACCCATTCGATTGCCCACTTGTAAACCTTCTGATACCCACCCATTCGATTGCCCACTTGTAAACCTTCTGATACCCACCCATTCGATTGCCCACTTGTAAACCTTCTGGCAGTCTGGTGGAAATGCTTTCTCCACTAGTCTGTCTTGCATTAAATGTTTGTGTCTGTGAAGGGTGACTGAAGAGTCAGTTTCAGTGTACACCAACTACACGTCCCTCTTTCCCTTTCCACTTTCACATCTCCAACAGCCTCTTGGGTTTTCCTCTGAAGAGAATTGCCGTGGCATGTTGTCTCACAGAGGCAACGCATGTTCTATAAATAAAACTTGTCGGCTGCTTGCACACACTGTGCTTGGTCAGCGAATCAATTATATATCCTGCCGTGGCGAAGTGGTTAGAGTCGAGGACTCTTGACTGTGAGGTCGTGTGTTCCATTCCCATCAGAGTCATGTGGGTTTTTCTGCCCGACCGGCTCCTACCCAGAGTTGAGTTTGCTACGGGCTCAGCTGGGAAGACTGGGACCACACAGTCGAGTTTCATCCACTTAATGGATGCATCTCTGAGAGTGTTGCTCAAATTTTCTGACCAACACTGCAGGTGTCTGTATCTAAGGAAGCGTAGAGTACAGCCTTGTCATGCAGTCTCAGACCAGATTAGAAATCCATAGCATCATATTCATCATCCTCATTCTCATCGATCAGCATAAAAGAAGTCTCAAATTCTGTGGCCCTTCATGTCCTGCTCTCATGCTGACCTCAGTTTTGATGTCCTCTCCATGTCTGTTGCCTCGGTTTGATTGGGTCAGGGTCACAAGGGGGCTGTTGTTAGATGGACGTGGTGGCACCCTCTGGAGGGAGAGCTCACTGACACTGTGGCTCCGCAACTTAGCTGTCATTGTCATCAGTAGGGGGCTAAGTAGATGATGTCCTGTGTATGTTGGATCAGAACAGGCACCACTGAATACCACCAAAGTGACTCGGTAGCAGTGCAGTGTCTCCTCCGGTGGGTTGCCTCTTGACAACTTGACATTGACTGCTTCCTGTGGATTGCCGATGAGGAACTGCAGTGGGACTGACCGGGCTGTGGACAGGGTCAATGGCGGTGTGGGTGCACTGCCACTGAGGTGGCACAGAAGATGGGACAGCAAAAAAAAAAAAAAAATGATATAGTCTTTTCTCTTGATTTCTCCTTCACTGATGAGTGAAACATGTATTCAGATATTGTTGGTGCATTGAAATTTTACTTTGGTATTTAATTTTATTGACCCTCAATTTACTTGGAGAGGGCAAGTAGAAATTTAGGAGGAAATGTAGACCTTTTTGTCTACTTGTTCCCAAGACAACTAAAACAAAAAAAAACTGGATATTTCTGTCCCTTCAGAAGGGGGGGGGGGGGGGGGGGGGAAGAAGGGGAAGGTGAAGGGGAGGAAGGGGAAAGCATGTAAAAGGGTTTTCACAAGTTGACCCTTTGTTTATAACCACTAGGGTAAGCTGGCCATACTGCTTTTGATTGTATTTATTGTACAGGCTGAATGAGTGTGAGTGTGTGTGTGTGTGTGTGTGTGAGAGAGAGAGAGAGAGAGAGAGAGTGAGAATGAGGGTTGCTTTTGAATGTCTGCTTTTTACAAAATGTCTGTTAGAAGTCGTTTATTATTATTATTATTATCATGATTACTATTATTATTATGTGTGTGTGTGTGTGAATGAAGGCTGCTTTTGAATGTCTGCTTTATATGAAATGTCTGTTAGAAGTGGTTCATTTATTTCTATTTTTATTGTTATTATTATTTGTATGGGTGTGGAATTGGGTATGATAAATTTTTTTCTTCATGTTTCTTATTGACATAATTTCATTGTTTTTTTGCCCATGTGCTTTCTGTTTTCAGCTGGGATGTAAAATCACAATATCTTTGGAGAGTGAGCCTCTTGGAACAGGTATGAAACTCTGTGTGTGTGTGTGTGTGTGTGTGTGTGTGTGTGTGTGTGTGTGTGTGCGCATGTGTGTGGGCACATGCTCATGTGTGCGTTCGTGCGTGTGCGCTCTATGTGTGTGTGTGTGTGTGCGTGCTTGTGGGCACATGCGCATATGTGCATTTGTGCGTGCATGCGTGTATGTCTGTGAGGTGGGGATGAAAGTAAAATGTAAAGCATCTCTATGTATGTGTCTGTGTAAAGAAATGTTTCACCAGCATCTGCAGCTAATACCAGATCCAAAATCAGCACTAGTATAGCCAACAGTTCATGCTGTAGATCTACAGATCTTTATTCCAGTCAGCATACATGGGCCTGATATGCTTACCACAGTGTTCCAGTCAAAGCAACACAACCAAACTGCTTTCTGTAAAGATCCAGACCAAAAGGTTTCCTTCAGTCACTACACAAATCATACAGCCACACTCCAACTGTCAGAGTGTCAGGAATGGTCATTTTGTGGAATTCACTGACAAGTCTTGTACAAGCTACTGCTTACCTGCTGGGCTTGGTCAGTCACTAGCAGACAATCCCATGCAATGCTAAGGATGCAGTAAAGAGCAAAGTGAACTCTTATATAAAAGGGTTTGAACATGCAAGCGTAGATTGCACAGGCTGCTTTGGCTCAAAACTGCTTCCTGTTATGACAAACTCCCTGTAAACTCATGTCTGTAAGGAACATGGAAAGGAAAAGGACTGTAGAAGGAATCAGTAGCTGAAGAGAAAAGGTTTACACTGTAGATGGAATCAGTAGCTGAAGAGAAAAGGTTTACACTGTAGATGGAATCAGTAGCTGAAGAGAAAAGGTTTACACTGTAGATGGAATCAGTAGCTGAAGAGAAAAGGTTTACACTGTAGATGGAATCAGTAGCTGAAGAGAAAAGGTTTACACTGTAGATGGAATCAGTAGCTGAAGAGAAAAGGTTTACAAAGGCTGCAACTAGTCCTATTAATTTCAATTTCAGATCAACAGCATGGAAACACTTTGAAATTTTTGTAAACATAGGTTTCAAGTCTATGGTGCTGTTTCTATGTGTGTGAGCATGCACATTGTGTTGCTTTGGTTGGCCTGTTGTATGAATTCATGTTCATAGTCTGGCTTCATACACTTAACCATGTCAAACTCTTGAAAATTATGGCTGTTGGCAAGCTCTATTCTATCAGATTTTCATGGCTAAGGCAGGAACAAAAATATCCTGTTCACCATCGTTGATCTCTAGCTTTTGTGTATATATCACATGAGTTTGCTTTCACATTTCTGTCTGCTTTTCCGATGCAGTCTGCCTGAATTGCAGTGGGTCATTAAGCTGTTTACTGTGAAACTATGTTAGATCAAACTTGTGCAGTGTATGCATGTTTTATTGCTTTCATGTATTTGTCGTATGTGTTTATGTTCACATTGATTTTTCAATATTGTCCAACTGCATTTCAGCGGGTCCTTTGGCTTTGGCTCGAGACATCCTGTGTCAAGATGACGAGCCGTTCTTTGTTCTCAACAGCGACATCATCTGTGACTTCCCTTTCAAAGATATGGTCAAGTTTCACAAACATCACGGAAAGGAGGGAACCATTGTGGTAAGTTCTTTTTTTTACAGTCATTTGTTGGAAGAATTATTTGGTTCCAGGAGACAGAGAGTATATTGATGGAGCTGAGGAGAGGGTGAGGTAAGGGGAGAGGCAAGTAGAAAGCAGAAAAGTCAAGTAGTGTGTGAGAGAAAGAAATGGTCTATGTCACTACTCGTAATGTGCAAAGGAGCAGACTTTAAAGTGCAGAAGCACTGATCAAATATGATTTAAAAGTGAAACTGAGGGAAAAACTTGTATGTTTCACACAGTCTATAGGCCAGTTAATATTTCCTGTCTTGGCCTTCCAGACTGCCCTCAGATGTACAGTCAAATTTCATTTTAAGATTGTATACCTGACAGAGTAGTGTCAGCTGTTGCCAGACTGTTTAGGATTCAGATATCTTTCCCCAAATTTAATCTTGATATAGCTGGCTTCCCACTTCTCTGGGAATTCAGTGAAATGTAAGATGAGAATTCACAGAAAAACATACCAGAAGAGAAGGTTTTTAAAATGGCAGCGGATATTTCAATGAAATGTAAGATGAGAATTCACAGAAAAACATACCAAAGAGAGTTTTTTAAAATGGCAGCAGATATTTCAATGAAATGTAAGATGAGAATTCACAGAAAAACATACCAGAAGAGAGTTTTTTTTAAATGGCAGCAGATATTTCAATGAAATGTAAGACGAGAATTCACAGAAAAACATTCCAGAAGAGAAGTTTTTTAAAATGGCAGCAGATATTTCAATGAAATGTAAGATGAGAATTCACAGAAAAACATACCAGAAGAGAAGTTTTTTTAAAATGGCAGCGGATTTCATGGAGCACTGGTCACATTTTTGGTACACTTGCAAACTGATAATGAAAATTTAACGTCAAGTTCTATGCAAGAATGGCCTTATTGTTTACCTGGTTTAAAGCTTAATTAAATCACACTGTGAAGTCATGTGTTGACAGGATGCTGTGATAGTAACATAGATGGACAGAAGCTGAACAGCAAATGGTGCACATTGTGGTGGGACTGAAACGTGGGTTATACAGCACTCCATGCTCAGAGTTGTGTCAGCTTGCACCTTTTTGAAAGCAAGTTGCAAATGGTTGCTTGGAGAGCAGGTGCATGCCATTGGGACCAGCCCAGAATGTCAGTGATTTTTGTTTTTCCTGAGAATTGTGATAGAATCATGATTACTGAAGAAAATCAGTTTTACATGAGATATATTGAAATTTAAACCAGTCTTGTCACGATTAAAGAACTGTCATGGAAAAATTAAAGTGTTCAGTGATTGTACTCTTATCATTGTAGATAGATGGTGTAGGTTGTAATAAAATACATTCAAAATAAGCTTAGGTTTTAGATCATTAAGAGCACAGTGTTTGAACATCCATTGTTTGCAGCATGCCCGCTGTGACAGAGAACAATGAAGTAATGGTATATTTTCAGGTGACCAAAGTAGATGAACCCTCGAAGTATGGTGTGGTGGTGTATCACCCAGAGAATGGTCAGATCAAGAGTTTTGTGGAGAAGCCCCAGGAATATGTGTCCAACAAGATCAATGCTGGCATGTACATCTTCACTCCAAGCATGCTGAAAAGAATACAGGTGAGGATGGCCTTCTGGTTGCTGAACTTCATCAGATTTATAAAGGTTTTGGAGGGGAAGTTCAAGAGGGGAAGGGGTTATAATGACCAGTGTTTGCTGAAGATACAGTTAACTCATTGGCAACACAGTAAAATGTGAAAGTGAATTCCTCGTCATCTCATGCGGAATCCTTTTGCTATTTTTTAACTAAAATTCAGCAGACTTGCACTACAAATTATACGGTCTAGATATCATTTCAAAGTTTAAGATGTTTGCCTTTAAACTGTCCAGACGTTTTCAAGAGTCCCACTTGTAAAGTTTTACATTTGTTTATAAACTATGTCTCTGAATAATCAATCACAAAAAGTGTGAAAGGCAGATTATCTTACCATGGAATGTTTCTAGTGTCCTTCAGCAAATGTACTGGGAAGAAATTAGATGATTTTTGCTGTAAAGAAATATTCCATTTGTCGTATAAGCATGTTGAATGCCAGATCCTTGACTTATTATAAGTTGGATCACCTCTCAAAATAAGAATTGTCCATGTCCTGCCATTGTCCATGTCCTGCCATTGTCCATTGTTGTCCATCTTCCATTTTGTTTTGGGAAAGAGTGATCTTCACGCTGTCTGAAAACAACTCTGTTAGAGAGAGAACTACTCTGTTTTCAGTGTGCAGGAAAGTTTCACCTGGATGGAAGATTGTGTGTGAATGAATGAAAAAAGAAATTCTGCTTCTTGCCTAAGTTATAACTTTGGCATGCTACAGTTGTTGGTAAGGTATCAACGTTTAAACTTGCATATCTCCATTAAGTCAGTACAACAGTTGTTTTAAAATTATGTCAGGCTTTGTGTCTTGGACTATGTGTGTGTGTGTCATGTGTGTGGTGTGTGTGTGTGTGTGTGTGTGTGTGTGTGGTGTGTAATTGTACACATACTACCTATCAGGCTCAAACCAGAAATCCAACCTGTAAAAAATCTGAAAATCACCTGTCTGGTCCAACAAATTTTGTGCTGTTCAACTTAGGTCTAGATTTTCTGTTCAAGATCTGCCACTTTCAGTCTAAGGCAGAAAACCAACCCAAGAATAAATCTGAAAACCACCATTGAGTGGAGTCACTGATAGCTGGCAAACAGCTTTCAACACTTACTCTTTGAAGGCCTGGTGAAAACCACCATTGAGTGGAGCCACTGACAGCTGGCAAACAGCTTTTAACACTTATCCTTTGAAGGCCCTGTGAAATCCACCATTGAGTGGAGTCACTGATAGCTGGCAGACAGCTTTCAACACTTATCCTTTGAAGGCCCTGTGAAATCCACCATTGAGTGGAGTCACTGATAGCTGGCAGACAGCTTTCAACACTTATCCTTTGAAGGCCTGGTGAAATCCACCATTGAGTGGAGTCACTGACAGCTGGCAAACAGCTTTCAACACTTATCCTTTGAAGGCCTGGTGAAAACCACCATTGAGTGGAGTCACTGACAGCTGGCAAACAGCTTTCAACACTTATCCTTTGAAGGCCCTGTGAAAACCACCATTGAGTGGAGTCACTGACAGCTGGCAAACAGCTTTCAACACTTATCCTTTGAAGGCCTGGTGAAAACCACCATTGAGTGGAGTCACTGACAGCTGGCAAACAGCTTTCAACACTTATCCTTTGAAGGCCCTGTGAAAACCACCATTGAGTGGAGTCACTGACAGCTGGCAAACAGCTTTCAACACTTACCTTTGAAGGCCCTGTGAAAACCACCATTGAGTGGAGTCACTGACAGCTGGCAAAAGCTTTCAACACTTATCCTTTGAAGGCCTGGTGAAATCCACCATTGAGTGGAGCCACTGACAGCTGGCAAACAGCTTTCAACACTTATCCTTTGAAGGCCTGGTGAAATCCACCATTGAGTGGAGCCACTGACAGCTGGCAAACAGCTTTCAACACTTATCCTTTGAAGGCCTGGTGAAATCCACCATTGAGTGGAGTCACTGATAGCTGGCAGACAGCTTTCAACACTTATCCTTTGAAGGCCTGGTTTGTCTTGGCTGTGTGAGGACTTCCTTGCAGAAACAAGAGAGAAATAATTGACCGGTGCACAGCAAAAAGTGTGCGAGGACTTCCTTGCAGAAACAAGAGAGAAATAATTGACTGGTGCACAGCAAAAAGTGTGCGAGGACTTCCTGGCAGAAATAGAGAGAAATAATTGACTGTGCACAGGAAAAAGCAGTCCCCACCCAGATTGGTCAAACTCTGAATTTATCATCATCAACACCATCTTTCATGTTTTCTCTAGTTCAGCATGTCATCAGAAAAGGCCTTGATAATGTGGAGAAATTTTGTCAGTGAGACTGAGGATTTTTCAACTCTCAAGTCAAGCGTGGAAATCAAGGGGAAGTAGTCTTGGTCTCAGCTTGAGGAATGAACTGATCAAGAAAGAACAAATTTAGATGAATTAGATAATTTGTCATTTAGCTAAACGGTCCATCTCCTCCCTTTCCCCACCATTTTCACAAACATCTGAAAAATCTAACACCCCATTTATTTTTTCTGGCATGGAACACGTTGAGCACCAGTTTTCGTCAGTTTTCCGGTCTGGTCACTTAAATCATGTGGCACCCCTGCAATTGGGTAGGTGCTGGCATGGTATTCATATGTGTGTGCTTTCATGGTTGTGCATGTGTATGTTTTCTGACTGCCTGTCGGTGAGTGTATTATTTGTGTGTGTGTGTGTGTGTGGTGTGTGCGTGTGTGTGTGTGTGTGTGTAGAATTCATGTATGTGTGTAGATGTTTATGCAAGTTACAATTTGATGTATGCATGTATTATGTAGTGTTGTGTGTGTGAGTGTGTGTGTGTGTGTGTGTGTGTGTGTGTGTGTGTGTGTACACATGCACCAATATGTGTGAGAGAGACAGCATCAGTACGTATAAACTATGGAAAATTCTGTCCTCATCAGCTGCGGCCGACCTCTATAGAAAAGGAGGTATTTCCACACATGGCATCTGACGGCCATCTCTTTGCCATGGAGCTGCAAGGTTCGTTAGTATGTGGCTGTGAAAAGTGATCTATGAGACAAAAAATGATGGGGTAACTGGGATCACTAAATGCTTATTTTTCATGTTTCGTGTGTGTGTGTAGGGAGGAGGGGGGGGGGGGGGGGGGGCGGGGGTGACTGTGTGGCTGTGGTGGATCACTAAATGCTTATTTTTCATGTTTTGTGTATGTGTGTGTAGGGAGGAGGGGGGGGGGGGGGTGACTGTGTGGCTGTGGTGGTTGAAAAGATGGCATTTATCATTTCGTTTGGTCACTTACAATTGCTTTTTCTTTGATGCTGTTCAACGTTTTGGTTGATGCAATCATTTGCATATGAACTGTTTTTTTGTATTTGTCTTTTCAGTACACACGAAAGATTTTCCAATAGACCATCAGTATTGGATATTTTATACATACATGTTTACACATGATAGATTTTCCAATAGACCATCAGTATTGGATACTTTATACATACATGTTTACACATGATAGATTTTCCAATAGACCATCAGTATTGAATATTTTATACATACATGTTTATACATGATAGATTTTCCAATAGACCATCAGTATTGAATATTTTATACATACATGTTTACACATGATAGATTTTCCAATAGATCATCAGTATTGGATACTTTATACATACATTTTACACATGATAGATTTTCCAATAGACCATCTGGATTGGATGTTTTATACATACATGTTTTGTCTGAGTATGTTACTGCATCATGCTCTTGTCCACAAAAATTCCTGTACATTGTCCACAGGCCAGGCTATATCACTTTACACATGACGTCTATCACTCATATTGCCCAGAACATTGAGGAAGAAGTACATGTAGGCTTTAAGGTTCAACATGGATGAGGAAGAAACACATACGTGTAAAATAGACATGGAAAAGCTTGGAGGGATAGCTTCAAGCTCAGACTACAGTGATGTGAGGTGTCTGGCAAGATTCATTCATCATTCTCATTCTCTCCCTTGACCGGATGGTCGTGGGGGAGACATGATGGACGTCTTGCGGGCCAGAGAGCGCCAGCCAGGTCTGTCTTCTGCTGCTCTGATCAGGGAGGGGCTGTCCATTCGGGTCCACTCTTTGATGTTATCCATCCAGTTCTTTGCTGGTCGTCTGCGTCTGCGGCCACCTTCCAATGTTCCTTGCAGCACTGTCTTGGGTAGGCTGTTGTGGCGAGTTACGTGACCAAACCATGTCAACTTCCACCTTTTCACAAGCGCTAGGAGGGGTTCCTGCGGGCCTACCCGTGATGTTATTTGGGCACGAACGAAGTTGTTGGTCTTGTGGTCTTTCCAGGAGATCCCTAGCATGCGTCTGTAGCAGTTGGTCTCAAACGTTTGAACTCTTCTGGTCGTCTCAGCTGTCATGGTCCAGCTCTCGCAGCCATAGAGAAGGATGGACAGAACCAGGGCTTTGTATAGTGTGATCTTTGTTGGGAAGCTGATGTCTTTGCTGCTCCAGATCTGATCAAATATTGCCATGGTGGATGTTGCGATGGTGAGCCTGGTCTTGATTTCGTTGGTGGAGCGTCCGTCCTTGGTGAGTGTGGCGCCGAGGTATTTAAAAGCGTCCACCTCTTCGAGCTGTTGGCCGTTCATGGTGATCCGTGCAGCGGTGTTGTTAGCGCTGTTGACCATGACTTTGCTCTTTTCGCAGCTGACCTCCATGCCATATGCCTTTGATGTGTCTGTCAGTCTGTTGGTGAGACCTTGCAGTTCGTTGTTGCTGCCCCCCATCAGGTCGATGTCATCGGCGAAACGTAGGTTGTTGATCGTTCGCCCACTGATGGAGATTGTGGACTCAAAATCATGTAGAGTCTCTTTCATGATGTTTTCCAGATAGAGATTGAACAGCACCGGAGAGAGTAGGCATCCTTGATTAGCACCACATTGGCAAGATTAGCACCACACAATCTGCCAGTATTTGCCAGGTTCAACTGCTGTCAGAGAATAAAGAAGTTGAAGAGACAGAGAGTATCTCAAGGTGGGGTCTGCTTGCCCACCCTCTTTCTCATGTCTATTGATGACATCATGAAGGAGCTACCAAGAGGAGATGGAGGAATTATCTACACAGATCATTTACTGTGCAAGTATGCCTCCAATCTGCACTTAGCAAGGTCTTCATCAACACAGCAGAAATAACCTTCCCACTTGACCGTCTGTGCAAGAAGAATGAGGAGGCAAAGCTGACACTGTAAGGCCAAAGCATGCTGCTGCTGCAGGGTCCTGGTTGGGTTTGGACTGACTGTGAAGTGGACAATACACCATTGGATGTTCAAGCATGGGCCAGATCGTAATATTTTGAAAGCAAGTTTCACTTTTCTTCCAGGGGAAGAGGAGGGGGCTATGTCTTCTGGGATCTGCCTGGAATTCCAGCCATTTTTGCTTTTTCTCAATAGGATCCATGAATGCGGGGAAGGAGGTAGAAGAAGAAGAAGAAATCTTACCTCTATTCAAGAATTATTGATGTAAAGATTTGCCATCCATGATATTTCAAAGATTCCTGTACAAAGGTTCTAGTACGGAGTGAAGTGTTTACCTTGCCAGTGAAAGACTGATTTGTTGTTGCAGGTTTCTGGATGGATGTGGGTCAGCCCAAAGACTTCCTGACCGGCATGTGTCTGTACCTGACCTCACTACGACAGAAGCAGCCCGACACACTGTACACTGGCCCAGGGGTTGTGGGCAATGTGCTGATTGTAAGTCCTGAGTTTTAAGTGATTCCCTCACTCATTGGTCCAATGAACCACAGCATAGTGTTGCGTTGTACCTGGTCTTTTTCTCTGACAGAAAATTGACTGTGTATAACTCATGTCAACCTATAACCATTGGTGAGGCTTGTTTGTATCAATCATGTATTACTTTCATTTCCTTTGTAGTTTATTGAGTCAAACTATTGTCAGCTTATATCATTTCCTGTTCAAGATTAAGTCTGCTGTCATGACTCAAGAATCAAAATTGACAGTGGTTGGGTTTGGGACACATCATGTGTCAGTGTGTCTGACGTCCTTTGTATGTTGGTCAGGACACAACACATCATGTGTCAGTGTGTCTGATGTCCTTTCTGTGTTGGTCAGGATACATCATGTGTCAGCGTGTCTGATGTCCTTTGTGTGTTGGTCAGGACACAGCACATCATGTGTCAGTGTGTCTGGTGTCCTTTCTGTGTTGGTCAGGACACAGCACATCATGTGTCAGTGTCTGATGTCCTTTCTGTGTTGGTCAGGACACATCATGTGTCAGTGTGTCTGATGTCCTTTCTGTGTTGGTCAGGACACATCATGTGTCAGCGTGTCTGATGTCCTTTGTGTGTTGGTCAGGACACAACACATCATGTGTCAGTGTGTCTGATGTACTTTCTGTGTTGGTCAGGACACAGCACATCATGTGTTGGTCTGTCTGATGTCCTTTCTGTGTTGGTCAGGACACATCATGTGTCAGTGTGTCTGATGTCCTTTCTGTGTTGGTCAGGACACAGAACATCATGTGTCAGTGTGTCTGATGTCCTTTGTGTGTTGGTCAGGACACATCATGTGTCAGTGTGTCTGATGTCCTTTCTGTGTTGGTCAGGACACAAGCACAGCACATCATGTGTCAGTGTGTCTGATGTCCTTTCTGTGTTGGTCAGGACACAGCACATCATGTGTCAGTGTGTCTGATGTCCTTTCTGTGTTGGTCAGGACACATCATGCGTCAGTGTCTGATGTCCTTTCTGTGTTGGTCAGGACACAGCACATCATGTGTCAGTGTGTGTGATGTCCTTTCTGTGTTGGTCAGGACACATCATGCGTCAGTGTCTGATGTCCTTTCTGTGTTGGTCAGGACACAGCACATCATGTGTCAGTGTGTGTGATGTCCTTTCTGTGTTGGTCAGGACACATCATGTGTCAGCGTGTCTGATGTCCTTTCTGTGTTGGTCAGGACACATCATGTGTCAGTGTGTCTGATGTCCTTTGTGTGTTGGTCAGGACACAGCACATCATGTGTCAGTGTGTCTGATGTCCTTTCTGTGTTGGTCAGGACACATCATGTGTCAGTATATCTGATGTCCTTTGTGTGTTGGTCAGAACACATCATGTGTCAGCGTGTCTGATGTCCTTTGTGTGTTGGTCAGGACACATCATGTGTCAGTGTGTCTGATGTCCTTTCTGTGTTGGTCAGGACACAGCACATCATGTGTCAGTGTGTCTGATGTCCTTTCTGTGTTGGTCAGGACACATCATGTGTCAGTGTGTCTGATGTCCTTTCTGTGTTGGTCAGGACACATCATGTGTCAGTGTGTCTGATGTCCTTTCTGTGTTGGTCAGGACACATCATGTGTCAGTGTGCCTGATGTCCTTTGTGTGTTGGTCAGGATACATCATGTGTCAGTGTGTCTGATGTCCTTTCTGTGTTGGTCAGGACACATCATGTGTCAGTGTGTCTGATGTCCTTTCTGTGTTGGTCAGGATACATCATGTGTCAGTGTGTCTGATGTCCTTTCTGTGTTGGTCAGGACACATCATGTATCAGTGTGTCTGATGTCCTTTCTGTGTTGGTCAGGACACATTGTGTGCCGGTGTGTCTGATGTCCTTTCTGTGTTGGTCAGGACACATCATGTGTCAGTGTGTCTGATGTCCTTTCTGTGTTGGTCAGGACACATCATGTGTCAGTGTGTCTGATGTCCTTTGTGTGTTGGTCAGGACACATCATGTGTCAGTGTGTCTGATGTCCTTTCTGTGTTGGTCAGGACCCAAGTGCCAAGATCGGGAACAACTGCCGGATAGGCCCCAATGTGAGTGTGGGCCCTGATGTGGTGATTGAGGATGGTGTGTGCATCAAACGGTGCACCGTGCTGCGTGGGGCTCACATCAAGTCGCACTCCTGGCTAGAGTCCTGTATCATCGGCTGGAGATGCGTTGTGGGAAACTGGGTAAGTTGCTTCAGCAAAGCCAAATTTAAAGCAAAAAGTTGTGACAATTATGGTTTGGTAGGCATGAAAAACATTGTGTGCTATCTTTTTATGTTAGGATGCGCCAAATCATATTAACCAGCTGAAGTCAATGTCTGGAGCGAGGTCTCAATACATTTTGCATCAGTTAACACAGCTATCAATTTTAGTTTTAAATGTGCGTATGTGTGCAGTCCTTTGTCATGAAAATCGTGATGGAGCCATAGCATGTGCTTGACTACAAACAATATTTCAATTGAATTGTGTTAAACATTGATACACTTCAGTTTAACAATGCAGCCCAGTGCCACCTGCCACAAGAAATGAATGAACAATGGCAGTGGTTGGTGATGATCAGATTTAAAGAATTGTATGTAACTGTCTCAACATCCCCTCATTAAAGAAATTGAAGAGGACATCTTCACTGGTATACTGTCTGAACATCCCCGTGTTGAAGACATTGAATGGGACATCTTCACCAGTGTAACTGTGTCGACATCCCCGCATTCGACACATTGAAGAGGACATCCCCGCATTCGACACATTGGAGAGGACATCTTCACCGGTGTAACTGTGTCAACATCCCCGCATTCGACACATTGAAGAGGACATCTTCACAGGTGTTAATGGTGTCAACATCCCCACATTCAACACATTGAAGAGGACATCTTCACAGGTGTTAACTGTATCAACATCCCCACATTCAACACATTGAAGAGGACATCTTCACCAGTGTAACTGTGTCAACATCCCCACATTCAACACATTGAAGAGGACATCCCGCATTCGACACATTGAAGAGGACATCTTCACCAGTGTAACTTGTGTCAACATCCCCACATTCATCACATTGAAGAGGACATCTTCACAGGTGTTAACTGTGTCAACATCCCCACATTCAACACATTGAAGAGGACATCCCCACATCAACACATTGAAGGGGACATCCCCACATTCAACACATTGAAGAGGACATCTTCACAGGTGTTAACTGTGTCAACATCCCCACATTCGACACATTGAAGAGGATATCTTCACAGGTGTTAACTGTGTCAACATCCCCCACATTCGACACATTGAAGAGGACATCCATACATTCAACACATTGAAGAGGACATCCCCACATTCAACACATTGAAGAGGACATCCCCACATTCAACACATTGAAGGGGACATCCCCACATTCAACACATTGAAGAGGACATCCCCACATTCAACACATTGAAGAGGACATCCCCACATTCAACACATTGAAGAGGACATCTTCACAGTTGTTAACTGTGTCAACATCCCCACATTCAACACATTGAAGAGAACATCCCACATTCAACACATTGAAGAGGACATCCCCACATTCAACACATTGAAGAGGACATCTCCACATTCAACACATTGAAGAGGACATCCCCACATTCAACACATTGAAGAGGACATCCCCACATTCAACACATTGAAGAGGACATCATCACCAGTGTACTCCTGTGGTCAGGAGGATGCCGGAGCATGAACTTTGACCTGCCCCCTCCTTACCAATGGTGGAATCACGGTGCCTGCAACAGCAGCTCCACTCCACATCAAACTTATTCAAGACCACAGTAGCTGAGTTGGTAGAGACTGGGACTTGTGCTGAGTTGCAAGTTCAAGTCTGCTCAGCCATCCTGTGAAGGGGCATTTTCCCTTGAGCCAGCAGGTTTGGACTCCATTGTCCTAAAAAATCCCTCAAAAGATATCTTAAACTGAGGTTTGCCATCCACACATGAAATTATGTGCACAGTTAACTTCCATAACCGTCCTTCAGAGGAGCAAGTGCTATAGGCCGATGGTGTGGATTACATGTGGACACATAACATGCACCCAGTGTTCTAACAATGTTTTTTTTTTAAAGATGGTGTGGATTACATGTGGACACATCGCATGCTCCCTGTGTGTCACACTGAGCACAAATGCATGCACGCACTCAGCTCAGCATTCACTCCGTGCACACGCAGTCTCTCCAAACAACCAGAAGGTGCACTACAATAACTCTTCTTCTCCCCCTCCTCTCTGGGGAATAATTGACTAAACGATAACCAACTTTTCCAACATAAACAACATATTTGTTTTACAACGACTATCTTCATTCCTCCTCTCCAGTGGAGGTACAATCATTCCACAGATCCACTAGCTGGGACCAAATTTCATCTCATTATACATAGTAGTTCACAGATACATCTTTTAACGGTTTCTCCTCCTCACTGGAGAAACAATGTATACATTTTCCAAAGAAGAATCAAAAGATGGCTTAAAATATGGGAATATCATCTGAGTTCCGACCCAGGGGGACAATCAACATTCATTGTGGGTCAACATGACAAATTCTTTAAATTCTCTCATGACTGCTGCAGTCGTTGTCCTCTTCACAATTAGGTGCTGCCACAGCACTGTAGCCCAAATACTTGTATGACTGTCACAGTCGCTTGTGCCATTACTGGTGCTGCCACAGCACCGGGAAGGGCTGAAACACGAATGAAGTCCGTGTAAGTAAGCTATTTCAAAATCTGAATAATGATAAATTCTTTTCCCTTTTTCCACTTTTCTTAACTCTCTCTCTTTTGTCTTCCCATCCGTCTATACCTCACCTGGTAATGGTAGATTACAGGTGAATCTCGTTCTGCAGTTCCAAACAACCTGTCTGGTCAGTGTCCCCAAACCATCTCCTAGTATACCTTATTTTTCCTTCCTGCGCTCTTTCTGAGTACATATTCAGTGAGTACTCATCTAACTCTACGCATTACCAGCCCTTGGTTACTTGACCAATGGACGACGTCTGTCCATTTTCCAATAATCACCCTACGTCTATAGCCACCAGCGACACCAATCACACTGGTCAGGTCATGTAAATTGTCCTTTCTTTTACCTTTCCTCTTCCCTACCTAGGGAAATGCTTTATAACAAATAAGGGCGTACACGACGGAACGTCACATGTCGCCATGTGAGGCTACATAACATGACACTGTGTTCTAACAATGGTATTTTTTAAAGATGGTGTGGATTACATGCGGTCACATAGCATGCACCCTGTGTACTAACGATGGTATTTTTTAAAGACCACTGAGATAGGTCAGGAATAAAATCCCAACTGGAAGAAGACAGCAGACGAAAGTTCACAGACCACGGAGATAGATAAGAATCAGAATCCAAACTGAAAGACAAAGACAGCAGACAAACTTTGCAGACAGCAACTATATTAGTATAGCACGTT
Source organism: Conus canariensis (assembly GCA_033310375.1). NCBI lineage: Eukaryota > Metazoa > Mollusca > Gastropoda > Neogastropoda > Conidae > Conus > Conus canariensis. The sequence continues at coordinate 805,176 of CM065721.1, read as the reverse complement.
GGACTGAGAATGTCAGTGTGTGAATAAGGGGTAAGAGCATTACTTTAACCTTTCCCGTACGCTGTGGGTCCCCATGGACCCACAGGGGTAATTTTTAATTGATGAAAAAAAAAGTTTTAAAGCTGTCTTCACTAAATTTTATGACTTTGTCAATATAGCATAGCCCCACTTATGTACCAAAATTTCTTTGTTTTTGTCAAAAAACAAAAGAGTAAACAAACAACAAACGTCCCAGTATGTCGTGGGTCTGAGCGGACCCATACTTTCAAAGAACAAACCTTGAGCGCCGTACGTCGTGGGTCCGAGCGGACCCATACTTTGAAACAGAACAAACCTTGAGCGCCGTACGTCGTGGGTCCGAGCGGACCCATACTTTGAAACAGAACAAACCTTGAGTGCCGTACGTCGTGGGTCCGAGCGGACCCATGCCTTCTAAAGACACAGAATCTGAACCTCCCGTTCGCAATCCATTTCCCGCAAAGCGCTAGCCTCAACAGAATGGCTGACATCACTGACATAAACACGCGACTGCTGCGCATGCGGCCAAATTTTGCTACAGTGGCGGGAATCGCTCTCTCCACGTGTCTCTGGGACTGCAGGTTCGACGTCAAATTCATCAGATCTGCTTTCTAAATAATAATAATGAATATTTATATAACAGACTGCCCAGAAGACTGCCCTATGTGCTTTACAAAAATGACAATACATGTATACATGACAACTAACGATTTTGAAAGCAGAGGTGCAGTGACCAGTTCATCAGAGTACTGTGTTTTGGATTGTAGGCCTACACACTACTTGTAACGGTACTGTATGAGATACCGACGTCTCTTTTTTTTTTTTTTTTTTACCAGCAGCAGGCCAGATCTGGTAACATAAACATCCTCCTGGTGCTCCAGCTTCTGTAGGCCAGTGTGAGTGGTGTGTGTGTGTGCGTGCGTGCGTGCGTGCGCGCGCGTGCGCGCGTGTGCATGCGCGTGATTGTGAGTGTGTCGGTGTGCATGCGGTGTGTTTGTGTGTGTGTGTGTGTGTGTGTGTGTGTGTGTGTGTGCGCGCGCGCGTGCGTGCGTGCGTGTGTGCGCGCGCGCGCGTGTGCATGCGCGTGATTGTGAGTGTGTCGGTGTGCATGCGGACGCAAACTTGCCTAATTTCACCATTATATTATCTGCTACATACATGGAAATAAGTTATCCGCATTATCCACCTAAAAATCGAATTTCCTTCCAGTTCAGCTCAACCCAATGGCTGAAAGAATGAACATCTTCGAGGCTCTGAACATCGCAAATGGCGAAGATATTGGAGAATGTACGAAAGTTATCATTTGACGACTGTGACGAGTGTCCCACGGACACACTTCTAACGAAATGGGAACATCCCAGATTTTAATAGGTTCCTATGTTTAGGTTTTTCAATCTCTCCCTCTCTCTCTCTCTTGCTTAGAACAAACTGCTCCCAACCAATGTTTTTCTCAAAACATAACGACCAAATGTTTCCCTTCCACGCACCACTGCTGATAGCAATCGCCTTTTACATAAAAACAAAGGCGACTAGATATGAGCATAAGCATCTAACAGTACCCGTGGATCGCAATGACATTTTTCCATGGATGTGTGTGTGTTTGTGTGTGTGTGTGTGTGTGTGTAAGTGCATGTGTGTGTGTGGTGTGTGTGTGTGTGTGTGAGAGAGAGAGAGAGAATGTGAAAATGTGTGTGAGTGATTTCTCGGCCTACTGAACAAATTCAGTCTCAGCCTACTGAACAGATTTAAGTCTCTTTACTAAACCAAGAAACCATTGTTGACAGAAATGTACTTGTAAGTGTGTATGTGTTTTTCCCCATTACAGAGTGAGTGGCCTTTACATTCTGTGTGTGAGACATATTGTTAGAGTGTTCCGTGTAAATTCTTCACTGGAGGCTCTCGTTATTGAAAATTAGGCTGAAACTATTTTTAGTATGCTAAAGAAGCATCAAGTCGGATACATGTAGGCCTACAGTCACTCTTAAACACGCGCTCCCTCTCTTCCGTGCCCATATTTTGTTAAGTCCATCACAAGCACACTTTCCTCTCATATATATATCCGTACATACTTGCACACAAGGTCTGCACTATCATGCACAGACTGACGAACATACCTGCATGCACGCACGCACATACACATGCACTCGCATACACACAGCAACACACATACAAACTTGAAAACGACACACACACACACACACACACACACACACTAGCGCATTTTCATTTTGTGTGTCACAGCTGGTTTGATTACCACAGCATGCGAGTGGAGTGATGTTCAAAAGCCAGATGTGTGCCTGAGTGAATGTGTGCTGGCATGCGTGTACACATGGTCACCTCGATCGATGGTTTTTCACATTACCAAGCATTTTGGAACAAACAATTAAGTTCACTCTCTTGCACGAAAACTCTGTTGCTGCTTATAAAAAGAATACTATTCCAAAATATTCTAAAATATATGACTTTCTTAAATTCCGTACACAAACACAACCTACGGCAAGGCTTTGTTCCTTCATGAAAAAAGCATGGGTCCATGCAGACCCACGACGAATGGCAAGGCTTTGTTCCTTCATAAAAAGCATGGGTCCATGTGGACCCACGACGTACGGCAAGGCTTTGTTCCTTCATAAAAAGCATGGGTCCATGTGGACCCACGACGTACGGCAAGGCTTTGTTCCTTCATAAAAAAGCATGGGTCCATGCGGACCCACGACGTACGGCAAGGCTTTGTTCCTTCATAAAAAGCATGGGTCCATGCGGACCCACGATGTATGGCAAGGCCTCTTTCCTTCACTGAAAGCATGGGTCCATGCGGACCCACGATGTACGGCGCGCAAAATTTTAGGCGACGTACGGGAAAGGTTAACAAGATATTCAGCATGGACGGTTGCTACAGCTTGTTTCTTTGTGGCAGCTCTGTGTTCTTGATTCACACAAAGAAGTCTGTTAAGAAAGATTTATGACTGAGAAACTGATTTTTGGTTTTTAAACAGGTCCGAATGGAGAACGTGTCAGTCTTGGGGAAGACGTCATCGTCAAGGATGAGCTGTACATCAACGGAGGAAGAATTCTGCCCCACAAATCCATAGGAGAGTCAGTGCCAGATCCTCAGATCATTATGTGATTTCAGTGCAGTGTGTTACTATTTAACAGGGACGACGCATTTCGCACTCTGCTGTAAGATTTTTAATGTTTCCTATGTTTTTATCTATGACTGAGACAGAATGGAAGTATAGCTGGTTGTTGAAAGAGTGAAATGTATAAAGACAGTGGCTAGTTTTAAGGCGGGGGTTAAGGTCCGTTCAAAGAGTACAATCCTTTCCACCGGTATTTTGGCCTTGAAAATGTATGGGTCTTCATTTTACTGGGAATAAGCATGTACATAATTGTTTCAAATGAAAGGAAATTTCATGAATTATTTATACACATCAGTTGTTCAGGTTGTCAAGTAAAGAGCGAATATGATGCAAACGGCTTGAAGTTTGTATTTAAAGGCTGGAAACCTATGGTAATTGGCAATAAGAGTTATTGTTTTAACCAGAACAAATGACCAGTTTCAATTGTACTGTGTCTCGCAGTCAGGTACATTGTGTGTTGGAACGACTTAATGGAAATTTCTGGAAATCCATGTTATTATGTAGTCCCATCACATGCCTCCAGTCTTCTTGCAGATTTGTTTTCCCTCTTGTCACAAGCGTATAATTATACGCATTTAAAGAATGAATTAAATGTATTTGAAAAGAGCTGTTCAGCCCCATTCAAAAGCGCCCTTCCTGTTGTCCTCAAAGTGTTGGTGCAAGCCTGTCTGAGCTCAGTGCTACAATTCCTCAGCAGTGGGCTTCCCGCTTACATTGTCCAGGGACTGCCCAGGTCTGTACTATGTTTCTAGCAGTTCCCTCCCCCTTGCCAAATGTTGACATTGTGGACAGCGTCATTCCAGCCAGCACATTGAGAGCACTGCTAACCAGGCAGCAGTAACTCTGTGTGGTCATCTTTCCTGGGTGCTGTGTAGCGTGTTCTCAGCAGAGCCGCCCTTGGTGTGAGTCCAGTCACTTTTGACCTCGTACAGTATTTTTGGCCTCCTGACATGATGGGGGAACTACCCTGAATACATTTGTTTGGGCCTGAACAGGGTAAGGTAAGGTAATGTTGCTTACAGCCCAGCCGACCGCAAAGGGCCATGGTGCCAATGTCCAAAGGGTCACATGCCATAAACTGGTGGTGGGATCATTTTACAGGGTTGTGTGCTTGACCTCATTCCTCCTCGTCACCCAACAAGCAAACGCTTGACGTCCAATTACTCATCAATGCCTTGCATCATCATGCCTGCCTGGATTAGAGTACAATCAGTACTGCACTGGGTCACTGTATCTGGTGATTGGAATGCATGTTCACGGTTCATCAGTTACAGTGACCCATGTGCAGATGTTACAGAGTGTGTTCACAGTTCATCAGAGTTCCGTTGGGTCATTAAATCAGTTGATTGGAATGAGAGTTCTTAGTTCATCAGAACTACATTGGATTAGTGTATCTGTTGATTGGAATGTGTTCACAGTTCATCAGTTACACACTGGTATATTGAATAAGTTTCTTGATATGTGTTTTGACCTTTGATCAGTGTTCCACTGACTCTCTGTATCCTTTGAGAAGTATACAGTAAAGTCACCAGTAAGCTATGACATCAGCAACAAAAGGCAGCTACTTCTGCTGAGGTTTGAATCTGTAGACTTGTGTGATGAGTTGAACTGCTGAATGTTCAGTGTTTCTGCATGCTGTGGGACTGGTCAGTGTTGAGCAGATTGATTTCTGTTTTCCAACATGCTATGGAATGTTACTTGTGATTTGATTGCTGCATCATTACTTGGGCACATCTCTGATAAGGATTCCAATTTTCAGTCTGATAAGGATTCCAGTTGTCAGTCTGATAAGGATTCAAATTGTCAGTTCAGTTGTGGCAAGTGTATGACAATCATAGTGCGATTGTCGGAGCTCTTCGACATGGTCCCAGCCAGGACAGTTTTTGCTTTCTTTTTTTCCCCCCCTTACTCGATTTTTATGTTTGTATTCTTCGTGATTCTAATATCTTCATGGAAAGGAATGGGCAGGAGAGATCGTGGAGGGGAGAAGGGAGGAGGGAGAGTCTGCTGCATGTTTTTTGGGGCAGAGAAACTGCTTTTGCTTCACATAGTTGCAGGGGAAAGGTATTTATCTGCTTGGATAATGTGGCCTGATGGTTGATACAAATGGTGGAATTTAATGTGGCCTGATGGTTGATACAAGTGGTGGAATTTAATGTGGCATGATGGTTGATACAAATGGTGGAATTTAGTGTGGCATGATGTTTGATACAAATGGTGGAATTTAATGTGGCATGATGTTTGATACAAATGGTGGAATTTATTGCGTTGCAGATTTTAATTGACCACATTTTTCACTCCATTATAGTCCATCAATGAAAACTGACAAACGAGGATCACAATCTTTTGGGGATTGTATTTTGGTCATTTGTTCATTTTTGTCTTTACGTCAAACCATTCTTTCATTCTAAACACTGTCAGAATTTAATGGTAACATGATGCATCATAGTTACTGCAAGTAGATCAAGTCCATGTGAAAATTTTTTTTTTTTTTTTGTAACGATTTTTTTTTTTTAAAGCAAGTAAGTGCGTAGGGATTTCATTTCTTTGATTGAAAAATGGTGATTACTTGTAACCGGAGGGTATGACTAACAGTGTTCATACTTTGTTAATATTATGAAACAGACTTTAAAATGGGTATGACTAACAGTGTTCATACTTTAATATTATGAAACAGACTTTAAAATGGGTATGACTGACAGTGTTCATACTTTGTTAATATTATGAAATAGACTTTAAAATGTGTATATTCATTGAATCTCACATTAAACAGCTGATTAATCATCATAAATGAAATGAAAGAAGGGGGGAAAAAACAACCTGTGAAATACAACTGGCGATCAAAGCGGTTAGCTGGGCTAATGGCGAAATGAATCATTTGAATTGGCTCGCGAAATGCTGGAGAGTTACCTCACAAATGTGATTACATGAGCAGCCCTTGCAGTTTTCTAATCATGACAGAATGACCTGAATGAGTGTGGTTTTTGTGTGGATGTACCCAGAACAAGTGATCGTCTTTAAGAACAGTGGGTGTTGTGGTGTACCAGGGTTATAGGTTTTGTTGAACTGTCGTTGAAGTCTTGGTGTTTATTTTTCATTCTGATTTTCACCCTGACCATGACTGGTAAACATGTTTGGTTATTTGCTGAGCCTTTCTGTTGTTCTCTATGCACAATTTTTGCTTTTGTCAATTTGATTGTAAAGAAGAACTAAATGTCAGTGTCTTTTTTTTTTATCCTTGTCTGAGAGGATTGGTAAAGGAAGTCTGCTTGTGATAATTGAGGTGTGCAATTTGTTCTTTCAGTCTCCATGCTAATAAATGAAATGTTCTAGGTTTGTCTCCGACTAAAATTAAATGAAAAATACAAGAAAACAAAATTGCTGCTATGTCGTAATTTGTCAGTACAGATTATCCTTTGTGCACTTCATGGCCAAAGCTTTGCTTATTGTCATGAAGCCTATGGTCAGAAGAGAGAACTGAGTGTGTAACTATGTGAGAATGTGCATGTGAAATAGATCAAAATGTATCCCATTTCATACTTGACATAATTATACACAAAAATTAATATTGATTTGTTTTGAATTATTGGGTTTTATGTCATATTGGTACATAGTATATGTTATGTTTCATTTCAGGGTGTTCCTTTCATTTTGTGTTGACTTGCATTAATTGTGTTGATCAGCAAGTTCAAAGCACTGTAGACATACAGACTTGAAAGCAACCAAGGTAGGATCTAATCCAGTTGTTACTTGAATTTGCTAAATGTAAAGGTAACAGGAATACAAGATTAGGGCTTTTGGGAATGAACTGAAGGTGGTTTTGTACCTTAATGCAGGTAAATTAACAGTTCTGTGCAGAGATATTTACCATTATCTGACCACACTCGTGGGCACTCTCATAGCGAGGGGTAGGAGATTAGCAGGCTTACAGATTGTTGTTATGAGACTTCATTTTAATGCTTGTCACATGATTTTTTGCTCAAAATAATTCATGATATTACATATATAGGTTTTAAAAGTGAATATCTTTTAAATTTTAATGTTTAATCAATACCTTGGGAGAATGAAAATGTGTTAAGACATGTGGATACATGACACAAAGTAGCTTTAACTAATGCTGTCAAAAGACACTATAGTAATGCAGTTTTACTCATTATTTTTTCCAGTCTACAACTTATGACTGTTCTGTATCTTCCATCATACAAAGGTCAATGAGGTGAGTGTGACGGGGATGTGATGTCTATAATGCCATCTAGGTCAAACACTTCACCGGGCTATCATGTGACGGATGGTATGCAAACATTCCTTGTGCGTTTGTTTGTTCTGGGTTTTTTTCCTTCTTTTTGACCATGGATTTGACAGTTGTTACCAGAAACTTACAATGAAAGTTGGGTGAATAAAAAAAGAAATGAAGGTGCTAACTGTGTGTCTCGTTTGATTTTGGAGAAGATGATGACCTTCATGTACCATAAAGATGTCAGTCATGTTATAAATCTAATGTTTACTTAAAATAGTTTCAAGCTCACTGTTGTTTCTTTGGTTTTCAGGACATGCTAATTTCCTCTTTGTGGGAAAAGCACTTTAACAGTTGCTGTGTGGTTGGCCAAGCTGTAGTAAAAGTAAAACTGAAAAGCACTTTAACAGTTGCCGTGTGGTTGGCCAAGCTGTAGTAAAACTGAAACTGAAAAGCACTTTAACAGTTGCCGTGTGGTTGGCCAAGCTGTAGTAAAAGTAAAACTGAAAAGCACTTTAACAGTTGCTGTGTGGTTGGCCAAGCTGTAGTAAAACTGAAACTGAAAAGCACTTTAACAGTTGCCGTGTGGTTGGCCAAGCTGTAGTAAAAGTAAAACTGAAAAGCACTTTAACAGTTGCCGTGTGGTTGGCCAAGCTGTAGTAAAAGTAAAACTGAGAAGCACTTTAACAGTTGCCGTTTAGTTGGCCAAGTTGTAGTAAAAGTAAAACTGAGAAGCACTTTAACAGTTGCCGTTTAGTTGGCCAAGCTGTAGTAAAAGTAAAACTGAGAAGCACTGTAACAGTTGCCGTTTAGCTGGTCAAGCTGTAGTAAAAGTAAAACTGAAAAGCACTGTAACAGTTGCCGTTTAGTTGGCCAAACTGTAGTAAAAGTAAAACTGAAAAGCACTTTAACAGTTGGCGTTTAGTTGGTCAAGCTGTAGTAAAAGTAAAACTGAAAAGCACTTTAACAGTTGCCGTGTGGTTGGTCAAGCTGTAGTAAAAGTAAAACTGAAAAGCACTTTAACAGTTGCCGTTTAGTTGGTCAAGCTGTAGTAAAAGTAAAACTGAAAAGCACTTTAACAGTTGCCGTTTAGTTGGTCAAGCTGTAGTAAAAGTAAAACTGAAATAAGTGTCAGTGAAAACCACCTAAACCAGTCCAGATGTTTTTCCTACAGAAGTCAAATCTCACTGGAAAGAAAGAAACTGACAGTTATTGGCATCTTGTATTTTTAATATTGTAGATGCAATACAGGTCACAAAATGGACCCAGAAGGAATATGATAACCAGTTAAACAGCACGACAAATCTTTAAAGACAACCTTGATTGGGTTCAACTCACACCTACCAAAGGTATTGGGGATACAGCTCCTTTACTCATCCAGGTAGATCTTCACATCTACAAAAAAAACTTGTGAAGCTTGGGACACATGTGTTGTTGTTGTTGTTTTGTCGTTTCCACTGACAGCTGAAGCTTCCCATGATTAAGCATTTTAGCATGATCAGAATCAGCAGCTAAAGGTTAGCAACCTGAAATTTTCAAAATTCTATCACCTCTCATGACAGTGAGTAAGCCTCACATCCTTTTTAATGGATGTGGTGTTGGGTAGTATGGGGTAGCATGTGTATTTTGTGGTTTGATAGTTAAACAAGACACATGAAGTGTATGCAGTGCACTGGTCTGTCTGTCCCTTAATGCGTTCACCTTAAAGAACAAGTGATCCGATGGGGCTCTCCTGGAGTGTAGCTAAGAACAGATCCACTCCGTGGCCCAAAAGAACCAAGGCCCGAGGGGAATGGTCTGGTCCCAGCGGTCGGCGGTCTGCGACCAACGACGGCGGAGCTCCCTTTGAAGCTGTCGCTTGGGGACCCTGCCTAGGGGAATGAGAGGCGACAGGGACTCCATCATCCCCAGAAGGGAGGACAGTGTCCTTGCCGACGCGAGGGGAGAGAGGCGGAGGTGGGAGATGAGGTCCATCAGGCGGGTGGACCTCTCCGGGGTCGGGGAGACTAGCATGGAGGTGGTGTCGAAACTCATGCCCAGGAAGGAGAATCTCTGACTGGGCGAGAGCTCGCATTTGTCGGGGTTGGTGACGAACCCCAGTGAGGAGCAAAGGCGCAGAAGTTTGGATGTGTGGGCTTGACACAGGACCTGAGTGGGAGCCAAGACGAGCCAGTCGTCGAGGTAAACCAAGAGGCGAATGTCCTCCTGTCTGGCAAGGGCGGCCATCTCCTTGACTACCTTCGTGAAAAGGAAGGGAGAGTCCGAAGGGGAGCGCCTTGAACTGATATACCCGTCCCCGCCAGATGAACCGAAGGTATCGTCTGTGGGAAGGATGAATGAGGATCTGAAAATAAGCGTCCTTCAGATCTATAGAAGTGGCCCAGTCCAGATGATGGATGGAATCTCTGATCTGGGCCGGGGTCTCCATCTTGAATTTGGTTGGTCTGAGGAACTTGTTGAGTGGAGAAAGGTCGAGGATGGGCCTCCAGCCCCCCGAGGACTTGGGGACCACAAAAAGGTGGGAGTAAAACCCGGGGTTGGGGTGGGGTATATGGGTGATGGCGTTTTTCTGAAGAAGGTCCTCGACTTCCAGGCGAAGGGCCTCCGCCTGGGCCAGGGGGGATCGCTGGGGGAAGGAGGAGGAGAGGATAGCAGGGGGGGGGGGGCGATCGTGTGCCCAGGGCAGACGGAACCCCTCTTGTAACACTGATACTATCCAAGGGTTGAGTCCCATACGCCGCCACTGGTGGGCATGTCGGGACAGACTGCCTGCCAAAGGGGCCGAGGGGCCGGGGAGGGACAAGAAGTCTGCCAGTTCTCGCTCCTCCTTAGGTGAGTCTGCTAGTCACCTCCGAGGCCGGGCCTGTTGGCCGAACCGAAAATTCTGATGGGGGGTTTTCGGTTTTGACCTAGGAGCGGCGGAAGAAGGGCGTCTGGCGGGCCTTGAGGTGCGAGGGGGGGCCTGTTTGGGGTAGGGCTGGGGGCCGGACGGGAGTAGGGTCCAGGAGGGCGATGCTGGCGAGGACGATGCTGGGGAGGGGGCTTGGCCGCAAAAGACGCGGCCTGTTTGCGTTCCTCGACTGCATGAGTGATGACAGCAGTGGAATAGTCACCGAAGAGCGACTGTTCCTGACCCGGGATGCACCGTAAGGCCGCCTTGAGCGCCGGGGAGAGATTGGCCTGAGATAACACAGCATCTCTCACTGCTAACAAGCAGTTAAAGTGACACCTGGCTGCGCTGTCCGCCGCAGCCCAATGGTGATGCGAAATCTTGTTGACAAGGAAACGCATGAGAGGGTCGCCGAATAGGCTAGGATCTGCCTCAGAGTCGTCAGGGTCCGAAGACACAGAGGCAGTGATGCCCTCCTTTGCCCAGAGCTCCTCCGCTCGCTGCAGGAACATGTCAATGAATGCATGTCCCGCGGTGGTGTGGAGAATGCCAGTCCTGGCAATTCTATCCCACTCCAAGTTCTTGATGGGAACAGGGGTGGATGTGGGAGGGGCGAGGTTGGGCGTGAGCCTGAGGTCGGCAGAGGAAATGGCAATGTCCCTGGTGGCCGGATTGGCAGAGAAGAGGGAAAAGACATGGGAGCCATGACGCGGGTCTTTGAGGAAAACTCCTACCGGAGCCGCGTTAGGGGCTGACAAGAAGTCAATCCCCGGTGGGGGAATGGCATGTGCACCCCTGGCGAAAGATGCCGGTCTGTCCCACAAGGGAGTGAGGGTCTGGGGGGCGACTATCCTTGGCCGTGATCGCTGGGCAGGGGGGCCCCCAGTGAAACGGCTAAAGGAGAAGATGTTGTCAGAGGGAGGGGATTCCCTCACAACAAGATCTGGACGCCAGCTCTCCAGGATGGAAAGGTCACCAGACTGGGGGGGGGAGTCCTCGACCCCGTCCTCGAGTTGTGGGTCAGAGTAATCCAGAAGGGGATGATCAGATCCACCTTCGGAGGGCCAGGGCAGGGGTGCGTGGGAGTCCCGCCCTCGAGGGGTAGTGGGGGAAAAAGAGGACGGGTCCCTGGTGGCTCCATACTCGGCGGGCAGACTGGGGGATCGCCGATCGGACAGCGCCCGAGAGGAAGGGGGCCCCAGGTCGATCCAGCTCCGGGAGGCAGGATGCCACATGCGACCGGAGGAGGAGTCGGGAAGGGTGTCAGCCCTAAGCCACTGATTCCTCTCGGGGGAATAGAGCCACCGGTCCCCGGAGAGTACGACGGGCTGTGGCGGCCCTGGGGCAGAGTCTCCCCGGGGACCCGGGTAACCTTGGGCACCAAGGGGAGGGTAGCGAGAAGGCGAGCTGTCTCGCACCCGCCCCAGGGAGAGCACTGCCTCCTGCATCTCCCGGGTGCGGTCCGTGCCGGCCCCCTGCATGGCAGGGTGGCCGGTGGGTGGTGCGGTAGCCGAGCCTCCTGGCCGTGTGGAAGCGGACTGGGATGGCTGCGGCGACGGGTCCACCTCAGAGGACGAAGGGAGGTTACCCCTGGTCCCACTGGTTGATCCTCCCCCCGGAGGAACGGGACCGCGGACGATGCCCAACCGGGGAGCGAAAGAAGTCCGCTCCCCAACGTCCTGTACCCCTAGGGGAAAGTTCAACGGTCGATCGGGGTGGTTCGACCGTCGGGGGTGAGGGCGCAGATCCGACCTGGTCGATGCCTGCGTCCCTGACCCGGGGTTGTGGTCAGTGGGGGGGTCACACCAAAGACTGCCCACAGCCCCTCCACCGGAGTGATGACGCTCCTCGTGTCCGAGTAGTGGCTGAACCCGGACACGGTTGGGGAGAGCGTGATTCGACTGCGTGGCATTAGTGGGGGGGTAGCTAGCGTCACGAGTCTCATCTGATCAGGTGACGAGCGGTGATTCCGGCCGCGAGTCGTCACCCGTGCTGGTCCGGGTCTCGGCAAGGGTCCCCAGGGGCCGATGATCGCCGGACGCAGCATGATAGAGAGTCTCCTTGTGCGATGGAAATTGAGCAGGCGATTTGGCCGAAGAACGGGAAGATTTTGAAAGGGCAGGTCCTTTCATGGGGGCCTTGCCTTTGGATTTCGATTTAGAGGCAGAATAGAAAGAAAAACAGTCGGCAATGACGGCCGATTACGAGTTCGATTCGGCCAATTGCCTGTTCGACTTCGATCGCAAGAGATCGTGTGTCCGCCAATCGGGAAGAGGAGGGATAGTAACGATGGTCGCGCGTCCCCTGCGCGGAACCCTCCTCCACACTGACCGTACGCTCATAGGTGTGAGCGGTTTGTCCCCTGGAATCGACACTCGGGTCCTCCGGGGCAGAGCGCGACTCGCGAACAAAGGAGCGGCTCGACCCGTTAGTATCCTTCACCATGTTGGGCACTGGTGGCGAGACAAACACGGAAAACACGATCCCAAAGGGGAGACAAAGAGGTGGATCGAGGGATAGGAAGAGCTCGACCAACCTCGGGAGGGGCACTGATAGTGCTGGAAGTGCGCAGAAGTCACGCTGTTCGAGTAAAGCAGTTCGATCGTATGTGTGCCGGTATGGCCGGTCGAAACAAAATGGCGGAACGACCGGCGAAAGGAATGGAAACTGAGTGAACGACGAGGAAGGTCGTCGAATAGGAATCCGAATGGAAGTGAAATGGGACTCACAGACAAATGGCCGTAAGGCTAAGTAAAGCGAGGAGATGGGAACCGGCGTGTAGCTCGGAATTCCGAATTGCGAGATGCATGGAAGGCAAGTCGCGAATGCCGAGAACAAGGCACGAACGCGAGAAGCGTGGGTGATAAAATCAATAAAACCAATAAAGCACGCCAAACCAAAGCCTCACCGGCAAGGGTACAAGGGTTCAGCGCGCAAGCCACAACAAAACAAGCAAGGAGAAAACACAAGGCTATCTTAACACAACGGCAAAGAAAGGCGAGACAGAGCACAAGACTTATCTTGCTTGGACGGCAGGCCGAGAGAGAATGAAGTACAGGAAGTTTACACCGGCTTCTTCCTTTGGCGGAAGTAGGGTGGGCGTCACGTGACTGTCTTATTACTGCATTAGCCACACAAAATCTTCGGCCTGGCAGAGTTGACTAACTGCCGTGAATGCTATGGTCTGACATGGTACAGTATATGACGCCAAATGTTTATTTGGGGGAGGGGGGTGGGGGGGGGGAGAGGCATGTACTGGTCTTGATAATAAATCGTAATATGCACTTGCGTAGTGCTGAATTCCTAATAGAGGGCTCTAAGGCATGAGAGAAATATGATTTAACACATGCAATATGCTCACAGATTGCAGTCAACCCTTTCACACCATTATCACCCACCGCCAAAACCACTACCCAGCACACCCACCCCTTCCATGATATATGCAGCCTGGGCAGTGTGTGCTGGTTTGTTTTCAGGTTCCAAGGAAAGACTCTGGAGGGAAAGAAATACAACCCCATCTTCAACTACTACAGAGCTGACTAACTGCCGTGAATGCTATGGTGAATGCTATGGTCTGACATGGTACAGTATATGACGCCAAACTGAAATTTTCAAAATTCTATCACCTCTCATGACAGTGAGTAAGCCTCACATCCTTTTTAATGGATGTGGTGTTGGGTAGTATGGGGTAGCATGTGTATTTTGTGGTTTGATAGTTAAACAAGACACATGAAGTGTATGCAGTGCACTGGTCTGTCTGTCCCTTAATGCGTTCACCTTAAAGAACAAGTGATCCGATGGGGCTCTCCTGGAGTGTAGCTAAGAACAGATCCACTCCAATCAGCAGCTTGTGTTGAGCACAACACCCCTGTTTGATGGGATTACAAGTATCTCAGGTCAAGCTGGCATTGGCCTCTATGTGCAGGGTGAATTTGTTTTTCTTCCCTCTCCACCACACAGTCAATGGTGGTCTGAGCCTGTCCAATCAGACGATATACAGAGGTCATGTGCTTTACACATGTAAAAGAACCCATGGTGACAAGGAATGATCCCTTTCAAAATTCTTAGGTTAAGAAAAGATTCCAACAGATGACAAGAATTGTAGGCAGCCGGTGTAGCAGAAAGGGTGAAATCATTCTTGGATGGAACAGGTGGAATTTCACTCAGAATCCGATGTGATATGAACATAATACAACTGGCAGTCTAGAATCTCATCTCTAAACCATGCATCTGCAGACCCATGATATACACATTTTTCACAGGAAGTCAGATTTAATGGTGAACTCTTGCATGCTACATATTTTCGACAACATAGTGTAATAAAATTATCCCCATTTCAGAATGCTAGCATTTGGCCAATGGTTATACTTAATTAACTTACTGTTCTATGAACCAAGATGTCCCACTCAAGCTGCTGCTAATCTGACACTGGCGTGGTAATGGTCCATCCATGAACCAAGAAGGAATGTCACTGTCATGCCTGTCTGAACTTGGTTCATGAACTGATCCACATATCTTCAAAATAGCTCAACTAATGGCTTTGCTGTACCCACACTTACTTACATTCATGAACATTCTATGCAAAGAGTTAAAAGACACAGCCACGTTCTGCCTTTTAACAAACTGCTGTCCTCGTGTGTGTATTGTGTGTGTGTATGTTTTGCTTTCCTCTGATAGGCTATGATCTGCCTGAAGTTCCTCTTGGCATACAAGTCACTGAAGTCCCAAAACATGATGCAAGAAAAACTGTCCCTTCTCTCCCAAAGAAAATACTCATCCAGTCATCACAAGACTTGCACACCTGTTTAAACACTTCTCAACGCAATCGCCAAGCAAAACTGTACGTGAAAGACATGTACTGACTTAAAACTTGTGTACATTTTTTATACATCATCATCACTATCATCATCACCCAGTCCAATGTTGAAGGCAGTCTCCATTGCCGAACTCAATGTGCCAGCAAGAGCATCTGCAAAAAACAAATGCAATGTATCTGAATGCAAGTCGCAGTATTAAACACAGGTGTCACACAACAAGGTAAACACAAGGAAGTTCACTGTGATCTAGCGCCTAGACATTTACAATGACTTGGGGAAAACAAACAAGCCTGTCATACAAGATGAGCACCAATCTTCTCGTTGAATATTATCATGGACATCCACTCCCAGCTATACAGAGAAATACAAAAAATGTCGGAATACAAACTGTTTTGATGTCTTTAGAAATTAGTACTCTTTTAAAGTGTCTTTAGAATGTGCAGAATTAGTGATATTTTATGTAGTATTCACAGAACCTACCAATTCATCCATCCAGTGCACTTCAGTATTTCATTCCCATACATGTAGTTTGTCGAAACCTAAGTGTTAAGATACATCTTTTGCAGTATCTGCTAAAGTAAAAGAGGCCATCATTTCCAGAATACTTTTTGATTCAGGCAAAAAAAAAAAATAAAAAGAAGTATAAACATTTTCCAGCTCGTGCTGAATTCTGACATGAAAAGGAAGTGATAGACCTCATTTTTGTTTGTTGTATTTTTTGTTTTTGTTTTTAACATACCACTACGGCCAAGTTAGTGGCCCATACTCTGCTGAATCAACAACAATGGCTCAGAGTATGTACACTGTGCCAGCGCATTCACAACTGCTTCAAACTTCACTGACCATGGATGAAATCACCAAGATTCCAATTTTCAGATCAGACAAAAGACCACAGTGATTTGTTATCAACATCAACAACACACAGACAGGTGCACAGCAAAGTACATCTGCTCCTTGATTCATTTTTTTACAAAGCTAGATTTGGTCCAGCAAGATATTTTTCAAAACAGTACCACATTTCTAAACGTTTGGCTGGCACTCTTAAAAACTGTAAACACACATGCTACATTACAAGAAATGGAAGTTAAGAAGATAATATGCTAGGTATGCACATGAGACAGCCATAAGAATGCAATTCATGCACCCACACTCTCCCCTTCCCCTCCTCAGTTCATTCAGCCCCTGAGGCACACCATTAGATACTGAGCAGAGTACAACTTACCAGCTCTCTTCCTGTTCTTCTTCATCTGTTTGAAGGCCTTCCTGCGGGCCTTGTTAGCCTGAAGCACTGTCACCTTCTCTTCAGAGCTCTCTGAACTTTTACCTTTCTGCTTCACCCTCATAATAGGATTCATGTCCTCTGCCTGAAAACACACACACACACACACACACACACACACACACACACACACATCCCACAGCTCAGAATCTAATTTAACCAAAGACAACAATATGGTATCTGTAGCTGAGGTCACCATTTATCCAATCTGCGTCTAAAAAAATCATCTTTGAATTCAGAATTATAAAACATGTCTGAAAGCATGAAAAAAGTAAGTTATTCCATCACAAATTGTTTTCAATCAAAAGTGTGGGTCAGAATTCAGCAAAAGTATTACTGCCAACAGTCCAACATTTTCCCCATCAAATGTGCAGACCAAAACACAAAGCACTCAATTTGCTATACTCTGGGTTTCACTAAACTTTTCCTTTACATTCCTTTCTCATTTTCATGGAAAACGAAAGGAAATTTTGCTTCATGCATTCATTGTTATTTTGTACAAACGCACAGGCACAGCACTCTGTTTAAACAAACATATGTGCATGCATGCGAACGCACACACACATACACACACATGTGCACATACACACACATACACACAATCTAAACAGAAACTGGCAGCATTATTATGTAAACAGTGTCCACAGCTCTTTGACATCAGCTGTCAGCACTCAGTAGGATGTGAGTGTCTGCCAGACAGTGACATGGTCAATGAGGGAGGTCTGCAACCCCACAGTAGGACATCTGATCAGCAGCTGTGGTGTCATCAGTGCATGCTGTTCGTCAGTGCATGCTGTTCGTCAGTGCATGCTGTTCGTCAGTGCATGCTGGTCGTCAGTGCATGCTGGTCGTCAGTGCATACTGATCGTCAGTGCATACTGATCGTCAGTGCATGCTGTTCATCAGTGCATGCTTGATCGTCAGTGCATGCTGATCGTCAGTGCATGCTGTTCATCAGTGCATGCTGATCGTCAGTGCATGCTGATCGTCAGTGCATGCTGTTCATCAGTGCATGCTGTTCATCAGTGCATGCTGATTGTCAGTGCATACTGTTTATCAGTGCATGCTGTTCATCAGTGCATGCTGTTCATCAGTGCATACTGTTCATCAGTGCATGCTGTTCATCAGTGCATGCTGTTCATCAGTGCATGCTGTTCATCAGTGCATACTGATTGTCAGTGCATGCTGTTCATCAGTGCATGCTGACCGTCAGTGCATATGTTCATCAGTGCATGCTGTTCATCAGTGCATGCTGATCATCAGTGCATACTGTTCATCAGTGCATGCTGTTCATCAGTGCATGCTATTCATCAGTGCATGCTGATCGTCAGTGCATGCTGTTCATCAGTGCATGCTATTCATCACTGCATGCTGATCACCAGTGCATGCTGTTCATCACTGCATGCTGATCGTCAGTGCATACTGTTCATCAGTGCATGCTGATCGTCAGTGCATGCTGTTTGTCACTGCATGCTGATCATCAGTGCATGCTGATCGTCAGTGCATGCTGATCGTCAGTGCATGCTGTTCATCAGTGCATGCTGGTCGTCAGTGCATGCTGGTCGTCAGTGCATGCTGGTCATCAGAGCATGCTGGTCATCAGTGCATGCTGGTCATCAGTGCATGCTGGTCATCAGTGCATACTGGTCATCACTGCATACTGTTCATCACTGCATACTGTTCATCACTGCATGCTGTCTGTGGGTGTCTGCAGCATTCTGTCTCATAGTCACCACTCGGCACCAGAACGGTGGAAACGGTTAAGACTTAATTCACTGGCAACGATAACATAATTTTTCACTAAAACTATACAATAATACAAAGAAAACTCACTTGTGAATCTTTTGCATCCTCCTCTTCTTCCATGTCTTCAAGGTCCTCTACCTCCTCCTCCTCCTCCTCCTCCATGTCCTCAGCAGGCACGCTGGAAGGATCCACAATGCCAGACACAGGACCCAAAGACTCCACCACCAGCGGCGATCTTCCTGACTTTGACGGCAGACCTAACCAAACCCAATCACTTCATGCTATTGATGATACCCGTAGATCAGGTGATACTTTCTTTTTCACACTACAGTACTCAAAATAATGTCAAAATCCACATGCAAGTGAACATTCTTCTTTAAAATCACCAATAAAAACCTGTTCCTCAAATGGCTCTGCTAAAGCTCGGATATCTCAGGGAAAGGTAAATCATAAATGATCAAGCGGAAAGAAATGAAAGTATACATAACTGCACTGTCTTGTCTGCTAGTCATTGTCCCCCTTTTCCCTCCCTATCCATGAATTTCTGGATCTTCTTTATTTACATGGACCAGGCCTTCCTCAGCAAATACAATCAACTAATGAAGTACTTACTTTGTATAATCCCTTCCCTAAGTGCAAGGGTCAAATACCGGACACCAGTTCCATCTGAGGCAACTTCTGAGCACAGAGTCCTAGGTGCTTTTCAGGCCCCTAACCTGAGCCTTTTCCAGGGTGCTGGCCAGTTTCAAGTTCCCTTCATTCATTGTTTATCAATTCTTTGCTCTTTATTGAATGGTTATGTATATGTATACGACTCAGAAATAAATTTCCAACAAACTGGGTGATGTGTACCCAACTTGTGCTTTTCATTTGAATAAGGCCATCAATATGCACATGCACATGTTTTCCTGAATGACGGGGTAGGTGGAAGTGGGGGTGTTACATGCTGGCACATTTCCCCGATGCCAGAGGAAGGCTTCACAGCATGTGCAGCTTGTTTGCCAACAGACAAGGGTTAAATTCACTGTGACAACTAAACAACCACCCATGGACAAATCAATGGATGCATGATAAAAAAACAAAATGACTCACCTGAGAGAGTGGCCATGTTGTGACAACTAAACAACCACCCATGGACAAATCAATGGATGCATGATAAAAAACCAAATGACCCACCTGAGAGAGTGGCCATGTTGTGACAACTAAACAACTACCCAAGGACAAATCAATGGATGCATGATAGAAAACCAAATGACCCACCTGAGAGAGTGGCCATGTTGTGACAACTAAACAACCACCCAAGGACAAATCAACGGATGCATGATAGAAAACCAAATGACCCACCTGAGAGAGTGGCCATGTTGTGACAACTGAACAACCACCCATGGACAAATCAATGGATGCATGATAGAAAACCAAATGACCCACCTGAGAGAGTGGCCATGTTGATGTCGAAGGCTTCCTTCAGTTCAGAACAGATGGAGACACTGATGGTGCTGTGATCCTCCGGGGGCTGGGTATAGTAGCTGATGCGACCACTGCAGACCAGAAATACACCCCTTACACTACCCATATCACACCCCTTACACTACTCATCACATGCCTTACACTACTCATCTCACCCCTCACACTACTCATATTACACCCCTCGCACTACTCACATCACACCCCTCACACTACTCACATCACACCCCTTACACTACTCACATCACACCCCTTACACTACTCATATCACACCCCTTACACTACTCATCACACCCTTACACTACTCACATCACACCCCTTACACTACTCACATCACACCCCTTACACTACTCATCACACCCCTCACACTACTCGTCACACCCCTTACACTACTCACATCACACCCCTCACACTTCTCATGTCACACCCCTCACACTACTCATGTCACACCCCTTACATTACTCATCACACCCCTCACACTACTCACATCACACCCCTCACACTACTCACATCACAACCCTTACACTACTCATATCACACCCCTTACACTACTCATGTCACACCCCTTACACTACTCATGTCACACCCCTTACACTACTCACATCACACCCCTCACACTTCTCATGTCACACCCCTTACACTACTCATGTCACACCCCTTGCACTACTCATGTCACACCCCTCACACTACTCATGTCACATCCCTTACACTACTCATGTCACACCCCTTACACTACTCACATCACACCCCTTACACTACTCATATCACACCCCTCACACTACTCATCACACCCCTTATACTACTCATCACACCCCTTACACTACTCACATCACACCCCTTACACTACTCACATCACACCCCTTACACTACTCACATCACACCCCTTACACTACTCATATCACCCTTGCACTACTCATATCACACCCCTTACACTACTCATATCACACCCCTTACACTACTCATCACACCCCTTACACTACCCATATCACACCCCTTACACTACTCATATCACACCCCTCACACTACTCATCACACCCCTTACACTACCCATATCACACCCCTTACACTACTCATATCACACCCCTTACACTACCCATCACACCCCTTACACTACCCATCACACCCTTTACACTACCCATATGACACCCCTTACACTACTCATATTATACCCCTTACACTACTCATATCACACTCTTCATATTTTTCTCATTAACCTCTAGAGACCAGCAACACACTCCTCACGGCAGTCATTTCATCCTTTCGAGTCTGAGGTCCAACTCGTAACCACTCTCAAGTAAATAAGTAATATTTCTTCTGCAGTCATTAACTCTCTTGACATGCACGCGCCCGCTAGCGCCCAACCGGACATCACACAGCCAAAAGGCTGAGCGCCTGCCAGCGCCCGGTAAAACATGTGGCAACAATGGGCGCTGCCATGTTTCTCGTAGAACAGGAAGTCTCGCGAGAATGTGACTTCCTTCTTCCTGTAGCCATTCACTTCTATTTGCAAAAAACCGCAAGTCGATACGTGCCGTAGTTCTTGAGTTATGAATTTTTTAAGTTTTGTGGGCGAAATGCTGTTTTTCACCATGGCTAACCTCGAATTCTGCCGTTCTATAATGAGATTTAGTGATGAAGATACTGTGATTTGTAGGATTTACGGCATAAGACTTAGTGAAAGTGCTGCGTAATGAAGCTTACAGTGACCTAGATTTCGACTGGGATGAGGTTCCTGATATGATAAACAACGATTCGGAAGAAAGTTCTGAAGAAGAAGATTTTTTTCCCCCGAGCAAATGGCTCATGTGGCATTCTTCAAACTTATGATATAGCAACATATATATTTGTAGGAATTTTTAAAATTATTTTCATTTCATTATTTCTTTCCTCTCTTTTAAATTAATTTTTAAACTGGGTAACCATGTTCAAATTACGGAGTTACTTATCTTGCCAATGGTTTTCGGCGTAACTAAGCTCAGGTAAGTGCATACTGAAGAGGGTTAAGCACTAATAGACTCTATCTTTCAACATGCAATACCTGAAGACAATTTTGCAGCGAAATATGGTTTCCATGTAAACTGACACCTGTTAGCACAATCATTTTAAGAGGACAGTGGCATCCATGGTAACTGATACTAGTCAGTAAAAAATTTTCAGAGAAATGTGGTATCTATGCAAATTGACACTTTTCCACAGAATATTTTCTAAGGAATAGGCAATCCATGTAAATGGACACATGTCAAAATAATATTTTCAGAGGAATATGGTCTTAATGTAAATGAGTGCTTGGTAGAACAATGCATTCAAAGGAATGTGAAATCCATATTAATCAATACTTCTCAGTATAATGTTTTGTGAGAAATATATCCTCAATAAATCGATCATTTCTATATCTAAAACCTAAAGTTGTCACCGAAGGAATGGAAGTATTTCCTTAAACACCACTGTCAAACAAAAGTAAAGTACGCACCGAGATCAAGTAGATGAGAGGAAGGGGAACAAACAGACTGGGCTGACCCCCGGAGACAGACATGTCATAGGAAATACAGTCTGTCCTGACAGAGCCGCTCCCTTTCCACCACTGACCTGGTCCAGTCCTGAAGGACAGCACGCGCTGCCTTGTCGCTGTCAGGAACACCCCCCTTCTTCAGGCGACCCTGTCGTTTGGCCAGGAGGAACAGGAACTCGTCCACATTGCTGAAGTCTGGCAAGTTGTAGTGCAGCATCAGCTGTGAACACAGCAGACAACCCCCACATCGTCCAGTGCAACAGCACACAGCCCCACTTCAAATACCAATCATAAGTCAGTCAATGTCTACCCACAATACCTTGATGTGGCCTGTGTGGTGGGCTGAGCCATAAACAACACAACTTCAGACCTGCCAACCCCCTAAAAGACCAATGAGTAAGAATTGAAGCTCAGTGAGGCAGAAATATGGGGTTTGTATTATACTCCCTGTTTGGCTAGTATACTTACCATGTCAGACCATAGCATTCCACGGCAGTTAGTCAGCTCTGCCAGGCCGAAATTTTTTGTGGCTAATACAGTAACAAGACAGTCACGTGACGCCCACCCTACTTCCGCCGTAGGAAGAAGCCGGTGTCAACTTCCTGTACTTCATTCGTCGAGGCCCGCGCGCAAGGTAACCACGAGAACCTTGGCGCTAGAGGAGAAGGTAGGGCGGGCATTAGAGTCTGACATGGTAAGTATACTAGCCGAAGAGGGAGTATAATACAAACTCCCCATTTTGGCATCATATACTATACCATGTCAGACCATAGCAGAATTTATAGGAATAGGAGGGGGGCGAGTGCCCTAGTGGTTCTTGGGGTTAACCGATACGGCTGCATTAGCCGCCACAAAGGAGATCCCTTTAGAACCATCAGCCCTGGTCAAGTGGATGTCCTTTAAATAAAAGTTTATAAAGGGATTTCCCGAACGCCAGTAGGCTGCCTCTAGGAGATGGTGTAGGGGGACAGAGTGCTGGAACGCTGCGGGAGTGGCCAGGGCTCTGACCTCATGGGCCCGAGGGGACAAGACGGGGAGATCCTTGGACGCCTGGGTGTAGGCAGATCTCACCGTCTGGGAAAGACACCTAGAGATAGTGCCAGCCGATATGTCTTTCTTATTATTGGGGTTGGTAGAAATAAGGAGACGTCTCTAGGAAGCGCGCCTGGGGCGCGAACGTTCCCAGTAGTGTCTTAGACACCTAGAAGGGCAAAGATCCACGTCTCCCCTACTCTACCGCCTAGGATGTCCGCCAGCAGGCGGATGACGAGGTAGGGCGAGGGACTACCTGGTTCCTGATTCTTAGCAAGGAATTCGGGAAGGAACTTAAGAGAGACAGAGCCGTCCCTGCGGAAAGCAATGTCTCTGGGGTCCCCGTTGAGGTCATTCTCAAGGGAGGGTCCGCCAAGCTGGCGGATGGTCATGCAAATGGCCGACCTGTAGCCCCGTATGGAGCTAGCCGAGAGCTTGAAGGGGGAGGATAGGTAAGATAGAAAATTTCCTATCTGGATATTGGAGGGCTGATCATGGGGAACAGAGTTTTCTGTGCACCATGAGACCCATTTCCCCCATCTGAGTCGTAGAGGGACTCCATGCTAGCCCAGTGAGAGGCCATCGCTGGGTCCCGGAGGACCTGCGAGGCGCCCGCCCCCGAGAGAATGTTTAGGACGGACTGGGACCTGTCCGTCCGGGAGGTAGGGGCAGGTGCTCACAGTCGGGCTGGCACAAAAGCCAGGCATGGAGGCGGAGCATCTGGGGGTTGGAATGAGGGCGACCTGAGCGGGGTTGCCTGAGCATGTCCCACCGGGTGGTCAACTGGAGGGGGGTACATGGGAGAGGGACTTGAGGTCCGGAAACCAGGACTGAGTGGGCCACATGGGGTTATGAGGATGAGCCTGGGTCGTTCGAGTCTCGCCTTCCTGATCACCTTGTGGAGGATTGGGAAGGGAGGAAGGGGGTATGCTATGAGGCCGGTCCAGGAAAGGGAGAGGGCGTTGATTGCATACGCCTGGGGATCCGGGACGGGAGAGACACACACTGGCAGACGATGATTGAATCGGGTGGCAAACAGGTCGACCATGGGCCTGAACCAATGTTCCCACACTGAAGCTAGTGTGAGCCAGCTGAGGGTCCACTCCGTGTGGAGGACGGACCTGGTGCGGCTGAGAGCAGGCATGGTACTGGAAGAAAATCATTTTTCCCTGAAAATTTTTGGGGGTCCAGGGGGCAACGCCCCTGGCAGGGTCAAGGGGCAGAGACTCTTGTGGGGGTAAGGGGGCAACGCCCCCTGAAGCTGAAGGTTTTTCAGCAATTCTAGCCTGTAAAAAAGCCTCTCCTTGAACTAATTTCAGTTTCTGCCATAAAATAAGCTCTCCTAGAATCACTTTATCAGTCATTCCTTCAACCCAAAGGAGGTTTTAAACCCAAGTAATCACATAGCAAAAATGAGTACATATCTACATTGCTTTAGGTGGCATACATTAAATCAAATTGTAAACGTTTTACTTACTATGCCAGTGAAGCACATGCACAGTGTACACACAGGAGACCCCTCATTTTGCACAACTTTGGTCATCATGTCCAGCACCACCAACACAGCACAGCACAGCAAAGTAGTGGTCTATTTCATGTCTTGAGTTCCAGTCTTGTTTACTATGTCTGTTCAATTCTTTTATGATCTGTCTCCTCTACATTAGTTACTCCTTTTACTTTTTACATCTATCTGAATACAGTACAAAATGTGTTTAAGTTTTGTGTCTCTTTTAATGTACAAATTTTAAGTTATGTGTCTCTTCCAATATACAATTTTCAGTCCAAGCAATGTGAATGAGATGAAGACTACTTCTTTTTGCCTGATTTCTCAGCCATCTGCTTCACGAGCAGAGCCTGCTTTTTGTAATGTCCAGACCTCATGCTCTTTGCCTCCTGTCTGTAATGTTCAATGGCTTTTCTCTTTGAAGCCAGCCAAATGTGTTCCTTCTGGAAAAGTTCAAACTTTTTCTTTCTTTCTTCTATTTCTTTCTCCAAAATGTGGTGGTAAGTCTCTCAACTTTTCCAAGCACGATGAAAACGTTTCATTTTCGTGGCTCCTGTTCAGCCAATCCCATCGCCATTTGTTTGCCACACCAGCATCAATATCTTCTGTCGGAGAATTTCGCGGAACTATGTCTGTACGCTTTGGCATTTTTATTTTTTCCTTCTTTTTCTTTAATCTTGTTCAAATTCGATCACGTCGACCCAGAGCAGAAAACAGTGGCGAATGTCACGAAAGCGCATGCGCGGAAGTAGTCCTGCTCAATGCTACTTACTCATGAGACGAAGGCTTGAAGTGAACGACCTCAAACGAACTTAAAGGGCTGGTCTCGTCGTGCACGGCTCGCTTTTTTTTTTTTTTTTTTTTTCTGCTTTTCGCGGATTTCCGCGAATTCGCGGACATGTACCATGCCTGGAGAGAGTCTGCCAGGATGTTGTGCGTCCCCGCTATGTGTCTCGCGCGAAGGGTGATTCCATGCACGTGACACCAGCGGAGGAGGGCCTCTGTCCGGAGGGAGAGGCTGATGGAGCGTGCCCCCCACCCCCTCTCCCATTGTTGATATAGCAAGCCACCGAGGTGTTGTCCGTGAGTAGGAGAACAAGTCAGTGCGAGACCAGGGTCTGGAAGTGGAGGAGGGCAAGTCTGACCACCTCCAGTTCCAGGATATTGATGTGGAGACGGGCAGTCTGTGGGTCCCACATCCCCGAGGCCTGACTGCTCTCCAAATGGGCCCCCCGGCCCAAGTTGGAGGCGTCTGAGTAGAGTTCCAGGGCCTGGTTGGGAGGGAGACTGGAACTCCGGGTCTCAGAGTGGAGGGGCTGAGCCACTCCTCCATGGCCCAAAGGAACCAGGGCCCGATGGGAATGGTCTGGTCCCAGCGGTTGGCGGTCTGCGACCAACGACGGCGAAACTCCCTTTGGAGTTGACGCCTGGGGACCCTGCCTAGGGGAATGAGGGACGACAGGGACTCCATCATCCCCAGAAGGGAGGAAGGTGTCCTGGCCGACATGTGGGAGGATAGGAGGCGGCGGGAGATGAGGTCCACTATGGGAGTGGACCTCTCTAGGGTCGGGGAGACCTGCATGGAGATCATGACTAGACTCCTGCCCAGAAAGAACCGTTGGCTGGGACTGAGTTCGCACTTGCAGGGGTTGGCGACAATCCCTAGTGAGGAACATAGGTGCAGAAGTTTGGATGTGTGGGCTTGACACTGGGCCTGAGAGGGAGCCAGGACGAGCCAGTTGTCGAGGTACACCAGGAGGCGAATGTCCTCCTGTCTGACAAGGGAGGTCATCTCCTTGACTACCTTCGTGAAAAGGAAGGGTGCCAGGGAGAGGCTGAAGGGGAGCGCCTTGAACTGGAACACCCGCCCCCGCCAGATGAACCGAAGGTAACGTCTGTGGGAAGGGTGAATGAGTAACTGAAAGCAAGCGTCCTTCGGATCTATTGAGGTGGCCCAGTCCAGATGGTGGGTGGAGTCTCTGATCTGGACCGGGGTCTCCATCTAGAATTTGGTGGGAAGAGGTCGAGGATGGGCTTCCAGCCTCCTGAGGGTTTGGGGACCACGAACAGGTGAGAGTAAAACCCGGGCTCAGGATGGGATATCTCCGTGATAGCCCCCTTTTGGAGAAGTTCCTCGACTTCCAGGCGAAGAGCCTCCACCTGGGCAGGAGGGGGATCGCTGGGGGAGGGAGGTGGAGAGGCTAGGAGAGGGGGGCGTTCGTGTGCCCAAGGCAGACAGAACCCCTCCTGAAACACTGCCACTATCCATGGGCTGAGGCCCATACGTCGCCACTGGTGGGTGTGCTGGGACAGGCTGCCCGCCAGAGGGGCTGAGGGGCCGGGGAAGGGCGAGATTTCGCCAGTTCCCACTCCCCCGTAGGTGAGTCTGCCAGCCACCTCCGAGGCCTTGCCTGTTGGCCGAAAATTCTGCTGGGGGGGTTTCGGTTTTGGCCTAGAGGCGGTACTAGGGCGCCTGGCGGGCTGTGCGGTGCGAAAGGGTGCCTGTTAGGGGTAAGGCTGGGGTCTGGAGAGGGGCTGGGTGGAGTGGAAGGAGGGTCCAACAGGGCGAGGCTGGCGAGGGGGCTTGACCGCCAAGGACGCCGCCTGCCTGCGTTCTTCGACTGCATGGGTGGTGACCGCAGTCGAACAGTCGCTGAAGAGTGACTGCTCCTGACCTGAGATGCACCGCAGGGCCGCCTTGAGCGCTGGGGAGAGAATGGACTGTGACAGCACAGAATATCTCACTGCCAGCAGGCAGCTGAAGTGACTCCTGGCTGCGCTGTCTGCCGCAGCCGAAAGGTGATGCGCTATCTTGTTAATAAGAACCGCATCAGGGGGTCGCCAAACAGGCGAGACTCTGTCTCTGGGTGTGCCTCAGAAACGTTAGCGTCTGAAGACACGGAGACAGTGCCGTCCTCCTGTGACCAGAGCTCCTCCGCTCGCCGCAGGAGCATGTCGATGAAGGCATGTCCTGTGGTGGTGTGAAGGATACCAGTCCTGGCAATCCTGTCCCACTCCATCAAGTTCTTGATAGAAACAGTGGTGGATGTTGGGGGGGGGGGGGGGGGTTGAGAGTGAGCCGGCAGTCAGCAGGGGAAAGGCAATATCCCTGATGACTGGATTGGCTGAGAAGACAGAGAAGACGTGGGGGCCCTGCCGCAGGTCCTTGAGGAAGGATCCTACTGGGACCGCGTTAGGGGCAGACAGAAAGTCAATCCCCCGGCGGAGCGACGGCCTGTGCACCCCTGGCAAAGGTTGCCGATTTGTCCCACAAGGAGGTGAGGGTCTGGGGGTCGGCTATCCTTGGCCGAGATCGCTGGGCTTCGGGGGGCCCGGCATACCGGTCAAGAGAGAGAATGTTGTCAGAGGGAGGGGATTCCCTAACAACAAGTTCAGGTCGCCACCGTTCCACGATGGACACGTCGCCAGACTGGGGGAGGGAGTCCTCTACCCCATCCTCAGACTGTGGGGCAAAGTGTTCCTGAAGGGGATGCTCAGATCCATCTTCAGGGAGCAACAGCAGGGGTGCTTGGGAGTCCCGCCCTAGCTGGCTAGTAATAGAATGCGAGGGCGGGTCCCTGGTGGCTCCATAATCGGCGGGCAGACTAGTGGGGGAGCGCCGATCGGACAGCGCCCGAGAGGGAGGTGGACCCAGGTCGAGCCAGCTCGAGGAGGCTGGATGCCACATTCAACCGTAGATGGAGTCACCTTGGGTATCGCTTTGAAGCCACTTGTCCCTCTCGGACACATAGAGCCACCGGTCCCCGGGGAGTACGGTGGGCTGTGGCGGCCCTGGGCAGGATTTCCTCGGGGAGCTGGGTAACCTGAGGCACCGGGGGGGGGGGGGGGGGTAGCGAGAGACGTGGTCTCTTGTACCCGCCCCGGGGAGTGCACTGCCTCCTGCATCTCCCGGGTGTGGTCCGCGCCGGCCCCCTGCATGGCAGGGAGGACGGTGGGTGGCAAGGTAGCCGAGCCCCCTGGCCGCATGAATGCGGACTGGGATGGCTGCGGTGACATGTCCACCTCAAGGATAGCTAGGTTACCCGTGGTCCCACTGGTCGATCCTCCCCCCGGAGGAACGGGACCGCGGACATTGCCCAAGTGGGGAGCGGAAGAAGTCTGCTCCCTAACGTCCTGTACCCCTAGGGGAAAATGCGACAGTCGATCGGGGTGGGTCGACCGTCGTGGGTCAGGGCGCAGATCCGACCTAGTCGATGCCTGCGGCCGAGACCCGGAGTTATAGTCAGTGGGGGGGTACCACCAGAGACTGGCCATAACTCCTCCACCGAAGTGTTGACGCTCCTCGTGTCAGGGTGGTGGCTGCACTCGGACACGGTTGGGGAGAGCGTGATGAGGCTGCGTGACGTTAGTGGGGGGAAAGCTAACTCCACGAGGCTCATATGTTCGAGTGACGGGCAGTGATTCCGACCGCGAGTCGTCACCCGTGCTGGTCCGCGCCTCAGCAAGGTTCCCCGGGGGCCGAGGGTCGCGAGACGCAGCATGATAGAAGGGTGTCTCCCTGTGTGACTGAAGGCGAGGCGAGGTGGCCGGAGAAGGAGACGAATTTGGATGAGAAGTTTTGGAACGGGCTGGTCCTTTGAGAGCAGCCTTGCCTTTAGATTTTTGGCAGTGTCAAAAGAAAAACAGTTCGAAATAATGGCCGATTGCTTGCTCGCCTTCAGGCGCAACGATCGTGCATCCGCCAGTCGGGCAGAGGAACCCTCCTCCACACCGGCCGTACGTTCATCACAGGTGCGAACGGATTGTCCCGAGGAATCGACACGCGGGTCCTCCGGGGCAGTGAGCGACTCCCGAACAGAGGAGCGGCTCGACCCGTTGGTGTCCTTCACCATGTTGGGCAGAACAATCACGGAACAAACGATCGTAAAGAGGAGACGAAGAGGTAGATCGAGGGATAGAAAAGAGCTCGATCAACCTTGTGAAAGGCACTGGTAATGGGAGAAATAAAGAGTAAATCAAGCGAAAAAAACGCTTGAATTACCAAGGGAACAGTACTAAAGTACTGTTAGATCGAGGATAACTCGATCATACCACGCATGCCGGTAATGGCCGGTCGAAATCAAAATGGCGGAGGCGACCGGCGAGGAGAAATGGATGCTGAGCGACCGACGAGAAGATTATCGACTCAAGGCGGTGTAAAAAATGGGGATCGCCGAAAGGGAGCCAACAAAGGCTGAATGGAGGGGATGGGTTCCAATGAGGAACGAATTAGAAGTCCCGGCGACAAAGTTCTGAACTGAGAACGTCCGGCAAAAAAAAGTCACGAGAGCAGTGAAAGAAACACGCTAACGCGAGGAACGTGGGATTAAATAAATAAATAAAACACGCAAACCATAGCCTCACACAGCAAGGGTATAAGGCTTCAGCACACAAGCCACAACAAAACAAATAAAAGAGCAAACACAAGGCAATCTTTACACAACGGCAAAGAAAAGGCGAGACAAAGCACAAGACTTATCTTGCTTGGACAGCAGGCCGAAGAAGAATAAGGTACAGGAAGTTGACACTGGCTTCTTCCTACGGCGGAAGTAGGGTGGGCGTCACGTGACTGTCTTATTACTGCATTAGCCACAAAAAATTTCGGCCTGGCAGAGCTGACTAACTGCCATGGAATGCTATGGTCTGGCATGGTATAGTATATGACACCAAAGTGTAATTTCAGAGAGCTAAGAGTAATCAAGCACGACACTTATCTTTTTTCAAACAAACACAATGCGATGAAATTGTTTGCACAATTTTTGTGAACTTTACTTTTCTTCAAAAACAAGCTTTTCTTTTAAGTGTCACAAGAAATCTTTACAAATTATGAAAATGTAGAATACACTGGAAACACACACAAATCCCCTACACCAAAATTTATAACACACTGGAAATTCTGTACACCAACACTTCCTGCATGCCCACTGTTCACATCCACCATCCCGCCATGGGAAATTGTGAAGTCCGACTCGCAAGTGGTACACCGTGCACAATTTACACCTTTAGCTGAAGGTCGTATGCAGGGGAACTTTTCCAAGTATTCTTTTCGGAACTTTTGACCAAGTTTTTTCTTTTTCGCATCTTGTCCAGAACTTTCTGCTCCACGTTTCGACATTTACGCAGCTAAAACTTCAAAAGGATGCCACTTTGCTGAATGGTAAAGATGGTGAAACGAACTGCACATGACCGGAAACGGTTTTGAAGATTACTGGTTATACGCACGGCGCAGTGCGTGTCTGTACATAAGCTGATTTTTTCGTCGGGTTTTTTTTTTTTTTTTGAAACTTTCAATGCGTGATTTTTTGGCTAAATGCATAAGGGCGTAAGAATTATCACCTGGGCGTAATAAATTACGCGAAATGCGTAATGGTTGGCAGGTCTGCAACTTGGGCAGACGATTACAAACAAAAAGAGTTGCTCCTTACACCTGTAACATTTCTAAATTACCTGTTCCTTTGACACATCAAAATCAGTACAGATCTTTCTCTATCTTTCTCTCAAAATAATTATTGTGGGTTTTTTTAACAATAGTAATCATGCAGTGGAAAAAGTAACATCAAAAGTATCACTATCAACTCTATTAAGGAGCTGGTATGCATTAAAGATTTTTACTCAGCCAGATGTCAGTAGGTAATAACTTAAAGGGTAGACTTCAGTTAAACCATCTTTTAACATTCTTTCAAGTTGTTGATCAAGGTATGTGCTAGAGTTAAGGAGGTACCAGAGGCATGGCTTTCAAGGGACACAATTTGACAAAGAATAATCCACACATAGCTGTACGTACCTGCTCCTTGCCGCATCTGGACAAAATGTGCTCTACAGGCCCAGCAGGGTCTTCTATGCTTTCCAGCTGAAAAGACACAAACCAAATTACAGCGAAATAAGCTAACAAGATTTAGCAGCCTGACTGAAACGCTAAAGATTACCTTTTAGTTTCAAGTCCACTCAGATCAAGTATTCGCCCTTTCCTGCCCCTCCCTCACCCCCACCCCTAATCTTCCTCTCCCCCCTTTCCCCTCTCTCTGGAAACCAAGACACTGAACATACAAGATCTTTATTCAGTACTTCACTGATAAGCAAGACATTATATAACAGATCCTTATTCTTCATTCTTTCCAGAAAAGCATTCCTCTGAGATGAAGACTATTGCACAACATCCACCTGCTCAATGTCAAACCAAACTATCAAGTTTACCAAACTGTTCTATAAAATACTACTCCATTTCAATTAGCCACCACTTTACTTTTTCAGCAGACTGGACCATGGTCAGCTGTCCACAATCAAGGCATCACCTGCACATCTCTCTTACCCGGACAACGTTTCTGAGGACTGCTGTGACGGGGGACTGCCCTGTCTCCATGACGACTCCAGGACTGTCGAGCAACCTGATGTGCTTGTCCAGCGTCACTTCCTGCATTGCTCTGCCACACACACGTGAACATCCAGCAATGAGTGTACATCCAGCATGAGTGAACATGCCTGTAATGAGTGTACATCCAGCAATGAGTTTACATCCAGCAATGAGTGTACATCCAGCAATGAGTGTACATCCTATGATCCAGCAATGAGTGTACATCCAGCAATGAGTGTACATCCTATGATCCAGCAATGAGTGTACATCCAGCAATGAGTGTACATCCTATGATCCAGCAATGAGTGTACATCCAGCAATGAGTGTACATCCTATGATCCAGCAATGAGTGTACATCCAGCAATGAGTGTACATCCAGCAATGAGTGTACATCCTATGATCCAGCAATGAGTGTACATCCAGCAATGAGTGTACATCCTATGATCCAGCAATGAGTGTACATCCAGCAATGAGTGTACATTCAGCAATGAGTGTACATCCTATGATCCAGCAATGAGTGTACATCCAGCAATGAGTGTACATCCAGCAATGAGTGAACATACCTGTACATAGTCATTCCTACAAACCAGCTGAGTGCAATAGAATTTATGTTTCAATATACCGTCAGACCATCTTCAATAAACAAACAAACTTTATCTTTAAAGTGTGTATCTATTACAGCACAAACACAATGAACAGCATACATCACATCTCTTAGGCAGTAAGCAGCTAATACTTTGTTCTTAACAATAGGCAGCTTTCGTTAACAAGAAACCTAGATATGTCACATCTCTTAGGCAGTAAGCAGCTGACACTTTGTTCCTTAACAATAGGCAGCTTTCGTTAACAAGAAACCTAGATACGTCACATCTCTTAGGCAGTAAGCAGCTGACACTTTGTTCCTTAACAATAGGCAGCTTTCGTTAACAAGAAACCTAGACCTATGATCGATCAGCATGACCAGTTATTCATCATTTCTTTTTACATACATACCGGCACACATACCTTTACATTAATCTTTCAACCTCTGTAACTCACCTGGTGACTCCTGGCATAGCGCCAACAGTACAGGCCTTGCTTCTCTTCAGACTGTTGATGATGCTGCTCTTACCTGTGTTGGGAAACCCTGAAACATGGACACTGCCACAATCATGTAATTATACATGTAATAAAGAACAAAATACTGCATTAAGATGTGTGTGTGTGTGAGAGAGAGTGTCACTGTATGTGTGTGTGCGTGTGTGTGTGTGTGTCTCTGTGTGTGTGTGTGTGTTTGTCTGTCTGTGTACCTGTATGTGTGCCTGAATGTGTGCCTCTGTGTGTGTGTGTGTGTGTGTGTGTCTGTGTGTGCGTGTTGTGTGTATTTGTGTGTGTGTGTGTGTGTGTGTGTGTGTGTGTGTGTGTGTGTGTGTGGGGTGTGTCCTAAGACTGCTCCATACCTTGTAAGATGTACTGTAGACATTCATACAAAATTCATTCTGTCAGTCTACTCAAAAGCTCTAAAATATGCATGCCTGTCAAAATGACAATGGCATAACAAAACACAACTACGGTTACCGACATGCACACACCATAGCAACTGTCTTTCTAAATCTAGTGCTTTTCTTAATGCACACTTATTCAATGACTGCAGTGGTGAATGGCAATAGCATATTTCTTGCACACAAACATATCATCAGACTTGCGGCACTGCCTAGAAAAAGGTCATACTAGCAAAGCTGAATCAGAAAAATGTGTCACCATCCGGACAGCAGTTCACAAAACCTTCAAGCGCACATTTCACAAGACAACTCATACTTCATAGTAGAAATACAGACATGAATTCATACCAACAATGCCGACTCGTATTGATGTTTTGGTGTCTTTGTTTCGACAGTAGTTGGCCAACAGCTTCATAAGGACGTCGGCCCCCAGGCAATGGCTGGACCTGGACAGGTTCTCTGTCAAACTGTTCAGCTGCATTTTCCGCTGGGACTGAAACACATCCGGTTCATTCACTGATTCACCCTTATATGATATTATCAGAATTTGATTATTCTTTTTGTTAGCTCAACTGCAGTATGATTTATCTGCAATTTTTTGGTATCATTTAAAGATGATGTGCAAACTGATTTTTCTCTCTGCCTTGTACTGACTTATAATCTTTTTTTTTTTTAATATATGTTTTATTCCTCCTCTCTCATCCCTCCACTCCACAGTTCCTTCATTCTTTCCTTCCTTCTTGCACTCGTCCTTCGACATGGATTTAACAAACAATTTGACATGAGCATGTCCAGTACATGTAGCAATATATAAATGTGTAATTATGAATAATAAATGAATTATGAATAGTAAATACAATCGTTACAATCTGGCAATTTTTCTTTGTGCTTTACTCGGTTTAAACGAGTGGGGAAAAAAAGGAAAAAAGTAATAGTTACAAGGAGGTTTGTTTTTCATTTTCAGTTACAAACAAACAAACTGACAAACACAGAACATTATAGTGACAATACAGTAATGCCAGGTACTATGAATTTGAGAAAATAGCATACACACACACAATGTATATATATATACATACATACACACACATACACACACATATATATATATATATATATATATATATATATATATATATATATATATATATATATATATATATATATATTATATATATATATATATACACACACATATATACACACACACACATACACATATACACACACATATATATATACATACATACATATACACACACATATATGCAAATACACATACCAATACATATAAATAAATACATATACAAATACACGACTACATTGAGGAGGCGGAAGGACACACACACACCCCACACACACACACACACACACACACACACACACTGACACAGGTATAGGATACAGGAGAGAGTTATTAGCTGATTATCATAGTCGATACAGCATATATGTACATGATACTCTTATCACTACTAGTATCAGTTGAAGTTGATCTATACATAGTATAGTTTTTATCCTAGTAAGTTATGTGGAGTGAAACAAGTTAGAGCATGATGAGACCTCTTCGGGATGCTCAAGGTAGGTTTCTACAACTTCCTCCTTTCTCTTCTTTTCTTCTTTCACGGCATGCCACACACAGCTTGTATGATACTGATAGGAATCGACTAAGTTCTGTAACATAGTATAAATATTGAAAACAGATTGCATGATTAATAATAACCATAACAGAGAAATAAAGAAAAATTTTGAAAAAGAGTAATAAAATAAAATTCTTTGACAGCAGCCATAGAGCTCTATCGAGTTTTGTTAATAAAAAGAAACAGTATTTCAAAGATCAAGAAAAAAGTGTGGAACAAGGCAGCCAACTTTCTTCAAATTCTCTATATGTGTTGTTCAAAAAAGATACATATTTTTCTGATTCCAATCTGTTTCTAAGAAATGTTATGAATAACTGGACATTTGGATGTGCATTTTGCAGTTTAGTCTTGTATATATAAAATTTAGCCAGAAGCAGAATAAAATCTAGAGGTTTGTCTGTTGTAATATTTTGTTTTACTCCGAACAAAGCCAATTCTTTATCAATTTGAAGGTAATCACAATGTGGACATTTTTCTTTAAGCAAATGTTCAAAACCGGTCCAAAATCTGTTGACAACAGCACAATCATACAACATGTGTGAAATGCATTGCTCATCCATATTACAAAAGTTGCAAATAGGGGAATCGGTAATTTTAATCCTGAACAAATATCTCTGAGTGGGGAGTAGTCTATGTAATAGTCTGGTTTGAAACCATCTGAGCTGTACATCTTTAGTAGTTTTATAATAATGTGAAAAAAATATGTTTCCAGCTCAGATTTTCAAACAAGTTGTTCCATTTTTTGACTGCTGTTGGAGTAGCATCATTTCCATTTAAAATGGTCTGTACATGTTTATTGCCCTTATAAATAAAGGACCATGGCATCGAGTCTGAAGTTTTTTATCTGTTGGTTAGAACTATATTTAACTTTTGACAATATGTTCGGATTGCGTCAACAATACCTTCATACAATATAAAATTGGTTCTAATACCTGGGTACTTAAGCAGAAATTGGTTATATGTCATAAACTGACCATTATCATTAATTATATTTTTTACATAGAAAATGTCATGGTCACACCATTCTCGCACATAAACTACCCTCCGTCCCCGTATAATATTAATGTTGTAATGAATACACTCAGACATGAATTCATGCACAGAAGATACACAACATTTTGAACATAGTTTTTTGTAATGTTTTACAACATCCTTCCAGAATGGGTTTTCAACATTTTCAATAATAATATTAGCATATTCGGCTCCAAAATGTTTTAAATGTCCTAACCTAGGAAACATATTAAGGGTAAAGTCCTTCCACTCGGAATCAAAGTTCAGTCTCCTTAACCAAGATATCTTCATAGCAGACAAAAAGTTTTCAACATTCAGCATCTTCAGTCCACCTTCAAAGTACTGTTTTTCAACCACAGACCTTTTGATTTTGCCTTGTTTGCCATTCCACAAAAACATGTACAGTTCTTTTTCTAAAGATTTCAAAAAATAGTCTGGTGGGTCAGGCAAATTAATTAATAAATAGATAATTTTTGAAAACACTAAGGTTTTAATAACAGTCATTTTTCCATACGGAGTAATTTGTCTTTTTTTCCAAAACGCTAAGACGCGTCTGATTGAAAAAAGTTTGTCATCGTAGTTTAGTTGTACAATAGTGTCAGTGCTGGTGGAAAATGTAATGCCTAAAACCTTAAAAGTGCCTGGGTCCCAAACACAATTCTTGTCACGCATATATTGCATGCCAGAATTTTTTCTGCTACCTATCCAAACAACTTGGGTTTTGTCAAAATTTATTTTTAGACCAGAAATATGTGCAAATCTTGTAAGGGTATGTACTGCTTCAATAAATGACTTTCCTGATCCATCAAGGCACAATGTTGTGTCATCAGCAAATTGGGATAGTAAGTTTACTTTATTTTTAATGTTAATTCCTTTAATGTTCACATTACGGCGGATCATGAGAGACAATATTTCTGCACAGATTAAATACAAATAAGGTGACGCAGGATCCCCCTGTCTGACTCCTCTTTCTATTGAAAACCAAGGAGTGTATTGGCCATTGACCGAGATACAGGTAGAAATTTGGTTATAAAAAGTCATTATCCATTTAATAATGTCTGGGCCAAATTTTAAAAAATGTAAGCATTTTAGTAAAAAGGACCAAGACACACTGTCAAACGCCTTTTCAAAATCTACTAATAATAACATGCCTGGAATATTTTCATTTTCAGTGTACAACAATGTATCGTAGAGTAACCTGATATTTTCGCCAATGAAACGGCCCTTTAGAAAACCTTTTTGGCTTTCATGAATAACACTTGGTAAAACTCTCTTGAGACGGTTAGCAATACAAGCTGAAGCGATTTTGTATGTAGTATTCAAAAGGGAAATAGGGCGCCAATTTTTAATAAACCGTTTAGGTTTCCCTTCTTTAGGGATACATACTATAGTGCCTTGCCGCTGGGTTATTGACATCTGACCTTTGTCAAAACTTTCGTTAATAGAACGCACAAGGAAAGTGCCAATATCAATAAAGAAAAGAAATTCTACGGTAAAGCCATCAGGCCCTGGACTTTTAAAATTTTTCATATTTTTCAAAGCACAAGCAGCTTCCTGAAATGTTATTAAGCCTTCGGTAGATTCACTCTCCTCATTAGTTAAAACTGGTGCATCAGGGAGTTCATCAGTAATGTTAACATCGTTTACCTCTCTGAGGCAATATAAATTTTCATAAAAGCATTTTGTTTCATTAAGAATATTTTTTTGATCTGGAATTATTGTTCCATTTTCCTTTTCGAGAAAGGGTATAGACTTGTCTAAGTAGTTACGGTTTTCAAGATTACAGAAATATTTATTAACCTTTTCACCCTGATGGATCCAGCGAACCCTCGAACGCATTGCCATACCTTGAATCCTGTGGTCTCTAATTTCCTGTAACTGTGTTTTTAAGTTTTCTAGAACTGGAATATCTTCGTCATGTAAATCATGTTCAAGATTACTTATTCTTTTTTCAAGGATGAGTTCTTGTTGGGTTTCCATCCTTTTTTTGTAAGTGCTATAAGATATTGTTTTCCCTCTAATTTCTAATAACAGGGTCTCAAAAAAAAGTTGATCACTGATCTCAAAGGAGTTATTTTCATTAGGAATGTTATCAATGTTGTCTAATTGTAATAGTGCATACTGTTTTTTCACCTCATTGATGATTCTTTTTATTTCTGAAACATATTTTTTATCTTTAAGCAAACTATTATTAAATTTCCAGAAAGGCCTATCACGTTTAAGCTGCTCTTTCTTTAAAAGTATAGTAACTAAAGAATGATCTGATCTGTATCCCGGGTCAGTAAAAATGTTATTTGTTTCCACCAACAATCCTTCAGTAATTAGAAAATAATCAAGTCCTTCCTTGTTTAAATGAATTAAATTTACGCCAAGTATACGACCTTTTTTCAGGATACATTTCCCTAAAGACATCAAAAAGATTGAATTTTACCATCATGTCGGTAATTCTTTTCCTGGTCCTAGGACGATTATTCACACTTGCATAGTTTCTGACATCTATTTTCATGTCCAGGGCACAATTCCAGTCACCAGTGATAATCACATGTTCATTGGCAATGCGTTCAATTTGTTCGCAGACACCATAAAAAAATTCGGGTGTATCGTTATTACTTGGCCCATATAGGTTGACTAAGGTAAGTTTTTTATTTAGAATTTCCAGCTTCATTACAATATAACAACCATGAGGATCTCTAATGACATCTGACAATTTATATTCAAAACTATTGCTAAAAAGAATGGCAACCCCGTTTTTATTTGTCTCAGAACTGCAGAGCCAGACATTATAACCCCAACTTGCTCTTATGAAATTTTCTGATTCTGTTTTCAAACGTGTCTCTTGAAGACAGTATATGTTGGCTTCTTTTTTCCTAAGGAAATCAAATACATCCTTCCTCTTACTGGAGTTGTTTAAGCCATTACAGTTAAATGAGCATATTTTAAAGGAGTTATCACCCGCCATTTGGTAAGTTTGAAAGAGAAAGGAGTGGTGTAAACAAAGTACAAAACATATCTTATTCCCACAACATATAGTAAAATCAAGTGAAATAAGCACATTTTCTGTTTCTGCCTCCACATACTATAAAAAAAGAAAAACATTACCTCAATCAATCCAGAAATCCACTGAATTAAAGACAAACCTGTCTTCTGGAAAACTAGTATCATAAGGACAATTTGAAAAATCCAACCTGACCCAATTTCAATGTTTACACTCTCGTCCACATGCACACAATCATGACAATTTAAGTTGACGGTATCAGCACACACAAACGACAACAAAACAAGACAGGCACACAACATGTAAAATTTACAACTACAAAAGGGTTTCATCTGTAGGCCCATTGCCCCACTCCACACCAACTGGCTTTAACAAGCATATTCTGTTATACACAGTGCAAGAAGAATACATAAAGAAAAAGTATACAGGCCCTTTCCACAGTCGTATAGGCCTCATTCGTTAGCGGCCATCATGAACACCTATCACGTGACAAAAACAAAAGCCCCACGTGCTTCCGACAATAAGACCAAAGACTTATAATCTTGTCCATGTCTGCATCCCTATCATCATCAAGAGAAGAAAAAAAAACATTTTAACAACAAATTACCACCATATAAACAACACATAAATGATATGAATCTCTGCTACTGTTTGATGGCAGGCCTGACATAAAACCAAAACTCAGTGAGCAGAGTAATGATATAATTTTCAAAGTTGCTCAGATCAGATCTAGGCTTTGGGACTGTTCACAGCATTTGACAATGTGAAGCTTACCAAGTGATCGTTCTGGGTCTGAGTGGAGGCTTTGAAGGCTACAGTGGGGAACTGATTCCGTAAGTATTTGACCCATTCCTCTGCATTTTCTTTTGGAATCAAATCTGTTGTGCAAAAAAGAAACACATATGCATATATCCTTTTATGAAATATATAGAGACTAGCGGTATAACAACAGGAAAAAGACATGGAAATGGAAAACAAAATGCAAAAACATTTTAAAAATTCAAATATTACTGTGCAGCTATAGTAAAGAAACAAATTACAAGACAAACATGATGCATTTCAACATCTATGGTCAGAGAAGCAACATCGAAGACAATAAAAACAAAGCATGAACATGTAGTTACGCATCTCCTCAAACTGAGCACAAATCCAATTTACACATTTAATTTAGTCATGAAGACAGGTGTGAAAATTCCTCATGGCTAGATACTTGTCCCTGTTGCTTAATATAACTTGATCTATTCTGATCTGACAAACCAAAAGTAGTACATACCATTACAGTAACAACCAAGGGAATCCTATCTACAATGTGTCTTCGATTTTCTTACCCACTTTGGATGAGACGATAAGCCTGCTGAGAGTTTGTGTGTGTAAGTGCAGGTGTTTGTGCCTGCCTGCCTGCCTGCATGCATGAGAGCATTATGTGTGTGTGTGCATATGTTTGTGTGTACATGCACACTCACACATGTGCGTGCATGTGTGTGTGTGTGCAAGCAGGTCTGCATGTGTCTCCAGCCTCATTCTTAGTGTATGCACATAAATCTCAAATTCTGAGTGCAAGCAAGAAGCCTGCCTACCTATCTTGTTCAGGATGAGGACCAGTTTTTGGTGGTGGCAGAGGCCAGGACGATGGACTCCAGTTCCTGACAGCGTGTGCCCAGAGGATCTCTGGCATCCAATACCTCCAGCACCACGTCAGCGGCTTCCACAACCTGCAATCAACATACTGCACCTACAGTAACTAGGATATCTCCACATGTTATTAAGATGTGGTTCACTCACAAGCCCACAGATCACACACATGCATACACATCCACACGCACTCACATGCAGCGCAGTATTTGGTGGGGTTGTCTGATGACGGCTTAACACTGACTGTTCCCTGTGGGTTGCCAGTGACAGAGCTGTGCCAGGAAAAGCCAGGCAGTGGCTGTGAACATGGAGCCAGAATGAGCAGTGTCGGTACAACGCCAGTGGATTGGCATGAAAGACCAGACTGAAAACTGAAAAAAAAACAACATACCTTTCTGAACTCCTTCACATAGGTTTGTCTTGATGTTTCCACTGAGGCTGACTGGTAATTCTTTAGGTCGTCCCTTTTCACTTGGGCTTGCTGCACACCAGGTAATGTCCAGTAGATCATTTTAAAAAAAACAACTTTCATCCAAATGAAATCTGACTGGCAATTCTCTAAAGAAAATTTCAAGCTAAATGTACTGCATGTATGTAGGCATACATGACTTGTGTGTGCGTGTGTGTGTGTGTGTGCGCGCGCGTGCGCATGTGTGTGTGTGTGTGTGTGTGTGTGTGTGTGTG
Source organism: Conus canariensis (assembly GCA_033310375.1). Classification (NCBI taxonomy): domain Eukaryota; kingdom Metazoa; phylum Mollusca; class Gastropoda; order Neogastropoda; family Conidae; genus Conus; species Conus canariensis. The sequence continues at coordinate 763,755 of CM065721.1, read as the reverse complement.
TGTGTGTGTGTGTGTGTGTGTGTGTGTGTGTGTGCGCGCGCGTGCGTGCGCGCGAGTGTTGTGTGTTGTGTGCGTGTGTGACATGCTAGCATGTGTCCACTTGCAAATGGAATGCTGTGCATTTTTTGTTCAAATGAAATTTTGGGAAGTGTTTATAGTAGAATGTTCTAGCGAACTCAAAGCATGATACAAAAAGTCTTGTAAAATAACTCAGATAAATAAATGATTTACAGAAATACAAGCAGGTTAATGCTTTATTAATTTTTTCACAAACCTTTTACCTTCAAGCGACGGAAAGTAGAGTGATAATAAAATTGAAAGAATGAAAGAAAAAAAAGACTATGCAGGAGGGAGAGAAGGGGGAGTTCAAGTACTATCACAGGAAAGTCAGTTTTACTTAAAATCATGCATTAACAAAAATTCTGTCATTGGTTGACTTTAATTCTTTTACAATCCAATCATACCTTTTTCTCATACTCTGCTTGTCGTTTTTCTGCATCTGCCACAAACTCAGTAAGATTTCTGTTCTTGTTCTGCAGGTTTTCTCTGCTCTTTTGACGCTTTTTCTTCAGCATTTCACGCTTTTTAGCTCTTTCCTCTTCAGCCTGAAAATGATCCAAGTATACAATGACAGACTGCATCATGCATAAATGCTCACAAGTATGATAAAATAAACTGACATATAGGTTTCCCATATGAAAATGCAGCCATGCAGTCATGCAATATTCTTAACAGGAATTACTATGGAAGTTTTTAACATTGTTTTTTCTGAAACAAGTAGTCGTGTTTCAAACTAAAGTTTGTTTACTTGTAATGTGTTTTGCTTAGAATGGACGTGTGAATTAGTGGATACACGCACAGTATATGTCCAATGTAGAGAACAGAATGTTTGTCAATCTATATGTTTAAGGGGGGAAAAAGACAATAGCATGGCTTTGTCCACTTTATTTCTATTTGTGTTATGCCCATTTTGTGCCTCTCATAAATCTGTTACCTCACATCTGTTATCTCATGTTATGCCCATTTTGTGCATCTCATAAATCTGTTACCTCACATCTGTTTTCTCACGCATTGATTAATTAGTTGCACTCATGCACATATAAATCAATCCCCTTAAAAATGTAGCAAATTTACAAGTGTTTACAGATACACGGATACAAACATAATGTTAAGGCTCTTAAAATGAAACGTTCATCACCAACCTGCTTTTTGGTCTGTTCAATTTCTTTTAGAACAGTTTCTTTGAATGGAAGACTGCTTGGTACACCAGGATCTTTCTTCTTCCCTGCAAATATCAAGCTTAATCTAAAACATGTACTCAGCTCAAAAAGGAAAAAAAACACCCTTTTTACCAGTTAAACAGATAGCACACTTATGTGCATCAGATACACACACAGGAGAGAGAGAGATGTAGAGACACAGACTGATAAAGGAAGAGAGAGAGAGAGAGAGAGAGAGAGAGAAAGAGAGAGCAAGTGAGCAAGCATAACAGCGAGACAGATGAGGTTGACCAGGGCTCTCTATACAGTCTGTTTTTGTGTCTTACACGTAACGGAACTGCTAATACATTTCAAAATTGCAGACTATGGGTAGCAACATGCGACAAAATATTTGCCAGTAAGTATATCTATTATTAAATCAACATTGACAGTGTCCATTTTGACCAACTAATTTAAAAGCTTGAAACTTGACCACATTCTATGACATTCTGTCTGAAATATGCTTTCCTCAGCTGAATACAACAGACTGCATTTGGACCATGTTTTACTCGGCGTCAATCAATGGTATTGAATCAAGTTATTTCATGGGAATTTATTCACACACACACACACACACACACACACACACACACACACACACACACACACACAACACACACATACATACAAACACACATACACTCACACATACACACACACACACACACACACACACACTATCTCTCTCTCTTTCTCTCACAAGATGGTGAAGTAAGCATTGTCAATTCAACACTAGCACCGTTCATTGTGATACACACAAAATAGAAGAAAGAAAAAGTGTATCATGGTGTGTTTCAAAACACTGGGCTAAAGAAATTTGCTAGGTGAGAAAACAAGCCTGCCAACTGATCTGTCAATACAACATAACAGCCAATACAAAGCTGCCAAGTCCAAAGGAGGAAAATGCTTTCATCATGGGAGCATCAAACTTTCAACATTCAGTAAACGCAAGTTTGGATTACCTTCATATGCTTGATATACTTTTTATGAAATACATTTAAATAACTTTCAGGGGGTCCATCATTCCCTGAAAACTAATCTGTGGGGAATCACACAGACAGACAGGCAGACAACAGACAGGCAGACAACAGACAGGGAAGAAGTGAACAGGCAGAGTGAGACAATAACCAGGTTTTTTTCTTGTTGTCTGTTCATAACTCAAAAGAAATATTATTCAGGAGTAAAAGTATCAAAACTGATCTTCATAAAAGATTAAATCAATCTGAATGGGACAATGCCAGTGCATGAATTTCAGCTTGCCTGCACGATGTATATTACTAAACATCACAAATAACTGTTCAACAAAAAGAACAAATTCATTAATGACAAAGTTCCAAATAATAACATACTCATGCCTTTTTTCATGAATGATTTCTTGGCAAAATTTCAACCAGTTCTACCAAATGTAGTTTAAAAAAAAATAATAATAATAAAAACATGGGATGGAGGGATGAACAAAAATACAGATAAACTAACAAAAATGACCTATTAGAATATCTAACCAGAGCCTACATACACACACACACACACACACACACACACACACACACACACACACACACACACACACTCACTCACCACACACACACACACTCACTCACTCACTCACTCACTCACTCACACACACACACACACACACACACACACACACACACACACACACACACACACTTGTGGCTGTGAGAGAAAGAGAAACTGGCCATAAAGAAACTGGCAACTGTTGACGGCAACAATCCCCCTGCAGCACTATGACACTGACAGGTAAGCTGGGTTTCTTTTCCAGCAAGTCCTGTCAACACCAAACAAGCCATCTGCATCAGAGGCGTCATTCTATCCCCCTGCAGCACTATGACACTGACAGGTACTGAGGTAAGCTGGGTTTCTTTTCCAGCAAGTCCTGTCAACATCAAACAAGCCATCTGTATCAGAGGCTTCATTTCTTTCAGGAGCCACATGGTTTGAAATGGTATTTTCCTGGCTGTGCTAGTTATTCCCCTTGCTATCATAAAATCGAAGCTAAACATGACTGTGAAAGGAGTTACTAAGATATGAAATATGTCTCTTATAAGCTAAACAAAAAAATCAAACAAAACAACAACAAATGTAATCCATTCTGTTCCTCCAAAACCAGCAACTCTTCAAGCAGGGTTTCTAATAGCAACTCTTCAAGCAGGGTTTCTAATCAAACTATTTTTGATAAAATAATTACTTTTTTTAATGACATTTAGGAGATGAGACAGAATTCTGTCAACTGAACACCCACCTTTCTTTGGATTCTTCCTAGCTTCTTTCCTTTTCTTCCTGTTGTGTTCTTTCACCTGAAGAAAAAAAAATTTTGATATGAAAAAACACACACAGAGCGAGCGTGTGCGTGTGCGTGTGTGTGTGTGTGTGTGTGTGTGGCACGGCGCATGTGCCCATGTATGTGTGCATACACTGAACCACACATGTGTGCATATCATGTGAACACTCAAGCATTAATACTTTGGTTTGACATCATGACTAAAAACAAGTACATCAATACTTAGATTTGACACCCTGACTGAAAACTGGTATTTCATATACTTATCTCTATTATATCTATTTGAGTATAACTATCTGTATTAGTCAGTCAGTCAGTCTCTGTGTGTGTGTGTGTGTGTGTGTGTGTGTGTGTGTGTGTGTGTGTGTGTAATTTCCAATCATTGTAACTGAAAGACAGATTTAGAAAAGCATACTTACTTTCCTTTCAATTTTGACTCTCCTCTTTGTTGTCATACGCTTACTTTGTTTCTCTGCAAATGAAAACATAATATTTCAGGAAACTTGTAAATCTCTCTTTCTCTCTCCACAAATACTGATTTGTCTCCCTGGTTTTTTTCTTTTTCTTTTATAGATGTTGCATTTGCCTTTGTTTTCAAAGACAGAAAATTATCACGACTGGAAAATCTTTTTTTTCTGCTCCACTCTTCAACTGCATTATTATAACACATACCAGGTGAGCATTACCCCTTCTAAGATTTATTGACTGAACCAGTACATTCTGATCCACAACACAAACATATGTACAGCTATAACCAGAATCAGTGAGTGACTCCTTTCTGCAGTTAAAGTTTCTTGAACTCAAACAGAGTTCACATTTATCAGTAACTTTTGGCATTTTACCCGTTCATACGACAAAAAAAAGAGAAAAAAACATTCGCCACCAGTACTGCATACCCATTTACCTTTCGTTTGACCAGAAGCTGGCTGTGGGAAAGTGGGAGCATGTTCACTGCATCCCACTGACCAACTTCTATGAGCAGGCTACCCAGTTTTACTGGATCCATCTGCCTTTGCTGTGTATGCCGTACCCGTTTTACAAATTATCAGCATGATCACTGCCACATTTTCAAATATTTGTATCAGAGTGGTCACACAAATAAAAACTCACTTTCATTTTCTGTCTGCAGGCATTTTTAGAAAACATGATTTCCACCATTTTCAGTCAACTTTTGTTCCAGTAAGGAACTCAAGTATTATTCTGTTAAAGTAAAATTACTACCCTACCCCAAAAGATCTGCCATATAAATAAAACTGAGCTCTCTCAATTTCATCTCTTGGTTTGTAACTTCTAACAAAATTATTCTCTCAAATGAACCCTACGTCATATGACTCCAGTTTACACTGTGTGCAATGTTACTTCATAATATATCAATCCACATAAGCATCCAAGATCATTGGTCTCTGGCAAACATTTCCTAGTTAAAAATATAAAAGAGGCTAGCTTCAGACAATATTAAACACACACACACACACACACACACACACACACACACACACACACACACACTGTTATTGTTTCCTCACTTCCCAAATACCAAAGCACCGACAAGAGATTATTCACCCAAAGATCTTACATTAAAAAATGGATGTGTCAAGTAAATCAACATTTAAAATTATATATATACTGGAATCAATTCTTCATGATTTGTGGTCATACCATTAATAAATAGTAATACTAAACAACGTAAAGTGGACATTTTAAGCTGTGAAATAACTATAAGATTGGGAACAGGAGGGGTCTTTTCACAGTGACCTACTGATTTTGAAAATGGATACCTGTGCACAAAATCTCTGGAGAATACAAACAGTTCACATATGACAGAAAATAGGTGATCAAAAGTCATTTTCTGTTTCATGATCAAGATATTATCAGGTGCTGACTCGCTGGCTGCATAGCCTCTTCCTTGCTCTGTTAGATCTGTCTTTTTTTTCATTTTTCATTCCAGTAATTTTAGAGGGTGTACAGCAAAAGCACGTTTTGGTCAAATTCCAGTATTACAGGCTGTCTTGAAACAATACTTTTCGGAGTTTTCCCATTACATGTCTACCTAATGTATTTTCGTTAACTGGTTATTACCGAGTATTCCAGCAGACAAAGGTGCAAGGTAATGAGTTCAAGAGATGCTTACATGGTTCAGCTGATGTTCTAAACCATTGTAATCTACAGTTATAACTTAAAATCAGAATCCACTTTATCACTTTGTTTGTTAGTTTGCATTAATTTTTCAGTATGTAAGGCAACTGATACTTGATTTTGCTGGTTGCCGATCTTTTTGATGGTTCAAATGAAAAAATAAAAATAAAAATAAAAAACTCACAAAACTATGAATGCAGTGAAGTAAACCTGACAGCAAAACTTAATTTTGGGGTTCCAACTTCCATGTTACTTTTGCACTGATTTTCACTGTTTTAGTGTTTAGCCAAGTTTATTTTCATGGCTCAGCACAATGTGACAAACACTTTGCTATATAAAATAATCTCTTTTTATTATCATTGTTATGCATCCAAAAGTTTTAAACCGATTTTGTCTCTCCACAGGAGCAAAGAATCGGTTTCATTCAGGAATGCCCATCATGAACTGACTGTGATCTACCTCTGTTGACTACTGCGTTGTCCTGCATTACATCTTTGTCTGACCTAAAAAAGTTGAATCCCTGACAGAACAGTTCGACTTTGATGGTCGAAAATAAAAACTGGGCTCGCTGTGGACCTGACAAATGAAAGAGCACACAAAGAAGGGGCATATAAAGCCGCGAGGCTATGATGAAATAATCATCGCCCCTAAACCTGAACCTGAAATAATGATCAGACCGCAGCTGCTCAAAATATAGTTTTGCTACATACGCAGCTAAAGACATGACATGCAAAAGCTATCTATCTAAAATCAAGTGAGCAAATGAAATTCAATGATTTCACCCAAAATTTAATAAGATATGAGTCAATGATGGAGTGATGATGTGCTGATGAATATACCATGACAATGATCACGAATCTACCAAGCAAAGTGGAAGTGGTAGTCATCTCCTGTGCTGAGTGTCTGTGAGTTGTTACTAATGTTAGCATGACCAAGGAGGAGATGCACTCTTTGTATCAAAAAAGGATTATAAATCTATTTTCTGTGTCAAAATCTTGTTTAGATTACTCATCTACATTCAATAAATTCAGTGATAACCAGTCCATCAGAGGTAGGTTTTAAAAGGAGCTGGAGTTCCACAAACTGAACATAATTACATATCACAAGGATAGCGCCGTGCGAGTTGGCTGCTGAACTAAAAAGTGCGAGGGGTGGGGGGGGGGGGGGGGATCACATCTTCAAGAGTCTGTGGTGAACCTAGCTCCCTACCTTTCCTGAATATTGTTTTCAATTTGTCTTTTTTTTAAACAAACAAAAAAAACGAAACTAAAAAAAAAAAAAAAAAAAAGGCAAGCGGAAACAATCGTAAGATATTTTGCAATGGGGAGAAGGCGGAAGCAGCCTGAACAGAAAGTGACAAACACATTTCTGCTACCTTTCAAATTTTCATAAAATTAAAAAGCAGTGATGCTCTTCCAAACTGTTCATAAAAGCAATGGCTGGCGGGATTGGGGAGGTCGTCTTCCAAATCTTCTTAAAAGGGGGGCGGAGGGCTGGTGGGAGAAGGGAAATCACCTTATTCAGTGAAAAGCAACGGAGTTGAGGGAGGGATGAGGGGCGAGTGATGGGGGATGGGGTGGGGGGATACTTTCAATTCCATCTTCTAAATTTTGAAGAGGTGCTCCCCATCTTCCAAATTCCTATGAAGGCGGTGAGGAGAAGAGGGAGGGGGGGGGAGGGCAGGGGGGGGAGTGCATAACAAGGCATAACATGCTGTCCATCCTTTTTGCCTTCAACTATTGGAAGGGGCAAGGGGGTGGGGGGGGGGGTAAGATCATCTGCCCCATTCCTTCCTTCTCTTATGTTTCACGTGGGGGTAGCGATGACTCCCCCCCACTCCCCCCCCCTCCCACTCCATCCCCGGCTTGCTGGCTCTGGCACCACGTTTGACACTGACAAGTGACAGTAAGGTCTGTCGTTATCACGATCACTGATCACACAGTACGGTCATAGTAATAGCACTGTTACAAATTCAATGTCTCCCAGTACGAGTCTTTAGTCTTAACAACAGATTAAATAATAATACAAAAAAAGTGTTACAGTCTCAGCGAGAATTTGATGTACTTACTTAAACCAACCATGATTTTCGTTCAGTTCAGTGTTCTCCCTCAACAATTCAAGCAAAAACACTCCGAGTTCGTTCACAGGAACAACGACAGGAACGTCAACTCTTATACCGACCACGTGTTCCGGCTGTATTCATCCCGTCATGCAAAGTGTCAATAGTCAACCGCAGTTATATCTTTTATTTTATTTACATAATATCAAATGATGTTTGTTTCATTTTTCAAAAGAAAAACGAAAAAGGTTTTCTTATTATCTTAGCGTTTTAATTTCGAAAAATCTCGCACTGACGTTTCCACGCAACTAATATGGCGGCACTTTCGACGCCTATTTGTACCAAAGGAGCGTTTTTGGTTTCATGTTGACATTTCCTTCCATTGCAACTTCAGATATATATATTCAGAAGGTAAAAAAAAAACTGTTATGGGCCACATTAGTAAACTAATTTGCATTTATGAGTTTTAGATGCTAAACTTCAACTGGTTTTAGGAAGAAGATGTGACTTCTGAGGAACACACTACTGATTAGTGAGATCGATGGATAGGATAGCATAACGAATCCTTTGTTTGTCGAGATTTGTGAGAAACAAAAATCCATGGATCTTAAACCAGTTTTTACCATTGAAAAGAGCAACAATAAAAAGTCTGCAGCGATTGCAAGACTGTAGAATTTGATGCAATTGAAAATGTAGGAAAATTTACAATTTTTCCGCCGTTAAAATTTCATTAGAGACAGAAAATGACCAACAAGGGAACTGCACCTTGCCATAACAGAGTTGTTCCCCCTGAAAATTTTGCCAATTATTGTTTACTGTTGTTATAACACATAGATCAGATGGCATTAGAGCACCGTAATTCACCTCCTAGAGCAATGTCTATGAAATAGAAAATGGCTGAAATATCAAAATGCTGGCAAATGAAGCTTTTTTTTTTAAGAACTGCAGTAATTACTTGACGTCACTGTTCAGTTCAGTTCAGTTCAGTTCACTTGGGACTTTGGATAGCCTCACGCTTTTAGTGTCCCAGTCATCTTATTTATTTAATAAACAGTGGTTGCATAATGCATGCATATGCTCAGGATAAATTTTACTCTATTCTATCAATCAAAATGGAATTTTAACATATTTAACTCTGCGTTAGTATCCAGAAGGTTTTTAAAAGTATTCAAATCTTTTGCTTTTTTAATGTTGTTATAACACATAGATCAGATGGCATTAGAGCACTGAAGCAAACAACTTCCTAAGATGAGTGAAAAATGATCTGAAAAACACATTGACTGTCATATCAAAAACCAGTAAATGATGAAGGATTAAGTCACATTTTTTTTTTTTTTTTACCTTTCTCAGTTGTTTCAAAAATCGGTTTGAACATGCATGGACAGTGATTACTTAGTTAACTCTTTTTTTTTTTTGGTCTCTGTACATCATTACTTTCATATTTTGTTCGGCTTCTTTTTCTGCCAAAAATCTTGCTTTCAGAATGATCACCTGTTAACAAAACCTGAAAACATACAAGCTTTTGATGGTTTTACTGTAGTGACAAGCTATTATTCCATTTGTGGCTTGAGTTTAGATCGTTTACTTCAGTTAGATAATAGATATCTTTTGACAGTACATTTATTACTTTCACTGGTGGCATTTGATGTGAAGAAATCACCTTATAAAGCTTTTGAAAGTGAGGGTGAAAATACCCTCTAAAATACATAAAGCTTTTGAAAGTGAGGGTGAAAATACCGACTAAAATATCAAATAAGGGATGAAGCCATCCTCTTTATCCATTTCAACACCAAAACACTTCTCCAGATTTATTCTCAAGTTTTCACCTTTGTTTGTTTTTTTTTATAGCATGTTCAACTTTCTGATTTTTTTTTTCTTCAGTGCTGCAGTGTTGTGTGTTTCTAGTGTCAAATCTAAGCGGCCAGTCATACACAGTCAACCAGGCTGTCAAAATGCTTTTGCAAAGTGCCTCCTCTTCTCTATTAACTATAGTGTCTTTGTATTATCAGCATACACATGCTATGACCATCTAGCATTATTTTAGGTCATATATAAAAATGAAGAACAAAACTGACCTTTACACACTACCTCAGATCCCGGTTTATACAACCCTCCATGTGGAGATGACCAATACTGTCTCTAAGATGATCCAATTACTGTCTCTTAGGTTGACCTAGTATTAGGGAGTCACAAGTCCACTGTATAACAGTACAACCAATGGTGGTTCTAATAGTGATTTGATTAAAGGTCTTGAGCTATGAATGGATTAAAGGTCTGGCACTGTGAATGGATTCATTCTAAAACCGATTTGATTAAGGGTTTGGCACTTTGAAAGGATTTGTTTGGACTGATTTGATTGCAGATCTGGCACTATGAATGGATTCGTTCTAATACAAATTTGATTAAAGGTCTGACACTATGAATGAATTCATTTTACAACTGATTTGAACAAAAGTCTGGCACCGAGGATGAATTTGTTTTAAAACCAATCAGCATATCCCTAGTCTTGAGCTCAAGCAGCAGATACTTTCACATGGCCTGTGTGAACAAGATTTCATGCTTCTTGATATTGTGTGTGTATACACATGAAATATTATGTGTGTGCACATTTGTGCATATGGCACATACATGTATTTAAAGTGTGCTGTTGAGTTCCTTAGTGTTTGGGCAGTAAGAACAGCATGATGAGTTACAATAAGACTTTACCAGTGTGGAGACAAAGTTGGGATCATGGGCATCAATTGTGATTGTACTATGAATGCTTTTAGTTTATCTGTGACTTTCTTTTTCAATGAGGACAGTTACACAGATTAAGTTATTCTTTCACCCCTTTTCATCATTGTATTTACTGTTTTCAGCACACAGATCCCTGTGGAAGCCTTCATCTCTGGTTTCACTGAGAGCTGAAAGAGCATGCCTTCCAAACGCAAGAGACCAGGCGATGGAAAGGAGGACAGGGAGGACTCTCCTGGACCCTCTCAACCAATCAGGAAGAAGAAGAAAATAATGCAGTATGACCCAGTAAGGACTGAATACAAATTTTTCAAATCTGTTTTTATTAGAAATGTATGCAAATATGCTTTGTATGATACAGTTTTTTTTTGTTTTTGTTTTTTTAAGAGCACAAGCAGCACATTTGTGCATACTAATTTACTATGAATATACACATAGTCCCATGTTTTATTTTTTTTAAACATTTCTTTATTAAACAAATGTATACATAAACAACTTATTGAACTGAAGTAACAGCAAGCAAATGTTTATAATGTGCTCAGTGACAGAAAATTTAACAACAAAAAACACATTGGCGGATTAGTCCTATATGTGCACGGGCTATGTATGTATGCACAGTCAGGATACACACAGACGATATGCTCACTGTCACACATGCACGGATGCATGCATACATGCGCGCTCTCTTCTCTCTCTCTCTCTCTCTCTCTCTCTCTCTCTCTCTCTCTCTCTCTCTTCCTCTCTGTCACTCTGTGCCTTTATCTCCCCCTTCTCCATCTCTCTCCTTCCCTCGCACTCTCCCTCCATCCCTATTTTTCTCTCTCTGTTCTCCCCTCCCCCCTCTCTCTCTGCCTTTTTCCCTCCCTCCCTCTCTCTCTATCTCTCCTGCCTCCCCCATTAATTTTGTTTTGTCATATCCATTTGGTTGTATGCATGTGCACATGTGCATACACACACACAAACACTCACACTGACACTCCCTCACATAAATGAGCATGTCAAACACATGTGGTTCTTGAAACTGGTCAGCATTCAAATTGTTTTGGTGCAACTTTTTATTTCATATTTAAAAACACAATAAAGCATTTTAAATATTAGATTGGTGCTGGGTGTGGATTTTTTTTTTCAAATGATCATTGCATGTATACATATAGTTGTGAAACTGTTTTTATAATGCAAGGAAACCAGAGTTTGATGTCAGTGTTTTATTTTTGCAGCAGGAGATTTGCCAGGAACTGTATGATACCATCAGAAATGCTAAGTCAGATGGAGGGCATCTACTATGTGAAGCATTCATCAGAGTCCCCAAAAGAAGGTAAGCACTTGTTCTTGTCACTGCCATTAAATATACTGTGTTTGATGTGTAAGTGCTACCATAACAAGGCCTGGCATAGTATTGTGGATGTACTCATCCACTACTATGCATATAAAACTATGTTGTATTTTTGGTTATAAATGTTTTGTTATATATATCCCTGGGGGAAAAGCGCTGAAATATCAAATGGAATACAAAATTATTCAACATCAGTTTCTCTCCATCATTTTCATTTTCTTTTCAGATGACTCCACCCACCCTTCACAAGCATACTGTATGTTCCAGCATACAACCCTAGTAGAATGCTCAACTGTGAATATAATGTGTGTGACCTTGGAAGATCACCTCTTTCCATTATGATGTGATTTTTCCAGTTTGCAGAATGATCACTGTTATGATGCAGTGACCCCCCCATTGACCAGTGAGCCTCGTTCAGTGGTAAACATGACTTTTCAAAGTGCAGAATGGCTTCTGAATTCGATATGAGGACCATACCCATTGACCTGCTGATCTCATTCAATTATAGCAATAACTTTCCCATTTTGCAAAATGGGCACTGACTACTCTGACGTAGTGACCACACCCATTCAGTAGCAAACCTCATACAGTAAAAATGATTATTTTCCTATTGTGCAGGATGGCCGCTGATTACCATGACATGGTGACCTCACGCATTGACCTGCTGATCCCATTCAGTAATAATGATGACTTTTCCATTGTGCAGGATGACCGCTGACTACAATGATGTGGTGACCACACCCATTGACCTACTGACAACATTCAGTGATAACGATGACTTTTGCCATTGTGCAGGATGATCGCTGACTACTATGACATGGTGACCACACACATTGACCTGCTGACCACATTCAATAATAATGATGACTTTTGCCATTGTGCAGAACGGCTGCTGACTACTATGATGTGGTAACCACACCCATTGACCTGCTGACCTCATTCCATGATAACGATGACTTTTGCCATTGTGCAGAACGGCTGCTGACTACTGTGATGTGGTGACCACACCAATTGACCTGCTGACCACATTCAATAATAATGATGACTTTTCCCATTGTGCAGAACGGCCGCTGACTACTATGATGTGGTGACCACACCCATTGACCTGCTGACCTCATTCCGTGATAACGATGACTTTTGCCATTGTGCAGAACGGCCGCTGACTACTATGATGTGGTGACCACACCCATTGACCTGCTTAAGATCCAGCAGAAGCTCAAGACAGAGGAGTACGATGACATCGACCTCTTGACAGCAGATGTTCAACTCATGATCAACAATGCAAAAGCATATTACAAGGTAACAGCAATGTTTACTTTTTTCCTTGAAAACACTTTTTTAATCGTAGACACTGACAAGTTCTGTGAAAGCCCTCAGTACTCATATTTCCTGAGATGTTTTTTGTTTGTTTGTTATTACTATGTGTGCTGCATACACTGATTCACTTCTACTTTTTCAGCGTAATAGCTGGCCGAGGATGGCCATCCAAAAGGAAACTTGCTCATGCTGAAACTTCCATCAATTCCAAGAAAATATGTGGATAAAAGTTACTGCTAGTTCACATATGTCTGCAATAGTGGTGCTGTCAAACGTTGGTGCAACATACACCAGGTGCACTGCCTCTGAGCTAGATTTCCAGATATCCATGGGTGAAACTTCTTCATTCTGAGGATGGAATCCGTTTTATGAAATTATTCGAGACGGAATTTTCTGTTTTACGTAAATTTGAAGAAAAAAAAAAAAGTTTTTCAAAACAGTCTCTAAAATTGCACAAATTATGTATTGAGTGCGTCTTATCATAAAACGGAAGTGCTGAATCGGAAGTACTCTTTATTTTAGGGAACAAAGATAAAGCACCATTTGCCGAAATCTAGATTTCGAGTTTGGAGTTAGTTGGAAACCATGAGAATGTCATATCTTAAAGAAGGTGATTCAGTTGAGGAGATCGACGCTGGCATCACTAATAAGTGGCAATGGGCTTGGCTGAACGAAATAGATGATGAAAAACGACAACATCGTGTTTGGTGTTTGAAAACAAACAAACCTGGTGTAGCGTTTTGCCGCGTGTGCAACTCGGACCTCAAGTACGGATCCAATGGAAAATCTCGGCTAGCTAGCATGCCAGAAGTCAGGACCATATTAAAAGCATGAAGGTAAGAATTTCAATAAAATCTTTTTCAGCAGCCCTCCATGCTCCCCCCCCCCCCCCCCCCCCACACACACACAAAAGATGGATGTAAGGCACAGAGAGAGAGAGAGAGAGACATAATAGCATGGAAAAAAATATTTAAAGAAAGAAAAAAAAAACGTAAAAGAAAAATAAATATGAGGGTTAGTTTTCTGGAAAAAGGATGGGGAAAACTACTAAAGGTTCTATTTCTTCCATGTAATAAAATGGGTTAGTTTTGGAAGTACAGTGGAAACTCTGTATTAAGACCATAGAAAATGCACAGATTTGTGATCTTAACATGAAACATGGATTTTTTTTAATAAGAAGATAGGTAATTTAACAGACAGTTTAATGGAACCGTCACAGAATTTAGAGTCACTTTAGAGAGGAAGTCTTATTAGGGAAGGTCTAAATAGAGAGGTTTCACTGCACTGTATTTCACACACACACACACACATACACAAAAACCCACTTCCAAATTTCCTCTCACCAGAGGCAACGAAAACTGTCTGAATTTTTTCAAAAAATCAATTTCGGCCGGGGGGGGGGCTTCACCCCCCCCCCCCCCCCCCCCACCACAGGGGTGCTGCCCCTGGACCCCGCTAGGGGCCTAGGCGGCCCCTGGACCCCAACCTTTCAGTTTTTCAATTTTTTTCCCAGTTTCACCCATGGATATCTGATAGCGGACTTGATCAGTGATTGTTGCCATGTTTCATGACAAACCTGAATGAGTAACTGTTGTGAAAGTCCAAGTCTGCTCGAAGGAGTATTTTTGTAAAAAGTAAAGTCGACCACTTTCTTCCATCTTAGTTTTGATTATGACAGTGCTTTCTCTCTGTGATTATGACAGTGCTTTCTCTCTGTGATTATGACAGTGCTTTCTCTCTGTGATTATGACAGTGCTTTCTCTCTGTGATTATGACAGTGCTTTCTCTCTGTGATTATGACAGTGCTTTCTCTCTGTAACTTTTGATTATGACAGTGCTTTCTCTCTGTAACAGACCTGTCTACCCTAAGAATTTTTAGCATATTTTACAAAATTTGACTGGAAAATATGATAATACACCGAGTACGAAAAAAATACGAAAATCTGCAACATTGGCTACAAAAAAAAAAACCACAAAAAAAGTACTATTTTCCTGTTTGAAGACGCGAGTTATTGTCCCTAGTTCCAGTTGGCGCATACTCACTTACACCATGGTCGGCCATCTTTCATAGTGAGCGACTGACACACATATTCACTAAGAGAATGCCGCCACCAGCAAAAGTACGCGTTCATGAGAGTGATGAAGAGCTAGATGTTGAAAAAAAGGTTACCAAAACGAGGGAGCAAACTTACCATAATGCATACCACACAAAATTGGAAGTGCTTAGTCCCAAGATCAAAAAAGGTCCAACTTTTGTGTGGTGCACTTTGTGCAAAACGGGTTTTAGTTGTGGTAATGGAGGGCGCAACGACTGCATAAAGCATGTTTCGTCAAAGTCACATAAAAAGCTATCAGAAGTCATGAAAGGAACACCATCAATTGTACAAGCATTGAAAAAGGCCGAGGCGAACTAGTAGGGGACCTGGAGCAGCAGGTGACAAATGCCCAGATGATGATCATGATGTGTAGGCTGGTGGCTGACATGAATCTGTCCCGGTTCAAGAAGATGTTTCCTGACACTAATGACAGCAAAATTGCTCAAGGTGTGTCTGTCACTTTAACTTCTACTGTTAGTTAGCTGCACTCCCCCCGCCCACACCCCCACACCCCAAAAACTGGGCGGGGGGGGGGGGGGGGATGGAGTGGCAGTACAAAGAGAAGAAAAAGATGGAAAATGAAAACTGTATGAAGTGGATACATGTGTGTGACTGTCATTCTGTGTGTGTGTGTGTGGGCGGGAAGGGGGGGGGGGGGGGTGAAAGGGAGGAGAGCATTATATTATTTTTTTTTTTTAATGAGATGGTCAACTAGATACGTGCAGTGTGTGTGTGTAGTGCACTTGTGCTAGTTGCTATGAGTGTTTGAGTGCAAGTACAGCGCAGTGAGTTGGCTGCAAGAATTGCGTGATATAAGATCCATACTAAAGTTCAAGGTAAGAAAAATACACTTTTTTTTGTTGTGGAATACTAAAATTTACTCCATGGAATACTAATGGTTCAGTTTTGAGATAGACAGGTCTGCTGTAAGTGTATACATATATTTTCTTTTACAAAAATGTTGTATATTTTGCAAACCTGCAACATTGTAAATTGAAATTTTGCTCCAGGCCTTGAATGATACTGCTATGAATCATACAGACAAACAGTAACATGTACTGGCAAATTTCCATGAGTATTCTGTGAAATGATGTAATGAGCTGGCTCCATTTGTATTCAGCAGCACAAATGTTTAGACTGTAATTATTTTTGGTGACTTTATCCTGTTTTTGAGTGCTAGGTAACTCTCAGCAGTCTGTGAGAAATGACTGTATGAGGAGCAGGTCTTCCAGATGGTAAGATATTCAATGTTTTCGCTGGTTCAAGGTTTGTTGGTACTGGTCTGTCAAGTTGGAGGAACTGGCAGTTCGGACAGAGCAGACTGGTACGAACTACAGAAGACTGCTTTGGATTGTCTGATTTCAGGAGGACTCCCAAGAGTACCAGGATGCCTGTGAGCTGTGGGAGATCTACGAGGAGGTGAAGGCAGAGCTGCTGGAGGAGACGTTCGGGCACCTGTCGGACCACTACATTGGAGACCAGGTAGGGACCAGCACTCTGCACAAGACACAGGACATGGAGGGCTCTGAGAGTGAAGTCACCGATATGGAGGAGGGGAGGAAGAGGGCGCTGAGAAGAGCAAAGCTCAGTCCACGCAGGTCGGCACCTGGGACAAACCTCTTCACCCACAGCCAGGCCCCAGTAATGGAGGCATGCCCTTGGCATTGAGGGAGGTAGGATGTGGGAGAGAAACATAGGTGTGACTGTTGGGGGTGTGTGTGTGTGGATCTGATTTCACTTCGCTCAGTTTGTCATTTGTCAAAATTCTCCAGTCAGATTCCTCAGATTCCTTTATGTTTCATGATTATTTAAGACTTTCATTATTTGTTAGATGTAAACAAAAGCACAGTGCAAGAATTCTTATATGGCATTATTTGTTTTGAAATTCTGAAACACTTGGGTACACTGACTCAGAGTAAGTTGTTGAATCAAAAGCTGCCTACAGATCATATTTCTAGAATTTTTTGTTTTGTTTTGTTTTTAAATTTGATGTTGGCACACCAGCAGGTGACTGAGCGGGCCGTAGGCACAGACAGTGGTGCCAAGGGCAGGGAGACAGAAGAGGAAGGGGCGGAGTTAGAAGAGGGAGACAAATCTGACACAGCCACTCCAGACAGCAAGTCAGACTCGCGTCATGATGAGAGTGAAGAACTAGAGCAGCTGTTTGCTGCTGTCATGACGGCGCGAGATGGTGATCGCAACATCAGTGAAGCCTTTCAGCTCCTGCCCAGCAAAATTGTGAGTGCTGGGTGGGGTGGTTTTGTTCACGAGTATTGAGGACTTCTTTGTTCTGATGTCAAATGCATGTGTTCATTTCTCTTGTTACATCATTAAGACCTCCCTAAGCCATGTAATGATTATTTATGTATGAGTTACTGGTTTTCTTACATGTTCTGGTCTCCATGATTTTCTTGTGATATTTTGACTTATTGGAAATTTTCAACTAAGACATTCTTGAAGCTCTGCAGGTGGAAAAAATCTTATCCTTGCCATTGGCAGAATAGTCTTTGTGTGTTTGATGTCATGATAAATGATCAGGTGCTGGTAGAGAAGGGTGCAGGTTCATGATGTAAGCTATCCAGTAATTATAGACGCTTCAGTCTGCATAGGTAATAAATAGATGTTATGATTTAAACCACACTTTCCCCAGCAAATCATAATTGTTTTCCTAAGTCTTTTTCTTGCTTGCTCACTGTCTCAGTCTGTTGATCTGTGTATGTGTGTCTGTCTGTCTCTTTTCTGTATGACATGCTGTTAAGACTGACATGGTTTCATTGATGATTTTTGTGTGAACAGAAACACCCAGATTATTATGAGGTCATCCAGGACCCTATAGACTTGAAGACAATTGCTATGAAGATCCAGGAAGGCAAGTATCAGACCCTGGATGAACTAGAGAAAGATGTGATGCTGATGTTACGCAACGCTCAGCAGTACAATGAGTCCAAGTCGACTATTTTCAGGGTAATTAAGTCCATCTTTATTGTCCAGAAATCCTGAAATATCTCTGTTATGTGTGTATGTAGGGGGAAGTGTGTGTGTGTGTGTGTGTGTGTGTGTGTGTGTGTGTGTGTGTGTGTGTGTATGCGTAGGTGTGTTGTAGCATTTCTCAAACTGACAGGCAAAGGTACCCAAATGAGCTATCTATATGTATTTTCTTTTTCTTTTTTAATAAGTTTCAGTCAAACAGAGAAAAGAGGAACAACGGGGATCTGAACACTGTCACAACATTTGTTTCAGTAACATTTTGTTGCACAAAAGAAGAATGTTGTCTTTAGATCTAATTAGTCACAGTGGTGTTTATTCTTTTGTTGTGCAGAAAACATTTTTAGAAGATCTGAATGGTGGCTGTTTGTTCTGTACAACCATATCATACAGTAACCAGACATTAGCATCAACTGTTTGCTGATGAGTAGACACAGTTTTCAAGATGGGAGGTAGTTTTCACGGTTGCATTAAGCCACTGGTAAACTGCACCAAGTTTGCATTCTTTTCTTGAAGCTTTTGTTGTTATGACTGTTACTACTTATAGACCTGTAGTAATGTTTGCTTTCAGACAATTTTTTTTTTTCACTTGCCCAACAATGCTGATAGCTTTAACTCAGGTTTGATTTGGCTTACTAGAAAGACAGCATAAACATTTCACTAAAGGAGACTTGACCATTCACAGCTTTTGCGGAACAAAGCCCACTTTGGTAAACCAATGTGTCACTCAACACATTTCGAGTACATGTACCTGAAAGCCTCCCTCTCAGAGTTTTGTTGACTCATGCCTTTGTTCTTGGAAAAACTGCTAGAGAAGTGAATGTGTGTGTGTGTGTGTGTGTGTGTGTGTGTGTGTGTGTGTGTGTGTGTGTGTGTGTGTGTGCGCGTGCTGCGTGCGTGCGTGCGTGTGTGCGTGCATGCGTGCTTGTGTTTTATGAATTCTTTCTGTGTAGTGTTTGTGTCTGTTTGAGGAAGGCAGCAAGTTTTGCTACAAATGTGCTGTTTCTTGTTTCATTCGTTAAATTGCATTCCAGTTTGTTTTTTCCCCCAACTTGATAGTCATGCTGTTCTTGTCATTGTTGTAGGTATTGTTGTTATTATTGAGATTCTATTGCTGTTACTAATACTATTGATGATGATGTTATTTTCAGGAGTATGATAATCTTAGATATCCCCTTTCGTGTATGCCCCCTTCCCCTTTTCTCCCACCACCCACTCCATGTGCCCCTTTCCCGTTTCTTTCTTCATTTATGTGTGTGTTATTGTTTTTTTAAAAAATGCAATAAAATGTTTATTACAACAACAAAAAATTGCATTCCAGATCATTTGTGGTTTGGCTGGATGCTGGGTTCCACAGTATTTGTTCAGTGGTTTATTTGTTTGATCACATTTTGTTTTGTTTGTCAATTGATACATGAGCAGTATTTGTTCGGTGGTGTGTTTGTTTGGTCACATTTTGTTTTGTTTGTCAATTGATACATGAGCAGTATTTGTTCAGTGGTTTATTTGTTTGATCACATTTTGTTTTGTTTGTCAATTGACACATGAGCAGTATTTGTTCAGTGGTTTATTTGTTTGATCACATTTTGTTTTGTTTGTCAATTGACACATGAGTGGCTGTGTGCCAGGATGCAGGGATGCTGCGGAGGATTCTGCAAGGCAAAAAACAGGAGCTGGATTACAAGAGGAGTGGGGTGATGAAAACCAGTGAAAGACTAAGGTAGGTTCACCAGTGTTCTGCGAGTGAAATGCCAGTTGTGATGATCAGTTTTCTCTTAAACGGGTAGTGTTAATTTTTGTATCTATCTGTAATGTGAGCTATTCATGTATGATTAAAACAAGGATATTAATTGTTAATTCCTTGCATATATCTGTAATGTGAGCTATTCATGTATGATAAAAACAAGGATATTAATTGTTAATTCCTTGTATATATATATATATATATCTGTAATGTGAGCTATTCATGTATGATTAAAACAAGGATATTAATTGTTAATTCCTTGTATATATCTGTAATGTGAGCTATTCATGTATGATAAAAACAAGGATATTAATTGTTAATTCCTTGTATTTATCTGTAATGTGAGCTATTCATGTATGATAAAAACAAGGATATTAATTGTTAATTCCTTGTATATATCTGTAATGTGAGCTATTCATGTATGATAAAAACAAGGATATTAATCATATTGAAAATTTATGGAGTGCTTATCTTACTAGCTGTAAGTCTAAGTAGCTATAGTCTATGCAATTATTATAAAACATTTGAAATAAAGAAAAAAAGAACACATTACCTATGTATGTAGTAATTTAGTCACCCCCACAACCAATGCCAACATGAACTCATCTGCACCACTTAGATGTTCACTAACATTTTTTTTTTCTATATTCTCATATTTGCGAGTGTGATGCATTTTGACCTTGCAGCATAGAAAAATGTGAGTGTGAAACTTTTCCTGGTGTTTCAAAATGTTCCTACCCTAACACAGGAACATGGTGTACAAACCAGAGCTTAACGTGTGATAGAAAATCACTGACAGATGTAAGTGACAGGCAGCTAGGGTGCAGTAGATATGAATAATGCCAAGGATTGCTAGGTGATATGGAATGTCATAGAACACAAGAATTCCTTCATTGATCCCCCGGTTCTAGACAACGTCGGTTGAACAGATCACGGGAGCGCACAACAGTCCAGCGCCTGTCTGCTGTGTGTGCGGCCTTGAAGTACCAATCAGAGGATGACGACACTGCCTCCAGTCAGATGGAGTATGAAGGAGACTCCGACCAGGAGGACGGGGACTCCCCGTTCTGGGTGCTCTACCGGACCGTCAAGGATTATAAGACTCCAGATGGGGATGAGCTGTCGCAGCCTTTCTGTAAACTGCCCAGTAAAAAGTGAGTTGATCAGTTTGATGATGGCACTTCAGTTTGTAAAACTTACCAGTAAAAGCAAGTTGATAGATCAATTGTGATTGTAGTTTAGTTTGTAAAGAGTGAGTTCATGATTGTAAGCAGAATGTGTACACAGATATTGTTTTAACTGTTTTACTACTTACATGAAATGTGTGGATTTGAATTGTGGATTTTTTCTAGACACAGTATGTTCTAAGAGAGTGTGGAAGGAAGCATTCTAGGTCTTCCAAGGCATACAGAAAGACTGAAAGAAAAGTCCATTATTGTTGGAGTCAGTTTCAATACAGATAGACTGAAAGAAAAGTCCATTATTGTTGGAGTCAGTTTCAACTGTTTGTGTGATTTTGTGTGTTCTCAGCCCAAAAAGAAAAAGTCCATTATTGTAGGAGTCAGTTTGAACTGTTTGTGTGATTGTGTGTGTTCTCAGCCCATTGGTGGCAGCTTGGTTACACAGCTTAGAATTACCTGATGTTTGGGTAAGTTGTTGAATGGAAAGCAGAGTCACCACACAGATGTAATGCATGCAACGATGCTTGCAGAGCATAGTACATAGATATGCATGCAAAATTACGAAAAAAGAAAAAAAAAAGATAAAGGCATATGGTAATATGCATTCAGAAACAAACTGTGAAAACTCAAGTTTAATTTTTAGTTCTATAAGAAATCATGCTATATATCTGTAACAGAAAATTCTTATACAAACAATATAAAATAAACAAATCACTTCCGCTGTTCTCCAGAAATGTTCAAACCACAATAAGTGTATCAAATCCCCCAGTGACAGAAATGTTTTACTGGTTACTGGAATGGACAAGTCTAGTACCATCCATCTGATTATGTGGCCAGGATGTGGTACTCAAAATGGTCGCAACACATTTCGAGTCTTTATAGACATTTTGTCCTTTTATCCAGCCCTGTTCTCTATCAGGAAAACCAGCCAACCAAACAAGCAAAAGAGAACACTGGGAAAAAAAAGTTGTGCGAGGTGTCAACACATTTGTTGTATCCAATTTTTGTTTCAGGTTTTATCCAGATTATTACCATGAAATCAAGAAGCCCATGTCTTTGTACAATGTTCGTAAAAAGATTAAGGTAAGTTTTCACCGTTAGCTGTATTTTCAGTTGCTCTGTTGTGACGTTTGTAGCAAATGTACACACTTGATGGGCGAGTGTGTATGGCTATGTGTGTGCGCGCGTGCATGCGTTTAAATGTATACAAGAAAGTATTTGTGTTTTATTTTAAATAAACAACATGAGGGTTGGAAGTTATGCATTGAAAGAAGCAAATACTCTACTTTTTAAAAATGTTAAGCAGTTTAATTGTAAAAAACATGACTAAACCAGTGGGAATGTGTAACGAACATGTATTGTTTGTACATTACTGCAAAATAGCTGATATTATCGCCAAAGAGCTTCTATATATGATAATGTGACATTCATCCAGACAAAAGAAATCCATGCATGAGTAAGTGTGTGTACTTACATGCTCAAACACACACACACACATTCTGACTCTTGCACCCGCACATACACATGCATTTAATGCTGTGGTGTGATTGAAAGAACCTATTGGTGTATGTCAGTGGATTTGACAGACAGCAGTGTGCAGTGTGTTCCTTTTGACTGAATGCTTCTTAAGCAGCATGTTGCACTGACAGGCAAACCAGTACCAGACACTACGCGAGTGTGCCTGTGACATCAATCTCATCTTTGAGAATGCTCGCAAGTACAACCAAGACGAATCCAAGATATACAAGGTAATTTTCCCCCTGGTTCAGGCTTCTGTAATCTACAAAGGGGGAGGGGTGGAGGGGAGGGGGATTGGAAGTTGGGTGCTGAAGTGTAAAATGATGATGATTTATATCTACCTTTCTGACTGTTCTCATGAAGTCGTAATTTGGTTTGTATATCAGTTTATTTAGTTTACTCACATGTATTGGAGGATTTATACAGTTGTGTGGCATGCTTCTTGGAGTGACAGTCTTCTGTTTGACAGAATCTTCTGAGGAATGGCTGAAATGTATCTTTATCATTTTTACACCTAGCGCACACACACACACACACGCACGCACACACGCACGCACCACACACACAAATGTAAGTATGCATACACACACACACACATTCTCTCTCTCTCTCTCTCTCTCTGTCTCGCACACACACACACATGCGTGTACACACAAACACTTTTATGCACACCAGAAATAAAGGTATGTGTGTGTGTAATTGTATGCTTTTTAACTCCCATTTTGTCAAGTTTCTTAAAACTATGATGCAATAGTATTCATATTATTTACAATGAAAAAAAGTATGTGGTGAATGTCATGTAACAAAAAGAATTGATTCTGAATGATCTCAGACATGAAGTGAAAGCTAGGTTTTCTTTACAGGATGCCTGTGTGCTGCAGAGAGTGCTGATCGACAAGAAGCGTGAGATGGACAAAGTAAGTTCACTGGTATTTTGTTTCAGACACAACTGTTCTAAAGATCTTTAAACATCCACAAAACTTCATGATCGTGTAACAAACACAGAAACAGAAAAGAAAGAAGTCAAATTGTGTTTCACTGCTTTAAGAGCTTGTTGCTGAGTTGTTCAGAAGCTTTCACCTTCAGCATGATGAAAGAATGGAACTATTCTTCTGTAGTGTGTTGTGTCACAGTGCTATGGGAGATGTTAGACTTTCTTTTGTATCGTTATGTAGATGAAAAAGGGTGAACAAACATGATCATTTCTTCTCTGAAAAAAAAGTCTTTTTCACTTGAATGTTTTGCTTGGTGGTTACTTTATTTTGTTTTTCATTTGACATTATTTTTGTTCATTGTGGGAAGATGTAAGACTTGATTAGTAAGGAACAGCATGGTGGGAAAAAGTAGCAGCCTTGCATGACAGCGAGCACAACACATGCATGCATCACAAAACAGGGTGTTTGTGTTGTCACAATCAGGAAGAGGGCTTGGATGAGGCCCCATTGATTGTCTCTCCTTTCCGTGATTCGGTGAGTTGGTCTGCACCTTCACAATGCTCACTTTTTCCTCTCCTTTACTCACCTCTCAGTTTGTACGCCTCTTCACATTTCCCTGCCCTCTTTCTAACCTTCCGAGCTTGCTATTTTGAAACAGTACCAGCTGCTTCGTGAATCAGCGTGACATTAATTGGCCTGTGAAAGAGAAACCATGGACACTTGAATTGAAGACTAGAGTCATGATCTGCTGTGAGAAAAAGAAGTTAGATAGTGTTGCACAATTTTTAGAAGTTTTATTTTTTGTTCTTTATCACTGACATATCGGGTGAAGTTACTATTCAGCAGCATTTTATTCACTGGTTGAATTGGGCTATAATTCTGTGGTGCAAGCATAATTTTGCAGACCAGATGAAACATTTGTATAAAGAGAATGGGGGGGGGGGGGATTTTGTATGTATACACCTGTATATACTGTGGTGTCGGTTTCAGAAACTGACTATCCTTGTAATTTGTAGCTTTGTGAATGTGTTTAAGTCATAGAAGGTTTTGTTTTTTTTTCATCAAGTAAATCTGTTTTTAAATTCAGTGCATGTTGATTTTTCTGTTGTTTTTTTTTGTTTGTTTGTGTCTTTTGGATGTTTGTTTGGTTTTTTTAAGCAAATGACTCTGATAAGAATGTGTGCTAGATACAGTGAAACATATCTACAGCAACTTTGAAAATGACATGAAAATTCAGTCTTTGAAGAGAGGGGTGTTTACAGGGAGGAAGACAGGCTGGAACATCCTCAGAATCTGCCCAAATGACAGTTGTGTCTATATACAGAAGAATGATGGATTCTCATTCAGGCCAAAGGTCAAAATCAGTCCTGTTTACTCATATAATTCCACCATATATTTTATGCATGTTTAGCGAAAATGTGACAAGTTAAGGGAAAAAAAAGAAAAAAAATCATGCTGAAAAAAAAATCTAGACACAAAGTTCATGAGTGATAATTGAGGAGTGAACCATTGTGTTGTCTCCATGTGCCACTGTTGGAGCTTTGATCAAAGGGCAGCAATTCTGGTGAACTTGCGTGTGCAAAATCTCATGTAGCTTAATTCGCTTCTTTGATAAAATGCCAATGTATAGGAATATCAGTGGGGACTACAGGCCCCCTCCCCCCCCCCCCAAAAAAAAAAAAATCTAAAAAAGAAAATAAAAGAAAGGATGGTGAGAGAAAAGGAATTTGTCCCAAAATATGCTAATGAACCAGGTAAGGAAAGTACACAAACTTTTTGTGGAAAAGAATGCCAAAAGCATTTATGGGGTAAATAGGTCTGATCAAGTGTCATGCTGCACACAAAGAAGAGTTTTCATAGTCTGGTGAGGCCACATTCAGCAGAAAAACTACAGTGGCCGATGTGACTGTTTAGTTGAAGCCAGGGGAGTGAAGAGAATTAGATTGTAAAGAAGCTGGCACTGCCAGATTTTTTTTTCCCTTTTCTTGGCGCACGCGTGTGTGTGGTTGTGTGTGTGTGTGTGTGTGTGTTCTAACATTTCTAACAAAACAAAAGTTGCTTTAGACAATGGACAGGTTGATTGCTAGTTGGAGTAGGCAGGGGTCATTCTACAAAGGTTGAAAATAATCATAGGGTACTTGAAACCATGCATTACAGATTTTTTTTTTTAACAATTGACAAACGGCAGACATAGTGCAAAGGCACCTATAGCACTGGGTCCATTGTATTGGGAATTATGAAATGATGCTTGCAACATAGTGCAAAGGCACCTGTAGCAGTGGGTCCATTGTATTGGGAATTATGAAATGATGCTTGCAACATAGTGCAAAGGCACCTGTAGCAGTGGGTCCATTGTATTGGGAATTATGAAATGATGCTTGCAACATAGTGCAAAGGCACCTGTAGCAGTGGGTCCATTGTATTGGGAATTATGAAATGATGCTTGCAACATAGTGCAAAGGCACCTGTAGCAGTGGGTCCATTGTATTGGGAATTATGAAATGACGCTTGCAACATAGTGCAAAGGCACCTGTAGTAGTGGGTCCATTGTATTGGGAATTATGAAATAATGCTTGCAAGTATCAGTGATAGCTAAATGTTTATTGTGGGTGGCATGTCAGGTTAGTTGCAGAATGTGTGAACAAGCCTATCTTTAGAGATAATATTTAAAGGTTTTTCATGGGATTTTGTATGTGACCCAAGGTCATTGTAACTGCAAGTAATTTTACCACTAAAAGTAGTTTTATGATATAAATTACCTGTCCAAATGCCTTATCCCCTCTTGGCTTGGAACATCAAACATCAGGACGACCTTTTTCCCCTCAAAAAACAGGGAGAGCAGAAAGCAAACTGGCCTCTGTTTCACCAAGCCTGCCAGAGTGATCGCCCAACCCTGGGCACACCCTGTTAATGAACCTTTGGAAGCTACTCACATCCCGCATTTCTGTAGACATCAATATTTATTCATAATGATTCATTCTATACACCCTCCTTTTCAGCACTCGTCTTACGTTATTCTGCATTCTCACCAAACATACTCTGGAGACGATAGTCTGAGTTCACCCAGTCCTCACAACTGGCCTAATCTGGGACTCGCCCTTTTGCCACATGAACCCCGACCCCCCCACCCCCACCCCCTTGGAGTTGCTCTGACTTGGTCGCTCTCTAAGCATGTGCAGCACAGCTGAAGCAGGCTCAACTGAGTCCCGCAGATGCTATCATAGACCAACCACTCCTCAGCATCTATGAGATGGCCAGGGGTGGCTGGTGGGGAGCATATTAGGGAGAGACACTACCCTGTCTCCTCTTGCCCCAGTACGCACTGGAAAAGGTGTGGCAGGGAGTGTTGGACGATAGTTCTGGCCAAAACCAGCAGACAGTCACACAGATAGATGTGAGAGTCGAACACAAATACCAAACATCTTGCGTGAGCTACAAGGTGTAAATGGAGAACAACCCACACAAACAATGCAGGTGTTGTGTGAATCAAGTATAGAGCAGCGTTTTGACATGCACATAAAATTCAAGACGTCCAAGGAGATGCAGAACTCAGTGCTGACTTGGCAGATGCCATGGTGCTTTGTGAAGTCGACAACTGTGGTTGAAGGGAAAAGGCGATATGAAGCAAATGTCTAGCCTTAGTCTATGGAGTCAACAAACGAGTGTTTCTTCCTCCAAAGCAAAAACTGACTTGAAAAGACGCATTTGGGAGTCCGTAATGGAACCGAAACTGGAGACCAAGAGTCAAGAGAGGCATGCTCCTTTGCCAAGAAAAAAAGGAGAAAACTGAACTCATTTAATCAGGGCACAGTAAAAATAGAGGCAAGTTAGCTTCCCACTATCCTATTTAATTTGGGGGGGGGGGGGGGTCCTGATGTTTGTCGATGTTCCATGCCAATGGGGATAAGGCATTTGTTTGGACAGGTAAGTATGCAGAAAAATGTTTTGAGAGTATAGTTAACACCTTCACCATCATGTTCTCACCAGCGCTTAAAGATCAATCTTATTCATGACAACTGTGTGTTCATGATTCCAGTTTACTGTGTCTGTGACTCTTCCTCCTGTACCTCTACCTGTGGTCATCATTTCTGACAAGTGCATTGAGTTACACTGGGAGTTGTAGGCAATTGAATTTTGTCTGCAGAATCATAGAAATGGGAAATTAGCTAAGTTGGTTTTTAAAAAAAACTTGTAAGGTGGGCTTTTATTTTTAAATCCCAGTCAGTCTTGCTCATGGGCGTACATGAACTATGCATTCTGAAGCACTTGTGTTTTGTTCATGTGAAAAAACTGTAATGGTGGTCTGTTTGAAATGAAAATGTTCATTGTACTATGAACCCTATTCAGCTGGCCCTGTTAAAACATTTTTTAACATGTTGCAGGAGGATTTTGATGCAGTCAGTTTGTTCAAAACTAAGTTACTAGAGCGGGTTGAATTGATAGATAATACAAAACACAGCTTATTTTTAGATGAAGAAAAAGTGTTTGCTTTCCTTCACGTGTTCACTTTGTAACATTCTTGTCACATTCTTCCATCTCTTTATTTTGCGTTTCTTGTTAACACAGTAGTGTGTGTCTGAGTGCAATGACTGCTGTGCTCCCTTGCTTTTTTGTACATAGCCAAATGTGTGAAAAGGTCTTGGTTAGTTGACTTTTGTTGCCTTTTTTATGTCTTTTTTATTTCTGCTGTTTCTAAAGTATATAGCTGTGTAGCATCAGTGTGTATACCGAAAATGGTTATCACTGTTTTCCTCAAATGGTTGAAAACATTATCAATGAAAGCAGATTGACTACAGGAACTGACGCTGACCAATCAGTGCATTAGCGGTGAAGTTCCATAGTACTCAGAAGACTTGGTACAGCTGTACACTTCAGCACCACCACTGAGGTCATCAACTCTCTTCCGCCGGAGGACTCCGAGTGCCTTTGAAAATGAGAAAAAATCCTCCGGATTCATGGAAGACCCTCCCTACTCGTCTTACAGTAACCCATGTCAAATTTGCAGCAGCATCTGAAAACTAATTCATTCACCTGGGAGTAAATCATGATGATTGTATAATGGCATTGACTTGGACTGGGTTTTGTCTCTTGCCTTCTTCAGACTTGCTCACTTTCCTAGACTGACCATTGGATTTGTGTTTAAAATTGTGTGTGCGCGTGTGTATATGTGTGTGCATGTGTGTGTGCACGCGCACATGCATATGCCCACCATGAGCATGGATTTCATGGCTGTCAT
This sequence comes from Conus canariensis, assembly GCA_033310375.1. Classification (NCBI taxonomy): domain Eukaryota; kingdom Metazoa; phylum Mollusca; class Gastropoda; order Neogastropoda; family Conidae; genus Conus; species Conus canariensis. Next base: position 734,921 of record CM065721.1, on the reverse strand, counting down.
TGCTAAACAAGTCATCACCATCATCATCATAGTGGGAAAACATACAAGTGAATGAACAGAGATGGCAGACAACAGAAAGCAAATAAAAACAAACTAACAATCAAGCAAGGCAGAATTTAACAGGCAGAAACACAGAGCGACAGGACATGGGCTTTCTTTTACAGAGTCGATGTAGGGTATTTCTTACAGCTCAGCAGGCATGCTATGGTGGCTAGTGTTGTGGGCTGGGAGATGGTGTGTTTGAGTCCCATTACAAGTATAGATTGGCAGGAAGTTTCAATCATCATTGGCGCCTGCCCACATTTGTTCACATACATGCCTACCTCTACGGAACTTCCGTATTTTCTACGGTAATTAACAAAAAAACGAAGTAGCTACGGCGATTACGGAAATTTATTTTTCGTTATGGTAAAAAGATTTTTCAACAAAATTTACTTAAAAACGATCGCGAGTTGAAGCAGACGATGCTTTTGAAAGCAGAAGCAGAACACCGAATGGTAAAAGGGACGTAAAGCCCTGTCTTCATCAAGCAGATGAATAGCATATGTCTCCAATGGCTTCTGCTATAGAGGGACGTTAAACTCAGTTATTCAAGCAAACGATGTTTTTGAAAGCGGAAGTACTAAACCGGATATCGCAAGTAATTGAAGTTTTGAGAAACATGGCGTCTTAATACAAAGAGAAAACGAATGGATGTGCCAGCTGATGATGCCGATGAACCTGCATCAAAAAAGCGTCAGCCGTCACAGAAGTTCCTGGACAAATACAGTGGCAAATTTCCCTTCATTGTCAAATTGGACTCTGACGATTCAAAAGCAAAGTGCGTAATTTGTGACAGTGCATTTTCTGTAAAACATGGCGGTATAGATGACATAAACAGACACATTGAAGGTCCACGTCACGAAAAGAATGTGGCAGCTTTGAAAAAGAAAACGAAAGAAATCAAAACTCTGAAACCGATCACGGTTTTTGTTTTTGTTTTTGCAGTAAATGTGACGTCGAAAGAAACAAATTATGACCTTGACGTACAAAAGAAAAAAACAAATGTTACTGATTTTGAGTCCGTGCTACTGAAATTTGAAACCAGTGCTACTGAAATTCATTTTTAGGGGTAGGCATGTTTGTGTTCAGTGTGCGAGGAGTTCAGATAGGAGGGTGGAACCATTCAGTCAACTTTCACTGCTTAATTGATATGCTGCTGACTCACATTTCCAAACCCAAACTGCAGATGTCTGTACCTTTGAAGCCTGGTTGACTCTGAGATGCACAGTGAGAGGTTAGATATCAACAAACACACTCATGTTATGTTAGATCAAAATGGAACTCACATCTTGTATTGTTTTTTTGTTATTTTTCTGAGTGTAATTTTTGTTAATGTTTCACTCTGTTTTGTTTTGTTTCTGCTGGTCAAAAACTAAACAGAATAGTTGGCACTTCCGCCACTTTTCAGATTAATCTGTGCTTAAATTTGATAGTATAAGTAGGGGGCCGGAATAGCTCAGTGGTAGAGCGCCGGACTCGTAATCCTGGGGTTGCGGGTTCGAATCTCCACCAAGCCATTTCGGTACAGGGGGATTTTACCCTCAGAGTTAACATTGGTTCTGACTCCATTTCCCATACAGTCCTTCGAATGAGACTATAAACGGAGGTTCCATGTGTGAACGCACGCATAACATCTTGCACACACATAAAGTCCCATCACCAACTTTCGGAAGAGAAGGCCAGTTTGGCCGTTGGTATGGATGACACGTTACACATTGCATGTACCTTCCCCGAAGTTGGAGTATGGCTGCCTTAATGGCAGGATTAAAAAAACGGTCATACACACAAAACTCCACTCCCTTTGTTGGGCAGATGGGTTTAATACTTGCCTGTCTATACAGGGAGTGTCCGCGGGAGTATCAGCCTGCGTACGCAGAAGAAGAAGAAGAAGAAGTTAATTAATGATCTTCAGTGAAGTGTGGTCTATGTTTGGATTTCTTACATGCTGGACACAAAAGTGAGATGATTGGACATGGCAAGCTTTTTTTACATTATAGCTTTTATATATATTCTTGATTTGTATTTGTGATATCTTTAAATGAATAGAACCCTGATATAGCCCTACGCAGTGGGTAGATTACAATGCTCTTAATTTTTCCTCATTGTCTACAATAGTTGACCTTTTCCACATGTATGCACAGTCAATCCAGTCGCATCTCTCTTTGTCTGCTTTATCAGTTTGTAGGCTGCTCTTTGAGAAGACATTGGAAGATCAGTCTCATTTTGACAGTAGGGAAGTTTCTTGAATTGCTTGTTTTATTTGGTTCTGCTACCTCGAGTGGGCTGCATTAATCTCATAACATACTTTTTATTAATTTCTTTGTTAATCAGTTTGGCTGTTGTAGATTTATATGTGTGACCCGTTTGAACGGTTTTTATTTGTGTGCTGTGATTAACGTAATGGAGTGATTTCCCTACTTTGCCATTGTGAACAATGACGACATTTGTCCTTGTGGTGGGTGATTAATGTAGTGGAGTGATTTCCCTACTTTGCCATTGTGAACAATGGCGACTTTGGTGTCATATACTATACCATGTCAGACCATAGTATTCAACGGCAGTTTGTCAGCTCTGCCAGGCCGAAATTTTTGGTGGCTAATGCAGTCATAAGACAGTCACGTGACGCCCACCCTACTTCCGCCAAAGGAAGAAAGCCGGTGTCCACTTCCTGTTCCTCAATCAGCTTCGGCCTGCAGTCAAAGCAAGATAAGTCTTGTGCTCTGTCTCGCCTATACCTCTGCTTTTGTGTAAAGATTGCTTGTGTTTGCTTCCTTGCTTATTCAGTTGTGGCTTGCGCTAAATCCTAAATACACTTGCCGTTTGAGGCTTTTGGTGGGCAAGTTTTTAATTTAATTCTTTCTTTCACGCTCGTCGTGATTCTCGCGACTTTATTCGATCGTCGTATTGCTCTTGCGATTTTGCTCTCGCGAAGTTGTTTTGTCAGTGCCAGTTTCTTCGGCACTGTCTCGGTGTTCGCGTTCCTCCTGCGGTAACGCTCCCATCTACTTGTGTTACCGGCCCTCTGCACGTTTTGGTGTTTACTTGTGTTTTACACTTGCGCTCCCCGGTAACGTCACTTCGACGATCTAACACTCGCCGGTCCTTTGGCCGCCATCTTCTCTCCTCGCCGGTCGTCTTTTCCACCATCGTGCCTCACCCCGTGGCTGGCCTCTAACAGCGTACAGGGGTTTAGTGTACGGAGTTTAATAGTAACCCCTAAGCATTCCCGTACTAGTACACACCGATCGAGAATTCGATCTAGTATTACTCAGTATAGTGTTGTTAGTACGGGTAGATCGAGTTTTCTAGCGATTTCACGATCCCGTTGTATGACCAACGAGCGACTTACGATCTTGCTCAACTATTGGTCGGTATCTGTATCTATCAGTACTGTTCCACACGGCCGATCGAGTTTATTTTTTATTTTCTCGATCGATCGTCATGTCTCCTCTTTGTGGTCATGTGCTCCGGGTTTGCTCTGCCACCATTGGCCAACATGGGGAAGGACAACGATGGGTCGAGCCACTTCGCCATCCAGAAGTCGCTCATATTCCCGGAGAGCCCGCTTGTCGATTCCAATTCAGAGCAATCCGTTCTTGCTTCGGAAGAACGTACGGCCAGGGTAGAAGGAGAAGGGGGTTCCGCAGAGGGGACGCACGAACATACCTCCTCTACCCGACCGACGGACACACGATCGCTGTGTCCGAAGGCTAAGAGGCAAGCGGCCACCATTTCTAAATGTCTTTCTTTCAACCTGCCCAGAAAATCCAAGGGCAAGGCTCCCCTAATAGGGCAAAGCCGTTTTAAAATGTCTGATCAAAATTCTCCCTCTCCTCCATTTCATCGGCCAGCTTGTCTTCTACTCTCCCAACGCACAGTGAGACTTCTCTCTATCATGCTGCATCATGCGACCCTCGGCCCCCGGGGAGCTTTGCCGGGGCGCGGACCAGCGAGGCTGGAATCACCACCCGTCACTCGCCTTGATGAGCCGCGTGTCACTAGTCTTCCCCCCGATATAGACACGCAGACTCATGACGCTCTCCCGCACCGGGCATGGGTGCAGCCAACACCTGTGCACGAGGAGCGTCCAGATTCTGTAAGCAGACTTATGGTCACGCCGTGGGAAGACCCCGGAGGTGTCCATAACTCTGGGCTTATGGTCAGGCCATGGTACTATCCCAGTCCTGTCCATAAAGATGGGCGGTCGACCAACCCCGATCGACTGTCACATGCTCCCCAAGGGGTACAGGACGTTGAGGAGTGGACTTATTCCGCCCTCCCACTTGGGCAACGTCTGCGGTCTCGTTCCTCCGGGGGGAGGATCGACCAGCAGGACCATGGGTAACCTGACCTATTCCACTCAGCGGGGGGCCACGGTGCCACAGCCAGTTCAATCTGCACCCAGGTGGGTTGGGGTCTCGGCTGCCGTGTCCTCCTCCGCTCCACCAGTTACACAAGGGACCTCCAAGGTTCCCACCAGGGAGGTGTATCAGGCAGTACACGCTCCGGGGCGGGTATGACAGGCCACGGCCCCTCGGTACCCCCCCCCCCCCCCCCAGCCCCCGGTGTTTCAGGTTACCCGGGTCTCCAGGGAGATTCTGCCCCAGGGCCGCCACAGCCCACCTGCCTCCCCGGGGACCGGTGGCTCTATGCCCCCGAGAGGAACCAGTGGCTTAACACTGACACCCAACACGACCAGCTCCACGGTCGAATGTGGCACCCAGCCTCCTCGAGCTGGCTCGACCTCGGCCTCACCTCTCGGGCGCTGTCCGATCAGCAGGACGGGCTTACCCCCCCTAGTCTGGCCGCTGATCATAGAGTCACGAGGGACCCGCCCTTCTTTCCATAAATTCGCCGGGCCGCCTCCAGCCCAGTGATCGAAACCCAAGATCGTCGCACCTCAGTCACTCACATCTATCTGGGAAGGTCCGGCAACTCGTGCCAGGGGTGCACAGGCTGTCCCTCCGCCAGGGCAAGGATCCATCTCGGCCCCTAATGCAGCCCCCGTCGGCACCCTCCTCGGGGACCGCAAGAACTCCCCAGTAGCCTCCCTGTTCTCCGACAATCCTGTCACTAGGGAAATGGCCGTTTCCCAGGCAGACTGTCGGCTTATTCCCCATCTGCCCCCCCCCCCCACCTCCACCACGGTTTCCATGAAGAACCTGAAGGAGTGGGACCAGGTAGCCAGAATGGGGATCCTGCACACCTCTGCTGGACATGCCTTCCTAGACATGCTCCAGCAGCGGGCGGAGGAACTCTGGCCGGAGGAGGATGGCGCCGTCCCAGTGTCCTCTAGAGACTAATAATATGCGGGCACTAACCCACCATCTTATTTTGCCCGAAACCCCCCCATTTCACAAACAATCTCGTCCATCTCATGCTACTTTTTGCCAAAATTAACACCTTTTCTACAATCAAAATTAACATGCAAAAATCTCCAAAAATTGACGTAATCGTTATTTTAAAATGGGGTTTTCGGGCAAAAACAAAGATGAGCAATTTAGAGGCCCGCATATTATTAGTCTCTCTCCTCTTCTGATTCTTGCGCAAAACAATAGGAACGGCCTACTTAATTTTTTTAATTGGTGTTTTTAACCTGTAGAGTGCCTTTAAGCCGTCAGCTGACGCCGCATTAAAAATGCTTTCCCAGTGCCTATGGGCCGTCCACTGACGTCATGCATTTTTCTTGAATTTTCATTCGTTACTATTTCTATCAACGGACTTAAATAGAGTGTGCGTAGTAAGCCTTATATGTCTGTAGTATTAAAATGATATGTAAATGACCACACGTGAGGGGAAAGCCCATTTATTCTCATCACTGACTGGATGACCAGCCAGCACTTCGTCTCGCTTGCAAAGATGGCGGCGCAACCTTCGACAAGCGCAGCGACCAAATCAACGTATTTACACAGCTGAGCAGGCTCTGCTAATGATTTTTGACAAAGACAATAATCTTTTATTCAACGACTCACTCGAGCATGAAGGTGAGATGATGATAGTGATGGAATTGCCAACTGTATTCGTCAGTTATTGTGTCGGGCTGTGTGACCTCAATGTGTGTTCAGCTGACTGGTTTGCCAGCGTCGAACGAGCTCGCCTAGTGTGTACTCTGCACTGCGTGCCAGTGGTCAGTGACTGGTAGTCAGCGTGAGAGGGGAGCGCGGCCTGCTCGCGGCGCGGCACAGGGCAGAGGGAAAGGTAGGGGAAGAGGAGCAGTGAAAGAGAGGGTTGAAGTCCAGCAAGGGGGCGTGGTGGGGAGAGGGGGGCGTGGTCGTGGACTGACCTGTCTGCATAGAGTGTGAGCGTCTTGATAGACTTCTAAACTGTTTTACTTTCATTTACAGGTGTAGTGTGACAATACAAACTTTATTTTCAACTTTTTTGCTTTGTGTTCTTGTTTGGATGTGAAGATGTAGTGGTAAATACATATGCTTTTGATCGTGCAAAAAAATCTATCCAAATCTAATTGTCTAAATACTTTTTTATTATCAAAATTAAAACAAAAGAAGCCCAGATTCAAAATCTTCATTCAATTTCCTTCAAAAATCATATATATTTCATTGTTATATCTTTTGTAGTTTCTGAGCTAGAATTTTTTGTTAATTATTACCCCCAAATCATTAGATTTCCCTGGCACTGGGAAAGCCTTTGTTTGTAACATTTTCAAGCAGCTTCAAGCAGCGAACGGGTTAATCTGGTTTAAAAATGAAGCCCGAAGTAGTTAGAGAGCTTAGTAATATATTTGAGGAGTTGGAGTGGAAGATGGATGGGGAAGTCAATAGAGAAGAGATAAAGAATATGTTTGAAGAATTAATTACTGATCTGTTTGAGCGCATAAATATGCGAGAAAGCGTGAAGCACTCCATCAGTAAAATACCAGATTCTTGGCCCCAACCGGTTATAAAGTTGTTTGCCATTTTAATTGATCAAATAGCTCCTGAAGATCTTGATTTGACTGCTTCTACTGACCCTGAAGGAGTAACTGTTACCTTTAAACCTGGACAGTTTTTAAGATTAGTAAAAGACTATGAGTAATAAATAACAGCTGAATTTACAATTATTTTTTTATTTATTTAATTTTTAGGTTTAAAATGACGGCCAAATACAGCGAATCTGATCTAATGATTTTAATAGAAAATTGTAATGAACTATTTGACGAAACGATGAAAGTGTTAAACATTGATTTTGGTGAATCTGGGTTTGAGAATGATGTAAACAATTTAATAAAAAATCATAGTGAACTATTTGACGAAGCAATCAAAGAGTTAAACATTGACTGTAGTGATTCAGAAAAAGCTAAAGTATTAGCAGACGTTCTTGTAAGATTAGGGTGTCTTGAAGTATTGCAACGCTTGGGTGAAGAATAAAAGAGCATTTACTTACTTTTACTTATATTTATTTTTTTTTAATTTACGTAAATATTGTGGGTTAAAAATGAACCCAACAAGTGAGTCTAAGTTTGAAAAACTACCCAACAACATACTGTTGAAAGGTAGTAACAAACCATTAGGTAATATGTTCAGCGAACTAGACATGGACATCATTAACCCCACAAACGTTCAGGAAAGCGTAACACATGCTATTTCTAAAATCCCAGAGTCTCTTCGAATCGTCCCGCCAGTAAAAGTGTTGTTGGCCATTCAGATTGAATATATAACCCCCGATGATAGTAGTATACTAGTCTGGGTTTCAACTAGACAGAAAGAAGTAATCAGCTATTGCGACTTTAATTCTGAATGGGCTGATTACATGCTTACACAGTTTAACCATGCAAGCGAGGAGGCCAAGCTAAGAGGTTCTGGCTGGTCTGAAGGAACAGTCCTTGAAATCAGATTAAGACGAACAAAGTTCTATCCTATAGTTGGCAATTCTTACCTTCCTCTCCCGAGAGAGCTAGTGTTAAAACGGGCAGTCCTAAACATAAAAAATTCTGACGATATGTGTTTCATGTGGTGCGTTTTGGCACACTTACATCACATTAAAAAGCATGCAGACAGAGTATATATTTATAAACCTTATCTTCATGAGCTGAACTTTAATAACATAACCTTTCCAGTGAGTGTAGAAAGTATATCTCAGTTTGAAGAGCAAAACAAACCAATCACCGTAAACGTATACACCTGGGATCCAGTAGACAATCTAGTCCCTCTAAGGATCTCTCCCAAAGCCCCCACCTTAGGCGAACTTCTTAACAAACATGTAGACTTGATACTGTTTGCAGATGGTTCCAAGAGTCATTATGTATTAATTAGATCAATTAGCAGACTGTTAGAATATACATCAAAGCATAAATCTAAACAAGAGCTTTGTAGAAGGTGTTTGGTCAGAATCCCTACTATAGAGGCAGCTGCCCGCCATAAGAAGCATTGTAAAAGTTTTGTAGACTGTAAAACCGAACTTCTTACGCCCCCACCCGGGTCTAAAGTTAGTTTTAAGAATGTACACAAACTGCAGATGAGACCATACGTAGTCTATGCTGACTTTGAAGCGATCTTGCCGCAGTACTACAGCCCTCAGCAAGACCAAAAAACAACCTTATTATCCCGCCATCAGATCTGTTCTTATGCGTTTGTTGTTGTTAGGTCAGATGGTGGACACACACAACCGGAGATTTACAGAGGCCCCAACGCAGCTAATCGATTTTTGGAGCACATGAAGCATCTTCGCAATCAATTCTCCAATCAGCTGAACCTTTCAGACATTAAGATGACTCCTGAAGACCAAAGGAGCTATGAATCAGCCACCCACTGCTGGATATGCAAATGCAAGTTATTAGGTGACACTGTAAGAGACCACGATCACATTACTGGCAAATTCAGAGGGGCAGCACACAACAGTTGTAATCTTCAACTCAAGGTTAACCCCGAAAAATGGAAACTGCCAATCTTCTTTCATAACTTACGGGGCTATGATTCTCACTTTATCATGCAAGCAATAACTTCTGAATGTAAGAGGGTTAGCTGTATTGCACAGTCATCAGAAAAGTACATGACCTTTACTGTAGACTGTTTATCCTTCTATGACTCTGCCCAGCATCTGATGGGGAGTTTAAGTAAGTTAGCAGAATCTCTACAAGACTGTCCAATCACTAAACAATATTTCGACTCATCTTTAGTACGTAAAGGCGTTTACCCTTATGAATACATGGACTCGTGGGACAAGTTTGATGAGCCAGCGCTGCCAGCAAAGGAAGACTTTTACAGCCATCTTAGAGGTGGAGGCATAACTGACGCTGACTATGAATACGCACAGAAAGCCTGGACAGAATTACACTGTCGAACGATGGGCGATTATCACGATCAATACTTGATGGCCGACGTGTGTTTATTGGCGGATGTGTTTGAAAATTATAGATCCACTTGCATGAAACACTACGGTCTAGATTCATCACAGTACATCTCTGCCCCAGGCCTTTCTTGGGACGCATTCTTGAAGTCTACAAACATTGAGATTGACTTAATATCTTATCTGGATACACTCCAGATGATTGAAGATGGGCTGAGAGGAGGCATTAGCATGGCCTGTCATCCTTACCACAGAGCCAACAACAAGTATTTAGATGACTATGACCCCACCAAACCATCCAACTATCTAATGTACTTAGATGCCAACAATCTGTATGGGTGGGCCATGAGCCAGGCACTGCCATTGAGAAACTTTAAAATGGATGCAGGTCCTTATAAGGTTGATCGGGTGGTAGGACTATTGTCAAATCTTACACCCGATAATCCAATAGGATTAATCTTAGAAGTAGACTTAGATTATCCTGCAGAATTGCACGGCCCCCATAACGATTTCCCTTTAGCCGCAGAAAAATTAAAGATGAGTCCCGCAGAGCCGCCTAAACTCGTGCCTAACCTCTTTAACAAGACTAAATATGTCTGTCATTACAGGCTGTTACAATTTTACTTAAGACATGGATTAAAACTTACTGCCGTTCACAGAATAATTACTTTTGATCAGGAACAGTTCATGAAACCATACATCATGAAGAACACCGACCTTAGAACTAAAGCTACAGATGCTTCAGAAAAAGACTTTTTTAAACTAATGAACAACAGCTGTTTTGGTAAGACGATGGAGAACGTACACAATCGTGAAGATGTAAGATTAGTTACAAAAGAAAAACAAGCAATTAAGCTGGTCTCTAAACCTAATTATCAAGACTTTAGACGGTTTAGTGACAGCCTGGTTGGCATTATGATGAAGAAACAGAAAGTCAAGTTGGATAAGCCGGTGTTTATCGGCTTTGCCGTGTTAGAGCTGTCAAAGTTATTGATGCTAGAATTTCTGTACGATTACTTTAAGCCGCTGTACCCAGAATCAAATGTCCTTTACACAGACACCGATAGTTTTATTCTAGACATCCCAACCAAAGACTTCTATAAGGATTTAGAGGCGGAGGTGGCTAAAGGAGCTGATGGGTGGTACGACACATGTGACTACCCAAAAGATTCGCCTTTACATTCAACTGTAAACAAGAAAGTAATTGGAAAGATGAAGGATGAACTTAATGGGACGATTATACAAGAATATGTTGGCTTACGGGCAAAGATGTATAGCGTTGCCACCCAGACTTCTGAAATGAAGAAAGCTAAGGGCATAGGTAAAGAAGTTGTCAAAAAAATATAACTCACGACAGCTACAAGCAGGCTCTCTTTGAACGCAAAGTATTTTATCACACAAATGTTAATCTGCGCTCTACTCTTCATCAAGTAAACACAACTGCTGTTAATAAGAAGTCACTAGACTCTAACAATAGCAAGCGAACTTGCGTTAATCCCGAGCTTTCATACGCTATAGGCCCCTGGAGAACCAACTTGGCTGACTTAAATTAAGATCTTAACTAGTACTTAACTAGTACTTTACTTAAGATCTTAACTAGTACTTAACTAGTACTTTACTTAAGATCTTAACTAGTACTTAACTAGTACTTAACATGACTTACACTTAACTTGCGCTTTACTTACACTTAACTTGTTATAACTGACTTAACCAGTACTTAGCTTGTACTTAACCAGTACTTAGCTTGTACTTAACCAGTACTTAACAACACATTAAAAAAACTAATTTATTAAAAATGGGTCTACAGCAGGAGGTTGTACTTTTTTTGCAGAAGCTGGTTCTTTTTCTTTTACTGTTTTTGTGGGGGTTTGTAACTTTGTTGCTAAGTATGGCTTTAGGCGCTTGTATGCCAAAAGCCCTCCACCAACAACAATACTCCCCAGTACATAATAATACATCTTACAGTTTGATTGTGTTGTTGTTGGTGGCGGCGGCGGCGCTGGTGCTGATGTTGTATTACTATCTAATAATTTTTGTTTTGCTGCTTGGTTTGCTTTTTGCAGTCTGTTCCATTCAGCTAGTTTACGACCAGCCTCAACACGGCCAGCACTTTTAGACTTAGTAACACTACTCACCTGCGGGACACTCAGTTGTGGGACACTCACCTGCGGATTCACTTGTGGGACACTCGCCTGTAAATTCACTTGTGGGACATTCTGCTCCTGTGGAGTCTTCTCCTGCTCGCTCATTTTTTTTAGTCTGATTAAAATTAATATTAAAATTAATATGATTAAAAGTAATTAATCCCATGGTGAATGGACATAACAACGTCCCAAATCTATAATACATGTCACATGCAAGAGATTCTAGGGACTTGGTTAAAACCGGATCTTGTGTTAAGTCATATTTTAAGTCTTCTTCTGAATCAATCGGCGCTATCTTGCCTACTAACTTAGCATATAAACTAATCATTGTCTGTCCCACCGATCTAACCATTTTTGACCCTAGCTGTGCTTCGTACCTAGCGTAATACTTCTCAACGTCTGATGTAGACAATTGCTGAATCTGTTCAATACTTAGTTCAACGCCTAAATACTGCCTGGTTTTCCCACATGCAGCCAGAGAGTATAATCTTTCTTTATGACAGAGGTCTGCTGCCTCCTCACACTTTAATAGCTCGTCGCAATCCATTTTTAAAGCCCTTTTTAAAAGCAATAAAAAAATAAAACCATGAGTTTAACGCTGGTTAATTATGCAGTGCCTATTGTTGGTGTTATAGTTTATTCAACCCTAGCAAAATGTTTGTTAAGAATAAAACCACCCAACATGGGAAAGATAGAAGATTCGCTGAAACTAGTTACAACCTTATTTTTAGCTCTGGCAACAAAAGATTATCTGATTAAAAAGCACATAGACAGTCTTTCATATTATGATTATTTTAATTATTTTTTTAGTTAATAAAAAACATGAGCGAAAAAAAGATTATTAATACGATTTACCACTCTGCTGTAATCAGCGGCCTTAGTATAGGATATAGCACGTTAGCAAAAAAACATGTTTAAAATGAGGCCGGCCGATCTAGGAAGGTTAGACATTGAGGATGTTGTTAAGGTTATAGCTGTAATAACTGCAGGGATTGCCTCAAAAGACTTTCTTGTTGCACAGGGGATTATCCCAGAAAACATCAATGCATAGAAAGATTAATGCATAGAAAGATTAATGCATTTAGGCAGATTGATTTATAAAAAAAAGATTCATTCTAAAAAATATTCATTCTAAAAAATATTCATTCATTTATAAAAAGATGTCTGGATTAGTTCTGATGGTGGGAGGAGCTATTGTTAATGCGTTGGCTTTCTCTGGCAGCAATTATATGTTTAGTAAATTGCGGTCTGATGAAGAGAGAGAACGCCATAACAAGGCAATGGAAGATTTAGCTAAGGCAAGAGACGCTTACGAGAAAAGGAGGATTGCTCACTTAGACTTTATTAATAAAAAGTTAAGAGAGCAGGGACATGCAGAGCATACATTTACAGACGTTGATGATGCAATGAATGAATATTAATTAGTGACAGGAAAGAAGTTTCTAACATCGTCGCCGCCAGAACTGTCTGACTTTTATGAACCATCTGAGGATCAGAAAATGGTGGAAATAGGCTTTATTATAGGTGCTATGGGAGCAATCTTTCGTCTTGCATATTCAATCTAAAAAGATAGTTAAAAATGTAATAAAAACAGTCTCTTATGGACGATACAAAGTACAAAATATATTATTCTCCTAGAGGGTATTGGAAAGGAAAGGCTGCTATTGATAAACTGAGTAAAGCTGCTAGGGTGTCTGAATCAGAAGCGAAAGACTGGCTTTCAAAACAAGCGATCTGGCAAATATATCTGCCTGCCCCCAAAAGAATAATAAGGCCTCGATTTGTTAACTCAGTTCCTAATGACACCCACCAGATGGACTTGTTGTACCTTCCACATGACAAAGTTAGAAGAAAAAAGTTTAAGTATGCTCTGACTGTTGTTGACATGGCTTCAAGGTATAAAGATGCTGAGCCTTTAACGGATAAAAGCTCAACTGCTGTGGCTGTGGCTTTACAACAAATATACATGCGAGGTCCATTAAAGTATCCTAGGTTGATCCAGGTTGATGATGGGAAAGAGTTTAAAGGAGCTGTAAACCAACTGTTTTTAAGACATCGGGTTACAGTTAAGAGAGGGATCCCAGGCAACCATCGCTCCCAGGCTCTAGTAGAAAACTTTAATAAGAATCTAGCTGAACATCTGTTTACCTATCAATACCACAGAGACCTTATGGACAAAACACGCAACACAGAATGGGTCAGGAGATTGCCAGCAGTCTTACGCGCCATGAACAATGAAGAATTTAAAGCAACGGGCCTTAAACCGGTGAACGCGATCAAATTTTAAAAAATTAGCATTACTGAAGACATCCGAGGTAATCAGAAACTCTTGCCTTTTGGACTAAAAGTAAGATACTTGTATGCTCCTGGAGAGGCAGAGGGCGATGTTAGAATTAGAGCCACAGACCCCATATGGAGCGTAGACGTATATGAAGTTGAAAGAATTATGAAAACAGCCCCTCCCGTGTATTATTTAAGAGAGACTCTTTCTTCTAGCGGTGCTACTACGTCTAAAAAGCCTGCCCTAAAAGATCGTTTGTTCGCGAAGAGTTGCAAGTTGTCCCACCAAACACAGTGCCGATTAGTTAAAAAAAAATAGTATTTATTTTTTTTGTTAAACTTATGATTTATTTATTTAGTTCACATCTTATTTTTTAGTCTATTTTTGGGTTTAACTGATTGATTGATTGCTTTTCAATGTTCTGTTTGATTGTCTCAGTGTCTACCTGTTGCGAAGTAAAAGTCTTTCTCCACTCCTTTTGAAGTTCAGTTTTTTGCCGCCTGTAATCCTCACCATCAGCCATAAGGCGCTCAAATTCTTCAGCTGTAATGTTTTCGTCCTGCAATGCTTTGCTTATTCTCAGTCTTAATGAACAAAGTTTTGCTGATGCTAGGGCTACAATGGCAGTGTGCTTTTGTAGTTTAGGCGTTAATTTTTTTAAAACGGCACTCACAATCATAGACATAGCACCTAAACCCAAACCAAGGCTCCCTAATGCTAAAGAGGCTGGCGCTCCGGCCCCAGTAGCTAAAAGAGCAACGCTAGACCCAGCACTTACGCTCGCTACAGCTGATGAGCCGGTGATTATATAAGAAAGAGTATTTAAAACTTTAGCATATTTCTTTCTAGTAACCCTATACTTATCCAAGTCACTTTCTATTTCTTCTTGAAGTTCAGTTATTTGCTCTAACCTAAACTTTTGAGCCTGATCATCCATTTTTAATTAAGATTAATTTTTTAATTAAGATTAATCTTGTACATATCTTCTTATTAACCCTTCTGGCAGCACTTCATCAACAGAGTAAAACGCAATAAAATCAACATACTTAATGAAAATAAAATCGAGTACTGTTAGTTTGGTTTTGTCAACATTCACAGTGACTTTGTCAGAAGATACAAAAGTGTTTATTTCATCTGCGTTTTTAGTAATAGCAATAACAAGCCTAAGAGACCCATCCAAGTTTTCAGACTTTATTTGTACGCCTCTGATTAACGTATGCTCTGGCAAACTAGGATCAGACTCCCTTGGAGTAATAAATAAGCGAAAAAGCATCGTCATTTTTCTAGGCAGTGATTCTAGTTTTGGGTTAAATTCTAAGCCGACGGTGTCATCCCCCACTTCAGCTAAGGACTTCTTTCTCTGCAGCATATATTCAGGACCCTGCTTAGTTATTTCAATCTGCTTTTTCTGTTGTGTTCCTGGGACTAGGCTAACAAGAAGGTGTCCTTCATTCAAAGCTTTTCTAAAATTGTATTTCTTATCAAAGTATACATAGGGGCTTCGTAGTTCAAACTTTAAATCCCAGTTAATTTTAGGAAGCAACGCCCAGGCATTCTCTCGTTTATGAAGTTTGTATTCGTGTTTGCCAAAATCGTTTGCCCTTAGATTTCTTATCTCTTCCAGGGTAGGATATTGCTGCCGTTTTTTATCTTCAATTTCTATTCGTTTGTAAACACCATCGTCGGTGTACTCAAATCCATAAACATTTCCTGGCACTCCTATTAGATCAAAGTCCGTTGTATCTGCTAGATCTTTTATCTCTACTGCAACGCATTTAGGAGCTAACTCTGCTTTTGATTCTGGCCCTCGAGACATTCTTTTTAAAATAAACAATTTATTATAAACAATCTGTAATAAACAATCTGTAATAAACAATCTGTAATAAACAATCTATAATAAGCAATCTATAATAAGCAATCTATAATAAGCAAACGTATTGAACTGGCGGGTCAGTCCGTAAGCATAGTTTAGCGTGCTTAGATTTTTCTAGCTGCTCTTTTATTTTTTTTAGTTCATCCCTGTCCCTGATTATATAGTTTTCACTTAAACATTCTTCAAAACTATCCCTGTCCTTAGTATAGAATAAAATGACTGATTTTAACTGCGATCTAAAGTCTTTTAAGACAGCATTGTATTTTTGAGTTAAGAGCCAAACAGAAACTAATCCGTGTCTTCCGCTAAAGGCTAGCTTAGACAGAGTCCTTCTTTTTTTAACAATGTCTTGCTCAGCTGAACAGTCATCAATAATAAACAGCGTTTCGGTTCCCTCAAATAGTCTATAGTAATGTTCTAAACAGTCGCTTAGCTTGTCAGTAGGATCAACTAAAAATATATTCTCGTCTGTCCAAACAAACTGCCTTTCTTTGTAAGACTTGTTGTGCTTAATGGTTGTGCAGAATATAACAATGTACTCGTAATGAAACCTGTAGATTGTTTGTAACAAATCAAGTACGAAGACAGTTTTCCCACACCCAGTAATCCCACAAATAAGCGAACAGTGCGGGTCTTTAGGCAAAAAGTTCAAACTATCCATCTGTTTTAATAGGCTATTTCTTTCAGTCTATTTTCTTCAATGTTCAGCTGGGCGTCATAAACCACAAAAACGTGCATTTGTATCTGACCATTCTCCTCCTCTTCCTTATTAATCTGTATGAGTATGCCATCTGACCCTACCCTTCTTCCACTCCCGTGCAGTCTGTTGTCATACGTGGATCTAAAATCCAGCCATAGTCCATATTTGTCTGTTAGATAATCTTCAAGTCTTACATCGTGAAGGTGAAGTTTTTTACACACATGATCGGCTGTGGGGCTTGTCTGTCTGCCTCCAGCAAACAGTTTTCTTATTTCATCAAAGTGTTGGTCAGGTAAAAGTCCGGCTGAATACAGCTGAAAAGGCTTGCCATCTACTGTGCAAGACAACTGCTCAATTTTTGGATTGTAAAACACCTCAGATTCCCTCCGAAAAGGGGTCGGGGGTTTAGTAAATAGCAAGAGAACCCCCTTTAGGGACCTTAAAGAATTGCTTATAGCTATTTCCCAGACAGCGTCTTGCTTGTTTTTAATCGCTAGACTGTGGTGTAAAACTCTTTCAAAGTAAACAACCGCCCTACTTTTATACTGATTTAAGATTATTCTAGCTAGTTCAGGGTTAGTAACAACGTCAAAATTAAGAGAGATGTTACTAACAGTGTATCTAGCTGTTGGGTCTTCGGACAGAATAACAGACCCGCTGTCATTGAATGTCAGTTCGTAAGTAAGTTTATCTCTTAGTGCGCCTTGGTAATATGGCTGATGGGTTTTTAACAGTTCAAAATCTAGAGGGATGCAAAATCTGTTCTTAAATGCTCGCGCTATTGCCTGGTCTCCCTCATCTTCCTTTGCATCTGCAGCATTAAGCCTGTGCTTAAGACCGTTTGGGCTCTGGATCCCCTGAAAGATTTTGTCTTTCCTTTCTGTTCTGGGCAGCCACAGGTCCGAATAGAGATTAAAAATGTCTGCGCTACTCAGTGAGAAAACTTCTCTACCTTCCAGTTTAATTACCATATTTTTAATGATGGCCCTGCCCAGGTTAGCAACGACAGTAGCATTAGGATCCGCCGACTCAATGTCTATTTTGAATGACAGCCTGGCAGTGCCTGGCAGTGCCTGGCATTATAACATCGTCAGGCCCAAGGTCACTAAATCTTACTGTTAACATTTCATTGGGCTCAATTGTTGATGGATTATTTACAACGCGCACAGTCTGTCTTATGCCTTTTATGCCATGGGGTTCCTTCGCTTTTCTGAATGGATCAAGGTCGCAGCCGTATGGGTTCATTTTTATAAAACAAAAAATAATAAATATATAAATATGGCTGGTAAAGATTACGACGCGCTTAGTCCTATTGAAGAAGAAGATGAAACAGAACTGGGTCCTTCATTGCAAGATGAACTTGAAGAAGCACGTTCTTTACTCCCTAGACAGCCTCAAGATGTAGGAGCAGGTTCTGTACTCCTTAGAGCACGTCAAGAACTTGTAGGAGTAGGCTCTTCACTCCCTAAAGCCCGTCACGAACTATTGCGACAACGAATTGAATCACTCTATAAAAGTATAGGACGAGAGCTACCAGACGTACTTGATCCTAACGATTTTGAGGAAGACGGCGGTCATTTGTATATTAGGACTAGTGAAGGGGACCGCGTAAGAGTTACTACAAAGCCAGACGCGACCAAGTTTTTAAGTCTAAGTACAATTAGACGAGACCTCCCTGCTGCTGATGCAGAACGATTAAACATTACAAATCTAAGGCCTGATGCTGTTAGACTTTTACAGAAAATGGGGCGGACGTTGCCAACACGATCTGAAATAGAAATCGCCTCTATTCCAGAGTTAGGTCAAAGAACAGATGAAGCAATAACAGAAATTGAGACGAGTTTTATTGAAGAAACAATTGGCGGTTCTCAGTTGCCTAGGCAAAGAGAAGGTGAGCTGAGTCCTGAAGAAGAAACAGCTTTAAAATCAATTAATGATCCTCCATTGTCTACGAGTGAACTCAGGGATATTAGAACTGCTCTGCGTGAACTCTTGGATATTAAGTCTGCTTTAACAACTACAAACGAAGAACTAAAAAACAATTTGGCAAATTTTAATATACTAGAGAGAGAGATAAAAGAAGAAAAAAATAAACTGGCTAATGCAGATGATAACAATTTAGGACAAGAAGAAAAGGTTAGAATACAGGCGAAAATACAGGATTTAATGAAAGAAAGGGCAAACAGCTTAGCAGCGTTGTATATTAACAGAGAAAAAATAGCAACCCAATAAGCAGAATCAGAGAAACTATAAACAAAATGATTTATGAAAATACTACGCTAGCAGAAAGAATAAGGACTCTGTTCAGAGAGCAGGGGATTACAATAGTTAGTATATTAACAGCCGTTGGGTTTGCTATCTCTACACTGGTTTATGCATTAACTGGCAGTGCGCCAACAGGGCCAGTAGCGCCTCCAACGCCTCAGCCCGGTAAAAGTTGGATTAGAAAACAATTGCACCATCTGGCAAACTTATTAAAGAAGTTAGCTGCCAAAGCGCTTGGTGCACTGCCTGGCATAATTGGCGGTGTTGTTAGTTGGGTTTTGTCTACAATAGGCAAAGTGGTTGGTTATATGGCTGACCATCTGTGGACTTTGGGGGTGCTGGCTGCCGGTTTAATTTTTAGTAAAATAAAGTATAGCCAGTCCAGTA
Organism: Conus canariensis; assembly: GCA_033310375.1. NCBI lineage: Eukaryota > Metazoa > Mollusca > Gastropoda > Neogastropoda > Conidae > Conus > Conus canariensis. The sequence continues at coordinate 715,944 of CM065721.1, read as the reverse complement.
AAAGTTAAAAACACAACAAGGGCCGTCTTTTCGCTAGTGTGTCTGTTGGGGTGAGGTACATCAACAGGCGGTGGACTGCTTTCTGGCTGTGGGCTGCTTATAACTGGTGGGAGGTCGCTTTCAGGGCTAGATACTTTTTTAAAAATGGCTGGTGCGGGCCTTGTGTTTAAGCCTTGATTGTGTCCTAAGTTTTGGTCGTCTCCGGCTATGAGGATTTCATTATTATAATTCTGTATCATGCCAATCTGTAGTCTAAGGTCAGAAGGCAGCATGTATAATCCATGACCCACAACAAAGTCAACCTTTGACCTAGCATGTGAAAGAACGTTTTGGTACCTTTGTATGCTGGAAGGTAAATCAACAGCAGAGTTAATAGCATCTTCTAAATTGGCTAAAAATTGTTTTCTGGCGTCAAAGCCTGTAGATTGATCCACTATGCTAGACTTGGTCTGTGCTTGCGCTCCTAATAGACACCAAACATACGTACGTATGGAGTCATTAAGTCTTTGCACCCCTGGCATTGTTAGGCCTTCACTTTTATCTAAGATAAATGTTGCCCAAGCATTGGGGTGTTTTTGTTCTATTGATCCCAATCTAACTTGTTTGTTTGGCTTAAAAGAGGTGTGGCCGGGCCAGTAGTCAAAATTATACTCTCTACGCTGGCCCACAAATACAATGTGCCCAACCCATGATTGCGGTCTAACTTTTGTCTAAAGTTATTTGAAGGGTTAATGTTAAATTCGTTGCAGATTCTTTCATATGCATTATTGTCCATTGGGCTGAGAAATGGATTAAACGCGTTGTCGTTGGGGAGGCGTACTTGTAGTTCAGTTAGTATGCGCCTATACTGATAATAAACATGAAAGTTATATACTGACCTTACTAAGAGGTTGGGGTGGTTTAAATGGTTTGTATATGAAACACCGCAGCCAGTGGTTGAGCAGTAAACTGCAAAATTTAACTGATTCTGGTAAAAAGCCATGGGATGAGTTGACCATGCTGATGGCACTCTATCGCTCTTTATTGGAGGATTTAAATATCTAGTTAGTGGGTTTACAAGTCTGACTAGAAAACCATATGATTCATCCACTGCGATGGTTAGGTTACTAAAGTCCAAAGATTTGGGCTTATAAACCCCTCCTACATCGTAAGTGGCACTTTCATTATATTTAAAAGGTTCCATTTTTAAATAGTTTTTAAAAAGGATTTAAAAAGGATGTACATTTATATAACTAAACAAAACACAAGTGTGTTCTTAAAGTATCCAATTAACAATAGGCGCGGTAATAGTAGGGTTGCTCTTAGAAAAATTGGTTTTAAAGTTAAGTGGTTTAATATATCTGAAGAAGCTCAGAATAACTGGATTAATATTAGTAATGAAGGGGGCAATCAAATAACTCATGAAAAAATACCAGAAGGCTATTACAGCTTTTGTTCTTTAAAAGAAGTATTTAACGAATTAGGCATATTACTAAAAATTAACGAAGCAAACCTCAGAATTACTATGCATTTTCCACTAGAAGAAAAAAGAGAATACACTTTTCCTAAAGGCCTTGCTAGAATCTTGGGTTTCTACAGTACTAGCAGATCTTATAAATTTAGTACAAGAGAAAACATCTATCAATTTGAAGGTAATGAACCATGTGATTTTCTCGTTAACCCGATGTTGTATGTCCATTTACGAGAGTTAAAAACAAGTACTAATTTATTTGATGGCAATCCATCTACAGTTCTAGGAGTACTGCCATCAATTAAGGCGGGGTTTTGCGATTATCAGTTAAGCACATTTGGTGAAGACAGCCGGTTTAAAGAATTAGTTGAAGGGCCTATAAATTCATCGTGCGTAAAAATAACTAACCAAGATGGAAGGCCGGTTGTTTGTTCTGATTTGTTGGTAGTGCTTGAGAAAGAAGATTAATCAGAAGAGGAGAGAGACTAATAATATGCGGGCCTCTAAATTGCTCATCTTTGTTTTTGCCCGAAAACCCCATTTTAAAATAACGATTACGTCAATTTTTGGAGATTTTTGCATGTTAATTTTGATTGTAGAAAAGGTGTTAATTTTGGCAAAAAGTAGCATGAGATGGACGAGATTGTTTGTGAAATGGGGGGGTTTTCGGGCAAAATAAGATGGTGGGTTAGTGCCCGCATATTATTAGTCTCTCCTCTGACTTGGAGACACACCATGAGACAGACTCTCGCTTGTTCAGCGACCCATTCATGCGATACCTGGTCAACAGGATCTCGCATCACCTTTCAGCTGCGGCGGACAGCGCAGCCAGGAGCCACTTTAATTGCCTTTTGGTCGCTAGAGATGCTGTGCTGTCACGAGCCAATCTCTCCCCAGCGCTTAAGGCGGCCTTGCGGTGCATCCCAGGGAGGACCAGTTGCTCTTCGGCGACTATTCGACTGAGGTCATATCACAATCAGTCGAAGAACGCAAGCAGGCAGCGTCATTGTGGTCAGGCCACCGCCATGCCCTGCTAGGCCCCCTGTGCGTTCCTCCCCCGCCTTTTCCAGGCCCAGGCCCTATCCCAGGCAGTCACCATCCCGCACCGCATGGCCCGCCAAGCGCCCTAATATCCCCTCTAGGCTGAAACCGAAACCTCCCGAGCAGAATTTTCGGTTCGGCCAACAGACAATCGCCGGAGGTGACTCGGGGAGTCACCCACGGGAGAACTGGATCAGGGAGAACCTGCTCAGATAAACCCACTGCCTGCCCTCTCGCCTCCCCCCCAGCCCGGACCCTCGGCCCCCCTGGCGGCCAGCCTATCCCGGCATGCCCATCAGTGGAGACGTATGGGCCTCAGCCCCTGGATAGTGGCGGTTTTGCAGGAAGGGTTTCGCCTACCTTGAGACTCCATCCACCATCAGGATTGGGCTACCTCTATAGACCTGAAGGACGCTTACTTTCAGATCCTGATACATCCATCCCACAGACAATACCTCCGGTTCGTCTGGCAGGGTCGGGTGTTCCAGTTCAAGGCCCTCCCCTTTGGACTCTCCCTTGCACCCTTCCTTTTCACGAAGGTTGTCAAGGAGATGGCCTCCCTGGCCAGACAGGAGGACATTCACCTCCTGGTGTACCTGGACGACTGGCTCGTCCTGGTTCCCTCCCATGCCCAGTGCCAAACCCACACCACCCGCCTCCTGAGTCTTTGTTCCACACTAGGGTTTGTCACCAATCCCAGCAAGTGCAAACTCAACCCCAGTCAGCGGTTCTCCTTTCTGGGCATGAGTTTCGACACGATCTCCATGCAGGTCTCCCCGACCCCAGAGAGGTCTGCCCGCATAGTGGACCTCATCTCCCACCTCCGCGGGGCTTCACGCAGCTCGGCCAGAACCCTGACCTCCGTCCTAGGGATGATGGAGTCCCTCTCGTCCCTCATTCCCCTGGGCCAGGTCCCCAAACGCCACCTCCAAAGGGAGTTCCATCGTCGTTGGTCTCAGACCTCCGACCGATGGGACCAGACCATTCCCCTCGGGCCTTGGTTCCTTTTGGCTATGGAGGAGTGGTTCAACCCCTCCACACTGTCCCTCGGGGTTCCCATCTCCCTCCCCACTCAGCCCCTGGAACTCTACACAGACGCCTCCAATTTGGGCTGGGGCACCCACTTGGAGAACAGTCATGCCTCGGGGAGTGTGGGACGCACGGACTGCACGTCTCCACATCAACATCCTAGAATTGGAAGTGGTCAGGCTCGCCCTCCTCCGCTTCCAATCCCAGGTCTCACACCGACTTGTTCTCCTCCTCACGGACAACACTTCGGTGTCTTGCTATGTCAACAAAGGGGGGGCTCGCTCTATCGGCCTCTCTCTTCGGGCAGAGGCCCTCCTTCGCTGGTGTCATGTATGGGGAATCACCCTCCGTGCGAGACACATAGCGGGAAAACGCAATATCCTGACAGACTCTCTCAGCCGGTCCAGGTCCCTCTTACACACAGAATGGACCCTCAGCAGGTTAACCCTGACCACGGTGTGGGAACATTGGTTCAGGCCCATGGTCGACCTCTTTGCCACCCGATTCAACCATCATCTGCCAGTGTATGTCTCTCCCGTCCCCGATCCCCAAGCGTATGCAGTCGACGCTCTCTCCCTTCCCTGGTCGGGTCTCATAGCATACGCCTTTCCCCCCTTCCCGATCCTCCACAAGGTGATCAGGAAGGCCAGGCTGGAAAGACCCAGGCTCATCCTCATAACCCCGTGGTGGCTGACCCAGTCCTGGTTCCCGGACTTCAAGTCCCTCACCCACTCCCCCCCCCCCCCCCCCCCCCCCTCCAGCTGAACATTCGGTGGGACATGCTCAGGCAACCCCGCTCAGGTCGCCCTCACTCCAACCCCCAGATGCTTCGCCTTCACACTTGGCTCCTATGCCAGCCCAATTGCGAACACCTGCCCCTACCTCCCACACGGACAGATCCCAGTCCGTCCTAGACGTACTCGCTGGGGCGGGGGCCTCCCAGGGCCTAAGGGACTTAGCCTCGGCCTCACGCAGAGCCAGCACCGTGTCCCTCTACAATTACCGATGGGAGAGATGGGTCTCCTGGTGCTCGAACAATTCTGTTCCCCATGATCACCCGTCCAATATCCAGATAGGCAATTTTCTATCCCGCCTATCTGCGCTCTCTGCTAGCTCCATTCAGGGCTACAGGTCGGCTATCTGCACCACTGTTCGCCAACTCGGCGGTCCCTCCTTTGAGAATGACTTCCTTCTCAGAGAGATATCTAGGGGAGTGGCGCTATGTGAAGCTCAGTCCCCTAGGCACATTCCCCTTTGGGACCTCTTCACTGTCCTGGACACTCTCAGAAAACCCCCTTTCGAGCCTGTCGCCACCCTACCCTTTGACCTTCTTTCCCTCAAAACCACCTTTCTCCTTGCCCTGGCCTCTACCAGAAGACGGAGTGCGATCCATGCCCTCAGTGGGGACCCCAGAGACATCGCCTTCCACAGGGATGGCTCTGTCTCTCTGAAGTTTCTTCCACAATTCTTAGCTAAGAATCAGGAACCAGGCACTGCTTCCCCTTCCCTCATCATCCGCTCACTGGCGGACATCTTAGGAGGAGGGGAGAGCGGGGGAGACATGGACCTGTGCCCTTCTAGGTGTCTCAGACACTACTGGGAATGCTCGCGCCCCAGGCACTCCTCCCAGAGACTTCTCCTCATTTCTATCAACCCCAATAATAACAACGACATCTCTGCGGGCACTATCTCTAGGTGGCTCTCCAAGACAGTGAGATCTGCTTACGCACAGGCATACAAGGATCTCCCCGCCCTATCTCCCCGGGTCCATGAGGTCAGGGCGCTGGCCACTTCAGCAGCATTCCAGAACTCTGTCCCCTTGCGCCATCTCCTGGAGGCAGCCTACTGGTGTTCGGAAAATCCCATTATAAACTTTTATTTAAGGGATGTCCGCATGACCAGGGCTGATGGTTCTAAAGGGATCTCCTTTGTGGCGGCTAATGCAGCCATATCGGTTAACCCTAAGAACCACTAGGGCACTCGGCCCTCCTCCTATTCCTTTAAATTCTGCTATGGTCTGACATGGTATAGTATATGACGCCAAAATGGGGAGTTTTTATTATACTCCCTGTTTGGCTAGTATACTTACCATGTCAGACTCTAATGCCCGCCCTACCTTCCCCTCTAGCGTCAAGGTTCTTGGGGTTACCTTGCACGCATGCCTCGCTGAATGAGGTACAGGAAGCGGACCCTGGCTTTCTTCCTTTGGCGGAAGTAGGGTGGGCATCACGTGACTGTCTAATGACTGCATTAGCCACAAAAAATTTCGGCCTGGCAAAGCTGACTAACTGCCGTTGAATGCTATGGTCTGATATGGTAAGTATACTAGCCAAACAGGGAGTATAATAAAAACTCCCCATATTTGTCCTTGTGGTGGGTGATTAACGTAGTGGAGTGATTTCCTACTTTGCCATTGTGAACAATGATGACATTTGTCCTTGTGGTGGGTGAGTTTTATGACCGGGCGTGAACAGTTCCACTTTCTTGTCAGACATGATCAGGGAGGACACACAGAGAAACTTTAGATGCCAGCCCAGCTTCAGTAATTTGTAATAAGGATTGTAATAACTTCTCCAGTCATACATATAATGAAGGCTGCTGCTGTGATCCTGCTTTTCAGTTCAGTTGTAAGGGAGCTCATAATTGTTAATGTTTTATTTGTTGTGTATTTTTACAAGATGGTGATTCAGCAGAAGGTGAGAAGAATGGATGTGAAGAATGGGAATTGGAAGGTTGTGAAGGGCATTGGAATTTCCTGTACAGGCTTGAAAAACATCTCCATGGGTTGATGAATATTACTTCTGTCTTAATCCATTACACCATGGGCCTTTTTTCGTTCCTCAGCTAGAACTGCGAGGTTCACCAATGGCACAATGGTTGTGTAGGTGATTGTTCTTTATTCTACTGCTAAGGTAGCCACATTCCATCTTCGGGATGATGTCTACATATGACAGCAGTATACATGTGTTTTATTTTCGTGTTATTCATTCCACTAAAATACAATGAAATTGTCTTCTCAGAAAGGTGGAATGGGCTTTAACATCAGTGCAAATTTTTTTATGCATGAGTTTGACGCACAGGATCACATGTAAAGTCACAATCAAAGGAGTATGAGGCTTGTGAGGCTGTGAACAAATGTTTGTTCCAAAGAAACCATCTCTGCTAACATGGCTGTTTTGAGCAGGGATCAAACCCCAGTCCTTGGACTAAGAGTTTGATACCTTCCGACCATCGGCTTGGTGGGAATTTAAACATACTGTTTGACATGGATTATTGTAAATTTTGTTGTTGATCCTTTCCTCAAGTCTTGATTGTTGATTATGCCGCAGTTTTGAAGTTTAAGATGCAACAGGCTCTGTGTATTTGGCCTTTTCTCCCTACCCTTCCACCTTACCTGAATGGTCTCTCCGCCTTTCTTTTTTCTCTCCAGGCCCACTTCCAATTTTCCCTTTCTCATTCCAATTGATAGAAAGCACAATGGAAATGATGGAAGCCAGACATTGATTGCTTTACGACATGTCAGTTGTTTTTAGTGACCACATACTGTTTCTTGCTGTATACAATATTTTATCCCTATTGGTCAGAGGACTTTAAAACTGCGTGATTGACATGGTCTTTGAACAATTTGTAGAACAGAAGCTGGATACAAAAGTAAATCTGTTTGGAATAGAGATGGTTTGTATTGCAGGACTTAAGCAATTAGTATATGGTGATACTTACAGCAGTTAACTTGAATTCTCAAAGAAAAGTATCTACATTTTCAGAAGGATGGCCGTGAAGATGAAGACATTGTCCCCAGTATCATTCCCAAGAGTAAAGGGCGTAAATCAGACACTGAAATGAAGAAGAAAACACCCAAGAAAAGTGCGGATGATGGCGGCCTAAAGAAACGTCTCAGCATTCTTTACAAGACTGCCTACGACTACACGGTAAAAGGCTTAGTGATTAGATCTTTGTGTCTGTGTGTATTTAGCTTATAATGTCAGATAAACTGGCACAGCTGCATTATGTTTTCATAGGTAGTAACCCTCCCACTTTTTCTGGAATTTTCCTTAGAAATAATTCCTGTAATCTTGAATTTAGTCAAAAAGGTCCAGAATTCAAACATTGTGTTTGAACATGTAGGGCTTGGGGGTTCCTTTTTTTTTTTTTTATAAGGATGATGAAGTATTGCAGAATAAAGCCTGAATGATGTAATATAGATGTTGGCCATTGTAAGTATGGAAAATATATTTTCTTTTTAAGTCCCACAATTGTCAGTTGAAACATTTGGAGGTTAGAAATGCTTTCAGTAAAAAGTTGAACTGCTCCTTCTTTGGACCCCCTATCCTCTTCTCTCTCTGGTTCGAAATGTTGACTCCAGAAGGTTGGCAGCCTCGTGTTTTGATGGTCATCCAGTCATCAACCACATGTGAATTACCAGTGTAGTTATCATGTAATGTAGCAGCTCCACAATAAGTCAGTCATGATGGTTTGAAGAAATGTAGATGCTCCTTGTTAATCATTGTTTTCTGTATGTTATACTTATGTTTATTTTTCTTTCCACCACTCATATTTTATTGACATGGAAATTGATCACATTTGTACTGATAGTAATCTCTCCTCTTCTTTCTTTCTTTTCAAGCTGTATGGCAGGAAACCCCAGAATTATTCAGTTGGGGGTTTGCTTGTTGATGAAAAAAATGGAAAAGAATGAAAAGAGCAATGGCTTTAAATCTTTGTTGTCAGGATATGAATGGACGGTCATTACGCACCATCTTCATGGGGCTACCATCCCGCAAGGATTATCCTGACTACTACCAGGTGATCATGGAGCCCATTGATATGACCATGATTGAGGCCAAGATCAAGGCTGATAAGGTCAGTCTGCAGTTTAATCTTCAGTTTCTTAATCTGCTGTTTGTCAGTTTGCTAGTGTGCATTTTGTCAGTCTGCAGTTTGTCCGTCTGCAATTTGTCAGTCTGCAGTTTGTCATTCTGCTGTTTGCTAGTCTGCAGTTTGTTAGTCTGCAGTTTGTCAATCTGCAGTTTGTCGATCTGCAGTTTGTCAGTCTACAGTTTGTTAGTCTGCAGTTTGTCAGTCTGCAGTTTTTCAGTCTGCAGTTTGTTAGTCTGCTGTTTGTCAGTCTGCAGTTTGTCAGTCTGCAGTTTGTTATCTGCAGTTTGTTGATCTGCAGTTTGTTAGTCTGCTGTTTGTCAGTCTGCAGTTTGTCAATCTGCAGTTTGTCAGTCTGCAGTTTGTCAATCTGCAGTTTGTTAGTCTGCAGTTTGTCAATCTGCAGTTTGTCAGTCTGCAGTTTGTCAATCTGCAGTTTGTCAGTCTGCAGTTTGTTAGTCTGCAGTTTGTCAATCTGCAGTTTGTCAGTCTGCAGTTTGTCAATCTGCAGTTTGTTAGTCTGCAGTTTGTCAGACTGTAGTTTGCTAGTCTGCAGTTGAATGAGGTTGCATGTCAGGGTCAGGGTTTGGTGGTCATTTCATCTGAGACAGGCATGTTTCATGTAAGCTGAAACAAGATGTATTCATGTTGTGGCTGTGAAATAATAAATAATTGAAGAAAAAAAAGTTTTTAAAAAAAAGTTAAATTCTGGGAGTACTTAGGAGTTTGCATGTCAGTGTTCACACATAAGCATGCATACACACACGCATGCACGCATGTCGCATGCACGCACGCACGCACACGCACACACACACACACACACACACACACACACACCTACAAACACATGCACACACACACACACACACACACACACACACACACATACACACACACACACACACACCTACAAACACATGCACACACACACATACACACACACACACACACACACACACACACACACACACACACACACACACAGAGGATCCATGCATGCGCACTGTTTTTTTTCTTTTTTCTGTGTGTTGCCATTTTATCTTCTATGTCTGCTCAGTAGTATTACCCTTCAGGCTGCTCCTCTTGGCCATTTCCTAAGTAGTTCCACCCAGGCATTCCTGACGCAGCCCCACAATTGGCAGTTCTCAAGGAGCTGTCAGTATCAGAGGAGACAGTGTACTGTTGCCACTGGCTTTGGTGGTGTTCAATGGTGCCTGTTGTGATTTACATGAATTCCATTTTTATCATCTACAAAACGCCCACTACATTTCTCCATTGCATTGTCATCAATACTGATAGCACAGATGTGATAACAAAATGTGATAACAAAACAGATAAGTCTGTTAACCATGGGAAGAAAGGAATATTACTTCTAAAACTAGTTTTACAATACACTTATGTGTCCAAACAAATGCCTTGTTCCCACTTGGCGTCAAAGAGCATGATAATATCAAGAACCCCCAAAAAATAGAATTTGGAGAGCAGGGAGTGAACCTCACCTCAATTCCCAACCAGACCAGCCAGTGTGATTGCCCATAGCGAGTTTACAGCAGTGCACCATGATAGAACAAGTTCAGTTTTTGCCCTTTTTCCCAATTAAGCAGAGAGGTGGATGGGTCTCATAGTGTTTTGACATGTATGTATGTCATGAAACTACTTTTAGTCGAAAAAATTATTTTTTCTTATACTTACCTATCCAAACAATTGCCTGAATATTGAAAAGGGTGGTAGGAGCATGCCTACCTGAGACCTTATTTCCTTCTCTTAAGCTCACATGAGAATGCCTCTGTTCAGCTTTCCAGCTAAGAGCTTGGTGCCAGAGGCTCAAATGTTCGTTAAAAGACTTCTCAAAATAGTCTGGCAGCTCAAGGCACAGTGTCTGCTGTCCCTCAAAAGGCTCAGTAGACAGTAAGAGAGCCAAATAAAATAAAAAAAATGAAAAAGCTCTATCAGGATCAAGAAAAGGAGATGACCCAAAGGACAAGCGATAATGGTGCAAGCAAAGGAAAGCTGAAGCACTCCACGAATGAAAACATATCTAAAAAGACTACTTCACAGGAACCTGCAAGGGAGGAGGAGTTGGGTCAAAACACAAAGCAGGGAGCGTGCTATAAATCATTGATCAAGCATTATTAAAAGTGGTCTTAATGAAAACAGAATCTGAATTTGTAATAGTAACATTATCATCATCATCATAGTCATCACCATTGTCCAAAATATCCTCATTGTCATCATCATCATAGTCATCACGATTGTCCAAAATATCCTCATCTTGACCATTCGAGGCATGGTTCCCACATTCTCACCAAACACACCTTCCTTTCAACAGTCAGTGTCCAGTCCTTCCAACCATGACCCCCCAAGGCTTACCCTTTTGCAGCAAAAGCCCCTCTTGGGCAAGCACCTGTCTGGCAACTTAGGAGGCCTGCCATGGTTCTTATTGCCCAGCCTCTCCTCTTCACTTACAAGGAGCCCAAGGATCGTGAGCACAGAACAGATTCGGAGGCAGATGCTGGCCTGTCTCCACTAGGTACTTGGGACTGAATTTGAATGGATATGGTAGGGAGAGGCAGCGGACTCTCTTGCCATAAGTGGCAGACCATCATAGGAATTGACAAGCATTTTGAAATCATGCAAAGAACAATTCAGCACCCAACCAATTTCTCACGAGCTGCAAGGCACGAACGGAGAATGGTTTGCACAAGAGAGGCAGGTCTCATGGTTATCATCAAAAGAACACCATTTTTTGCAAGTGGAACAAATACAGGAGGCTGTTGAAGAAGCAGGTTTCAATGCCGACTTGTGAGACACAAGGCGATCGCTGAAGACGACAACTGCCATTGTAATGAAGACACCATACAGTGCAACTTTGAAGAACTTTCCTGCCAAAAAGCCAAAGAATGAGAAACCTCCCCTTCAGAAGGGAGAGCCAAGTTAAACGGTTGCTTGTGGGAATCCATATAGAATTAAGAACGAAGTCAGAAAATCCAGAGAGCTGAGAGACATGTTCCTTCGCTAAGAAAAAGGAGGAAACTGAGCTAGTTCTATCATGGTGCAGTGCTGTTGGCAATCACTTTAGCTGGCCTGGTTCAGAATTGAGGCGAGGTTAGCTCCCTCCTCTCCTGATTTTATTGGGGGGGGGGGGGCTGATAATATGGTGTTTCTCTGTGCCAAGTGAAAAAAACAGGTAAGTATGAGAAAAAAAAAGGTATGTTAAAGCAAACATGCAGGACGCTGACAGAGTATCAAAATGATATGTTCTCCCTGTGTAATGTGACAGTATCCCAGTGAGCAAGCTTTGCTGTGTGACTTTGAGCTCATGTTCAACAATGCGCGTCACTACAACGAGGAGGGCTCAGTGGTCTACCAGGATGCAGACACACTTGACCGCATTTTGAAAGCCAAATGGCGCAGTATGAGCCAGTCACGAACAACAACCAGCAAGAGGTAGTTTTTTGTTGTTGTTTTCTCCAAGTGAATAACCCTGTAATAAATAACCATGTATAAAGAACAAATGATTGATTGTGTGACAGGCAGTTCATAATTATGCAGACCTAAAGAGAGTGCTTATTAGTTTTGAAAATGTAAACTCTACCCCATTTGCTAAGCACTGTTACTGGTGTATCTTTGAAAAAACACACATACACACGAAAAAAGGTTAACATGCTGATATATCTATATAACAGATTGTGGGTAGTGATGCACATGTCACATAAACATAGACCTACACAAAGGCAGTGTACACGCACACATCGTATTAACATACACATAGGCAGTATGCATGTATAAACTGTAGCCCACACTTGTTTTCTCATTGCCACAACTCTTCTTACAGGCATGTTCGTGACTGCATGAGGGCTCCTGCTTTGATGGGAATCTGTAATGTGTGGTTTCACTTCCTCCTTTCAGCAGATCAAAGTCTAAAACCTCATCGCCCATGTCTCAGAAGCTGCAGGATTTGTATGAAAGTGTGCGAGATTACCAGGACAAAGCTGGCCGAGCACTCTCTACCCCGTTCATCAAACTTCCCCTGAAAAGTGTAAGACCTTGTCCTGCCGTCATTCTACATATCGAAGAGTGTCTTGACTTTGACTTGTCCCTAAGGTTCTGCAAATGATAACAGTATTTGTTTTCAAGTAATTTTTTTTTTTTAACATTTTGTCAGAATGGTAGTCAGTGTTGTTGGTGTTTTTCTTTTTTTTTAATGTATTGGTTTTCAGCAGGAATTTGAAAAAAAAAAAAAAATATATATATATATATGTATGTATCTATGTAGGTATGTGTAAGGGGGTGTGTATGTGTGTTACATGTTACCTGTTTAAAAGCTATGATGGTTTTTTAAAAGCAAAAACAACTTTCATAAATCTGAAGAGAATCGTCCGTGTGTAAATAAATACTTATAAGAAAGGAAAGAGGATTGTCAGTGTTGTGTGTGTGGATGGTGCAGGATTACCCTGACTACTACGAGGTGATCAAGAAGCCCATGGACATGCAGAGAATCCAACAGAAGCTCCTGACAGGCCAGTACGACAACCTGGAAGACATGGTCGCTGACTTTGTCCAGATGTTTGACAATGCCTGCAAGTACAATGAACCGGAGTCTGTCATCTACAAGGTGAGTGCGCTGCTGTCTTGATCGCTTGGTCAACTAGGTGACTGCACGCAGTCTGGCATGCGCATTGAGGAACGAATTATCACCTGAAATTATTCCCCTTGCCCAAGGAGGTGTAAGAATGGAAACATGGGCCTTGAAACTGTCCTGTCTCCCCAGAAGTTTTGATTGAAATGTGAACCTTGGTTTGAAGGTGAATACTGGTCTTGGTAGCATACCTAGAATGTGCAAATATAATATTGTATCTACTAACGTATCTGTGTTATGTATTTTGTTGAAATACTTTATGACTTCATTATCTGAGAATATTTGACAGAAAGAAAAAAATCTCAATTGTGTATCCATTTAAAGGAACATTTGCCTGAGGTTTTATGATAACTTTATTGCTTTCTTTTTATGTGAGAAGCACTGGTTACACTGAAATGAAGAGATGTGGAAACATGAATGGATATGAAGTGTGTGTGTGTTGGAGACCTGCATGTTGGGCATGTTGTTCAGGATGCCCTGACCCTGCAGCGGGTGGTGTTTGAGAAGAAGATGGAGCTGATGGAAGGCACCAACGACGTGCCAGACATCAAAGCCTCAGTGCAGGAGCTTATCCGAAACCTGTTCATCTCTACCTACAACTCACAGGTCAGTCAGACCCCGTGGCTTTGTATGGCCTGTGTGGAGGACTGGGTTTTAAGCAAAATGATTTATCTGGGGAAGGAAGGGGGGAAGTTTGTCAAACTGAATGCAGCCCGTAGCTAGTTTGCTGTATCTCCTTAGCTGCCTAACACAGTAATAAGAGTGTTGGTTTCAAAACAGAGTGACTGAGGGCAGAAAATGAAGCAAAATTTAGAAAGAGACGGGGTTAGTTATCGCCAAGGACACAGTAATAAGAGGTGTCTCAGACCATCTGCACACTTCTGGTATAATGTGCACTTATGGTTCCATTCATTCATTTTATGGCTAACATTATATGTTTGTAGCCATAGAACACATTTGCATTCATTTCAAAGAAAACTGTTTCCAGTATTGTACATTCTTAGGTTGAAAGGATTTTTTTTTTTTTTAATAAATCTGAGAGAAGATTGTGCGTTATCACAACTTTTGTCATTGCTGCATCAGACTGGGATTCTGACTGCCTGTGTTATGTCATGTCTTTTTTTGATGAGTGTGTGAAGATTCACTCTAGTCTGTGACTGCATGACAAGGCTGTACATTACGCTTACTTTCATAAAACATCCCATGCACACACCAGCAGTTTTAGTCAGGAACTTTAATACTTTCACGACGGATGCGGTAGAGCAACGTCACTTCCCTGCAGACGCGTGCACCACATGTGATTACAACCGTTGCAGACGCACAATTTTCGCACTTTCTGATTTTATTTTACGTCCCGTAATATAAACCTTACAAGCAATTGTTATATATCAACAGAAAGGGTAAAGCGCAAACTTTGTAATGAGCATAGTGTTAAATACATTTTGGGTAAAATAGCAACGCTACAGTTACAGAAACAACATAAGTAAAATGTAGGAGAACACAATCTTGTTTACGTTTGTTTGGTTAGTATGACAACAGCAAATGAGGAAGAAAAGGGGCATAAAACTTCGCTCTTACTTTGAACAGATGCAGAGAAAGCCTGAGGTATTCAGTATGTGTAATCCAAGTGAATTCTTTTTTTTTCAAAAAGGAAATTAAATCATTGCACACTGTACACACTTTTCACTGTTTTGGCTTCAGATGATAAGATGTATAAAACTATTAAATACACAGAGCAAATAAATCAAGCTCAGATTCTTTTTGACAGGCATGAAATTCGTCTGCCTAAGGCGGATTTTCCGCCCATTTTTTTCATCTGCGCCGCCCCCCCAAAAAAAGTGCTGCCCAAAAAAAAAAAAAAAAAAAAAAAAAAAAAAAAAAAAAAAATCCTGAAATAAACTTTCGTTCAATGCTATTCCCATTTGGACAATATGCAACTCTGTTATTCTCAAAAGAGTCAACCGGTCACTTCCGCTGTTAATCAACATCCGGTCTTTTCGCGCCTGTCGAACGTCGGACATCGTTAAATTGGCGAAGTTTGTCAAGCGCGTCGCGATTTCACGGCAAAAAAAAAAAGGGATGAGAAACGATTGGAGGTGGGACTGGCTAGACCAGGAAGTGGACGATGTTCGAGTTGGTGATGTGTTTCGCAAATTAGACGAAAAGGTGCTGCATTTTGTGTTCCATGTGGAAAGATTGACTGACTGAATCATGTTGTGATGAAGGCTGTCTCATTGTTTTGACTTTGAGTGAATGAGTCAGTATGCACTTATAAAAGTATATACATGGGTGAAACTTCTTCCGTCTGAGGACGGAATCTGTTTTATGAAATTATTCGAGACGGAATTTTCCGTTTTTCCAAAATCTGGAAAAAAAAAAAAAAAAAATTTTCAAAACAGTCTCTAAAATTGTGCAAATTACGAGTGCGTCTTACCATAAAACGGAAGTGCCGTTTCGGTAGTACTCTTTATTTTAGGGAACAAAGATAAAGCACCATTTGCCGAAATCTAGATTTCGAGTTTGGAGTTCGTTGGAAACCGTGACAATGTCCAATCTTAAAGAAGGTGATTCTGTTGAAGAGATCGACGCTGGCATCACTAATAAGTGGCGATGGGCTTGGCTGAACGAAATAGATGATGAAAAACGACAACATCGTGTTTGGTGTTTGAAAACGAACAAACCTGGTGTAGCGTTTTGCCGCGTGTACAACTCGGACCTCAAGTACGGATCCAATGGAAAATCTCGGCTAGCGAAGCATGTCAGAAGTCAGGACCATATTAAAAGCATGAAGGTGAGAATTTCAGTAAAATCTTTTTCAGCAGCCCTCCATGCCCCCCTCCCCCCAGTGACACACACACACGCACTCACACACACGTACACACACACACACACACACACACACACACACACACACACACACACACACACATACACAAATAAATGCAAGGCACAGAGAGAGAGTGAGAGACATAATAGTATGAAAAAATATTTAAAGAAAGAAAAAAAACATAAAAGAAAAATAAATATAAGGGTTAGTTTTCTGGAAAAAGGATGGGGAAAACTATTAAAGGTTCTATTTCTCCGTGTAATAAAATGGGTTAGTTTTGGAAGTACAGTGGAAACTCTCTATTAAGACCTTAGAAAATGCACCCTGTAGATTTGTGATCTTGATACCCTTACTGCCCATCTATGTCCAAGGCACCAACCAAGCTGTTTTTTGGGAAATAAGTTTTTTTCTTTCTTTTTTTTTAGAATTCAAAATGACAACTTTTGTTTACATATAAGCAATAAATATGTGTTTTAAACAAGGCCTCGGTTCCAAATTTCCTTTCACCAGAGGCCACGAAAACTGTCTGAATTTTTCAAAATATTAATTTTGGCCCCTGGACCTCAACCTTTCAGTTTTTCAATTTTTTTCCAGTTTCACCCATGTATATATGATCTTTTGAAGTATTATTTTCATTACTGAAAACATGAAAATGTGGCTTATTTGCCCTTCTTAACAGCGCTGAAATAGGGGTTTATTTGCAGTTTTAGGCCTTTTATTTCATAAAAAAGCTTCAGCTTCAGGGGCTCTGCACCCTGACCCCCGCCGGGGCGTTGCCCCTGGGCCCCACTGGGGGCCTACAGCGGCCCCCAGACCCCTGCCCATTTTTCAGCCTTTTTTACTGCTCGTCACTTTCATGCCTGTTTTGATAAACTTGTACACCTTTACCCCCCTCATGCTCTGAACCACTTTGCTGAACCAGGTCTAACACCCCATGTCATTCTTCTTCTGCCCGATATGTTGGTGAGGCAGGAAATTCCACACATGCCTTCCCAGTGCCAGACGGGTCTCTTTGTTCGGACTACTCTGGGGTCACAAAGGTCATCGCTAGTGCATGTAAACTTACCCTTCTAGTGGCTAGAACGCTGTTCTGAATATTTAGGCCAGCTGCATCCCCTAGACCATAGACGAGAGAACAGGGGAGGCATGGCATGTGCAGGGAGTACAGCAGCGTTGCCGTCACCACAGAACAGCCCGTCGTAAACAGGTCGACTGAGTTGCCATCACTATCGCACGGTACGTCGCGAAAAGGTTAAGCAACACTTTCAGAAACACATCCATGATGTGGATGAAACTCGACTGTATGGTTCCAGTCTTCCCTACTGACCCCATAGCAAACTGAGCACTGAGTAGAAGCCAAGCAGTCAGACCAGAAAATCCCACAAATAAAGAGCTCTGATGAGAATCAAACCCACAACCTCCCAGTCCAGAATCCATGATGCCACAACTGCTGATATGGTAAATAAACTTGACCAGACATGGAGTATGAATAAAAACTCCCTAGTTTTGTATTTGTAACTTATAAATTGTTCACAGATCAGAATTTGAAAGTGATCACATGGACTGTGAATTAAAAAAAAAAAAAAACCCTTATTTTCGTATTGTTAACTTATAAATTGTTCACAGATCAGAAAATTTGAAAGTGATGTTTTACCATTTTTCATGTACTATTAGCGTTGTAGCCTTCTTCGTTCTTTTCTTTTCTTTTTTTTTTTTCTTTCTTTGTATATATTTATTGTTTTATTTGTCTTGTCTTACTTTAAATGCAATTAGGTATAGGGTAGGGCTTGGTCAAATTTGGAATTGAAAACAGTTGATGGTCAGTAGAAGACATGTGCAGTCTGTGTGTCTGTCTCATGCCGACTGCAATCTGGGGAGTATTGTATGCACTTTTTGATGTCTGTTATTTGTGGTGTCTGAATAAGACATTTGTCGAAATTTAGATTGTCTATTTAATATTGAGTATTAAGTGAATACTCTGTATTTTGCATTGCTTTCAGTAATGCTGCCATCTGTTTCATTCTCTGTCCATGTTTCTGGTTTGAACAATGGAAGAGTTTGATCTTTCACTTTTTATTTAAGAAAAGTCCGTTCTGTTTCTAATGAAGAAGAGAAGTCGAGTCAAAAACCAAAAGCCTAGAGGAGATGGTAGCATTTGTACACAGTGTGTGTGGCAAGGAATCAAAGAGAAGAAGGCAGCTTTTTAAGGGCATTGACTGGTGTATTGCAGGATGATGAAGGCAGGTGTTACAGCGACTCCTTTGGTGAACTGCCAGACCTCATAGAGAGATCCAGGACTGAAGATGAAGAACAGTCGTCTGAGTGAGTGCTCTGTTACTGTCATATTTGCTGTTTGTCACATAGCTGTACTGTTAGAAGATGCATATCTATGTGTTTATCTGCCCCTGCTCTTAACACTAATCACATGCACACAAACGCACACACACACACACACACACACACACACACACACACACACACACACACACACACACACACACACACAACATGCACATACTTTCACACACTTATGCACACACTCTCACTCACATACACACACATTTGCATAGACATACATTCTCACACACACACACACATGCTTGCATGCACACAGATTGCTGTGACAGATGAATGGTATGCAGCACACAAATTACCCATGCACAAACACAGCAACATGCAAAGAAGCAGGTAGCATGTAGAATGTAGTGATTTTCATCAGATTGATAGTATACGCAGTAAGATCTGCTAAGCCCATTCTTTGGGTTTTATATGAGTTTGGTAGAATGTTTATGAGCTTCTAACTGCCGTGGGCCTAGTAAGGGGTGATATGGATGTTGGCCTTACTCTGTTACAGGAGGTTCATGACATTTGACCAGATCAAGCGCAATATTGACCGGGTAAGTTATTCTGTGTTTGTTATCTTCATCTTTCAATTTAACTGTGATACCTGATACAGCCAGACGTTCATCAGTGGCAGCTACACCCAGGATGTCATGTGATGGAACACCTGTCAGCACATATCTAGAAAAAAAAACCTGTGCAGACATTATCCCTTCCTCATCCTCATCCCACAGCCTGAATACCTGAACCTTCCTTCCCACTCCATCCCTTTCCTCCTTTTCTTCCCGCCTCCCCTCTCCTTCCTCACCCAAAAAAGGACCATCAATTACTGGATCAGTCCAAGTCTTATCATTATCTTTAAACTGGAACATGGTTCACATTGTCTCACAGTATTAGACTGAAACAGTTTGAAGGTATTACAACAATCAAGGAATAGGTCAGACTAAACTCTCCAGACATCACTTGCCTGTGCTGTCAGTGATGGGTACATGTCATCATCAGGGCTCTTCCTGTCTGTTCATCAGTTGTGTGGCTGATGTAGAGATCTGTTCATCAGTTGTGTGGCTGATGTAGAGATCTGTTCATCAGTTGTCTGGCTGATGTAGAGATCTGTTCATCAGTTGTGTGGCTGATGTAGAGATCTGTTCATCAGTTGTGTGGCGATGTAGAGATCTGTTCATCAGTTGTTGGGCCGATGTAGAGATCTGTTCATCAGTTGTGTGGCCGATGTAGAGATCTGTTCATCAGTTGTCGGGCCGATGTAGAGATCTGTTCATCAGTTGTCGGGCCGATGTAGAGATCTGTTCATCAGTTGTCAGGCTGATGTAGAGATCTGTTCATCAGTTGTCTGGCTGATGTAGAGATCTGTTCATCAGTTGTCTGGCTGATGTAGAGATCTGTTCATCAGTTGTCTGGCTGATGTAGAGATCTGTTCATCAGTTGTCTGGCTGATGTAGAGATCTGTTCATCAGTTGTCTGGCTGATATAGAGATCTGGGAGGTCACGCACTGTGAGGTGGTGCAGAAACTGAACCTGATCTTTGCTGTTTTCTTATAGTCCTCAAAGTAACAGAAAATGTACATTGAAGACCCCAGAGAAAGCATTTTACATATGACTAGGTATTGTTTATAAAATAATATCTTGCTTATAATTTGTAGTCTAATGACATTAATTGAAGAAAATAGACTGATAAGTGATTGTGGTAATAGTTTTTTTTTGTTGTTGGTTTGTTCATGTGGGTTCATTCTGCATTTGGAGAATAAAAGAGAGAGAGACTATGCATTATATGGATAGGTTTGCTAGCAGATGACATATGGCCAGATGTCCTTTCTGTCTTCAAGGGCCGATATAGACGCATGGATCGTTTTCAAGAAGACATGTTCAAGGTGTTTGAAAATGCCAGGAAGGCCAGTCGCACTGACTCTCAGGTAAGAATGTGTGAATTTGACATGCATTTTTGGTTTTATGATAATGAGGTTTTGATTTAGAATTGTCATGCTTGTTGTATCATCTTGAACCTGTTTGAATTTTGAGCCCCTTTTCAAGGCCATAATCCCATGAATATTGAAGAAATCCATCATTTTTGTGAAATGTTGAAAACCTGTGATTAACAACTTTTAAGACGCTTAAAAGATGGTTTTTGAAGAGGGTCCAAGCAAAATGGTAATTGTTTGTCAGAAGGGGGCTTACAAAGAAATCTGGTTTAAATTTCTTGGGATGTGTACACATCAAATCCAAAAAAAAAAAGAGACGGAAAGAAGAAAAACGAAACTCAGAATTATCTAGGCAAGTTAAAGGAAGTGAAAAAAAAAGGAATTTTGACAGGAGATTGTATCTAGAAAATCTGTAAAGACAGTGTTTCCTTATGTAGATATCTTGTATTTGGCATCATATACTGCACCATGTCAGACCATAGCATTCATCGGCAGTTAGTTAGCTCTGCCAGGCCGAATTTTTGTGGCTAATGCAGTGATAAGACAGTCACGTGACGCCCACCCTACTTCCGCCATAGGAAGAAAGACGGTGTCCGCTTTTTATATAGATATCTTGTGTTCTGTCCATTTGGCTGTCCTTCAAATTTGAATATCCAACAATTGTCTGTACGAATCTTGTTCTTGCTATTTTCTTATTAGCTGTCAATAAAGATGCATCGTGCAGATTTTTTTCTTTTTTTTTTTTGTTATGCACTGAGTTATACAGTAAAGGTGCCCAGTTGTGAAATGATTAGTGTTTGCCTGCAGAACTGACAATCATGAGTTTGAAGGCTTGTGAGGTCTAATTTTTATAGCTTGGAAACCTCCTTTATCAACCAGGCAAGAACTGGCTACCTGATTCAGGTCTTGAAAAGTGTAAGGTGGGAGAAGGAGAGGCATGGATTTCACCTTCTGTCATGCCGAAGTGGGCATGTCGATCATCCTCTTTTCAGCAGATTTCTTCTTTTTTACTCTGAAGCACCCAGTTCATGGTTAAATTAGCTTTGGCTTCCAGCTGTGCTAGCCAGCTTGTAAACCTACAGTCAAGGTCAGGGTCTTTGTGAGGTGTTGGTCAAAGCATGGATCATCCAGTGCACACATCAGTCTACACACATATCACAACACAATTCAGCTTTATGTGTTCAGGTATGATTACAATTCCAAGACATGAAGCATATATGATTACAATTCCAAGACATGAAGCATATATGATTACAATTCCAAGACATGAAGCATATACAAGCAAACTGCAGTGAAACTAATGTGTCTTGTTTTCCAAAGTGCCTTGTTCCCTCTTTTTTTTCAGTCATGGGGTGCAGCCAATATTCTAAAGTGCTTTGTTGTCCAGCAGTCTAAACTGCCTTGTAGTCCAGCGGTCCAGCAATTCAAAGTGCCATGTAGCCCAGCAGTCCAAAGTGCCATGTAGCCCAGCAGTCCAAAGTGCCATGTGGTCCTGCAAAATCCAAAGTGCCATGTAGCCCAGCAGTCCAAAATGCCATGTAGCCCAGCAGTCCAAAGTATTATGTGGTCCTGCAAAATCCAAAGTGCCATGTAGCCCAGCAGTCCAAAGTGCCATGTAGCCCAGCAGTCCACAGTACCATGTAGCCCAGCAGTCCAAAGTGCCATGTAGCCCAGCAGTCCAAAGTGCCATGTAGCCCAGCAGTCCACAGTACCATGTAGCCCAGCAGTCCAAAGTGCCACGTAGCCCAGCAGTCCAAAGTGCCATGTAGCCCAGCAGTCCAAAGTGCCATGTAGCCCAGCAGTCCAAAGTGCCATGTAGCCCAGCAGTCCAAAGTACCATGTGGTCCTGCAAAATCCAAAGTGCCATGTAGCCCAGCAGTCCAAAGTGCCATGTAGCCCAGCAGTCCACAGTACCATGTAGCCAGCAGTCCAAAGTGCCACGTAGCCCAGCAGTCCAAAGTGCCATGTAGCCCAGCAGTCCAAAGTGCCATGTAGCCCAGCAGTCCAAAGTGCCATGTAGCCCAGCAGTCCAAAGTATTATGTGGTCCTGCAAAATCCAAAGTGCCATGTAGCCCAGCAGTCCAAAGTGCCATGTAGCCCAGCAGTCCAAAGTATTATGTGGTCCTGCAAAATCCAAAGTGCCATGTAGCCCAGCAGTCCAAAGTGCCATGTAGCCCAGCAGTCCAAAGTGCCATGTGGTCCTGCAAAATCCAAAGTGCCCAGTTGTCCAGCAGTGTAACGTGCCCTGCAGTCCAAAGTGTTTCGTAGTCCAGCAGTCCAAAGTGCAGTGTAGTCATGTGGTCCAAAGTGGCACGTAGTCCAGTTGTCTAAAGTGACCTGTAGTCCATCTGTATAAAGTGCATTATAGTCCAGAAATCAGAATTTCTTTTCACAATTAAAATGATGTGCATCAGAGGCTGTGTTGTAGAGTTAATTTAATGTATAGGTTAATGACATCTTATTTCAAGTATTCTATGATGTGATCCTGATGTTTTTGTTTTTTGTTTAACTCTCTTTTCAGCTGTATGAAGATGCGGTAGAGATGCAGATGCTCTTCATCAAGATTCGAGATGAACTGTGTAAAAACGGAGAACTGCTGCTGACTCCAGCTCTTAGCTACACTGAGCGCCACCTGCAGGCAGATTTGGAGGAGGAGAAGAAAGAGAAGCTACCCAGTGAACAGAAGGAAGATGAGGAGAAGAAGAAGAGCGGAGGAGAGGTGGAGGAGAAGGGAGAGGAATGGAAACCTGTAAGCCAGAGATTTTTTATTTCAGTTTTTCCCATTGTGCACAAAAACATAGAAATATGTGAACAGAATTACATAGCTAGTCATGAATAATGTGATATCTTAAACTTTGAAATCATTCACAAGAAAATGTTTTCTCAGACATGTGGGAATGTTCAATTTAAGTTTGCAAAACATGATGTTTTGCTTATTCCATGATAAAATGGGTAAACCAACTGTTCTAATTATGATGTTTTGCCAGAAACTCCCCTACCTGCTAGCTATGTTTTATTAGAAAAATTCTCCTTCCCTTGGAATGTTGACAGTGTTTCATTCTGTGTGACTCGGGCAAAGGTTGTTGTCAGAAATCCGTTTCCTGTGGGACATTAGCTATGGTTTTGCTAGAAACACTTTTCTCTTGAGATGTTGGCAATATATTGTCAGGAACCTCTTTTCTGTGGGACACCGACAATGTTTTTGTAAGAAATCTCTTTCCTGTGGGACATTGGCAATGTTAGAAACCCTTTCCTGTGGGATGTTGGGAATGGTTTTCATAGAAATCCTTTGAGACACAGGCAATGGTTTTGTTAGAAACCCTTTCCTGTAGCACATTGGCAGTGATTTCTCAGAACCCTTTTTATGTGGGAAATTGGCTGTGTTTTTGTCAGAAACTTGCTGTGCCTATAGGATGTTAGCAATGTTTTGATAGAAACCCCTTTCTCGAGGGACATTGGCAGTGGTTTTGTCAGAAACCACCCCTCTTTCCTGTGGCACATCGGCAGTGCTCCATCAGAAACTTCACTTTCCTGTGGCACATGGGCAGTGCTCCGTCAGAAACCCCCCTTTCCTGTGGCATATCAGCAGTGTCCTGTCAGAAACCCCCTTTCCTGTGGCACATGGGCAGTGCTCTGTCAGAAACTCCCCTTTCCTGTGGCACATGGGCAGTGCTCTGTCAGAAACTGCCCTTTCCTGTGGCACATGGGCAGTGTCCTGTCAGAAACACCCCTTTCCTGTGACACATTGGCAGTGCTCCGTCAGAAACCCCCTTTCCTGTGGCACATCGGCAGTGCTCTGTCAGAAACTCCCCTTTCCTGTGACACATGGGCAGTGCTCTGTCAGAAACTGCCCTTTCCTGTGGCACATGGGCGGTGCTCTGTCAGAAACTGCCCTTTCTGGTGGCACATGGGCGGTGCTCTGTCAGAAACTCCCCTGTCCTGTGACACATGGGCGGTGCTCTGTCAGAAACTCCCCTGTCCTGTGACACATGGGCAGTGTTCTGTCAGAAACTCCCCTGTCCTGTGACACATGGGCGGTGCTCTGTCAGAAACTCCCCTGTCCTGTGACACATGGGCAGTGCTCTGTCAGAAACTCCCCTTTCCTGTGGCACATGGGCAGTGCTCTGTCAGAAATTCCCCTTTCCTGTGACACATGGGCAGTGCTCTGTCAGAAACTCCCCTTTCCTGTGACACATGGGCAGTGCTCTGTCAGAAACTCCCCTTTCCTGTGGCACATGGGCAGTGCTCTGTCAGAAACTCCCCTTTCCTGTGACACATGGGCAGTGTCCTGTCAGAAACTCCCCTTTCCTGTGACACATGGGCAGTGCTCTGTCAGAAACTGCCCTTTCCTGTGGCACATGGGCAGTGTCTGTCAGAAACTCCCCTTTCCTGTGACACATGGGCAGTGTCTGTCAGAAACTCCCCTTTCCTGTGGCACATGGGCAGTGCTCTGTCAGAAACTTCCCCTTTCCTGTGACACATGGGCAGTGCTCTGTCAGAAACTGCCCTTTCCTGTGACACATGGGCAGTGCTCCTGTCAGAAACTCCCCTTTCCTGTGACACATTGGGCAGTGCTCTGTCAGAAACTCCCCTTTCCTGTTGAACATTGGCAGTGTTCTTGT
Source organism: Conus canariensis (assembly GCA_033310375.1). Taxonomy (NCBI): domain Eukaryota; kingdom Metazoa; phylum Mollusca; class Gastropoda; order Neogastropoda; family Conidae; genus Conus; species Conus canariensis. The sequence goes on along the minus strand of CM065721.1, from coordinate 691,187 downwards.
CAGAAACTCCCTTTCCTGTTGAACATTGGCAGTGTTTTGTCAGAAACTCCCCTTTCCTGTGGCAATGGCAGTGTTTTCTGTCAGAAACTCCCCTTTCCTGTGACATTGGCAGTGTTTTGTCAGAAACTCCCCTTTCCTGTTGACACATTGGCAGTGTTTTGTCAGAAACTCCTTTCCTTTCATGGCGTGTTTCGAACTCCTTGTGAACATGGCAGTGTTTTGTCAGAAACTCCCTTTCCTGTTGACACATGGGCAGTGTTTTGTCAGAAACTCCCTTTCCTGTTGGCACATTGGCAGTGTTCTGTCAGAAACTCCCCTTTCCTGTGTGAACATTGGCAGTGTTTTGTCAGAAACTCCCCCTATTTCCATCTGTGCACATGGCAGTGCTTGTCAGAAACTCCCCTTTCCTGTGCACATGGGCAGTGCTCTGTCAGAAACTCCCTTTCCTGTGGCACATTGGGCAGTGTTCTGTCAGAAACTCCCCTTTCCTGTGACACATTGGCAGTGTTCTTGTCAGAAACTCCCCTTTCCTGTGAACATTGGCAGTGTCTTGTCAGAAACTCCCTTTCCTGTGACATGGGCAGTGTTTGTCAGAAACTCCCCTTTCCTGTGACACATGGGCAGTGTCTTTGTCAGAAACTCCCCTTTCCTGTTGCAACATTGGCAGGTGCTTTGTCAGAAACTCCCCTTTCCTGTGACCATGGCAGTGTCTCTGTCAGAAACTCCCCTTTCCTGTGAACATTGGCAGTGTTCTGTCAGAAACTCCCCTTTCCTGTGACACATGGCAGTGCTCTGTCAGAAACTCCCCTTTCCTGTTGAACATTGGCAGTGTTGTCAGAAACTCCCCTTTCCTGTGACAATGGCAGTGTCTGTCAGAAACTCCCCTTTCCTGTGTGAACATTGGCAGTGTTTTGTCAGAAACTCCCCTTTCCTGTTGAACATTGGCAGTGTTTTGTCGCAGAAACTCCCTTTCCTGTTGATATTGGCAGTGTTTTGTCAGAAACTCCCCTTTCCTGTTGAACATTGGCAGTGTTTTGTCAGAAACTCCCTTTCCTGTTGAACATTGGCAGTGTTTTGTCAGAAACTCCCTTTCCTGTTGAACATTGGCAGTGTTTTGTCAGAAACTCCCCTTTCCTGTTGAACATTGGCAGTGTTTTGTCAGAAACTCCCTTTCCTGTTGAACATTGGCAGTGTTTTGTCAGGAACTCCCCTTTCCTGTGTGATATTGGCAGTGTTTTGTCAGAAACTCCCCTTTCCTGTTGAACATTGGCAGTGTTTTGTCAGAAACTCCCTTTCCTGTTGAACATTGGCAGTGTTTTGTCAGAAACTCCCTTTCCTGTTGAACATTGGCAGTGTTTTGTCAGAAACTCCCCTTTCCTGTTGAACATTGGCAGTGTTTTGTCAGAAACTGCCCTTTCCTGTGTGATATTGGCAGTGTTTTGTCAGAAAACTCCCCTTTCCTGTTGAACATTGGCAGTGTTTTGTCAGAAACTCCCCTTTCCTGTGTGATATTGGCAGTGTTTTGTCAGAAACTGCCCTTTCCTGTGTGATATTGGCAGTGTTTTGTCAGAAACTCCCCTTTCCTGTTGAACGTTGGCAGTGTTTTGTCAGGAACTCCCCTTTCCTGTGTGATATTGGCAGTGTTTTGTCAGAAACTCCCCTTTCCTGTGTGATATTGGCAGTGTTTTGTCAGAAACTCCCCTTTCCTGTGTGATATTGGCAGTGTTTTGTCAGAAACTGCCCTTTCCTGTGTGATATTGGCAGTGTTTTGTCAAAACCCCCCTTTCCTGTGTGATATTGGCAGTGTTTTGTCAGAACCCCCCTTTCCTGTGTGATATTGGCAGTGTTTTGTCAAAACCCCCCTTTCCTGTGTGATATTGGCAGTGTTTTGTCAGAACCCCCCTTTCCTGTGTGATATTGGCAGTGTTTTGTCAGAACCCCCCTTTCCTGTGTGATATTGGCAGTGTTTTGTCAGGAACTCCCCTTTCCTGTTGAACATTGGCAGTGTTTTGTCAGAAACTGCCTTTCCTGTGTGATATTGGCAGTGTTTTGTCAGAAACTCCCCTTTCCTGTGTGATATTGGCAGTGTTTTGTCAGAAACTCCCCTTTCCTGTGTGATATTGGCAGTGTTTTGTCAGGAACTCCCCTTTCCTGTGTGATATTGGCAGTGTTTTGTCAGAAACTCCCCTTTCCTGTGTGATATTGGCAGTGTTTTGTCAGAACCCCCTTCCCTCCTGTTGGAGGTAGACAGTATTTCCCCTTCCCTTAGGTCACTTGCATTTTTTTCTCAGAAACTCACCTTTTCTGGGGGGGGGGCGCCTTCTGTCAGTATCAGGCAGATGAAGAACTAGTCATTGAAAGTATTGTGGGTCACAGGTGTGTTTAATTCTAAAATAAATACCTTCTCACTTAAGTTTTATTGATAATTTATTATGGTGGTACCACTTTGTCTTAAGTCATAGAAGTGATGTATACCTTAAAGCAGGATGCTGCTGTTAATGAATTGCTTCTTTTTTTTCAGTCTCAAGAAGAACCCAGTGAGAACGAGATTGTATATAAAGATCAGACATACATGGTTGGAGATTTTGTCTACATTGAACCCAGGTCAGTGTGAAGGCTTCATACCAGGGTAGTACTAGCAATATCAGAAATTCTGTAGGGTTTGGACAATGAACCCAGGTCAGTGTGAAGGCTTCATGCCAGGGTAGTACTAGCAATATCAGAAATTCTGTAGAGTTTGGACATTGAACCCAGGTCAGTGTGAAGGCTTCATGCCAGGGTAGTACTAGCAATATCAGAAATTCTGTAGAGTTTGGACATTTTCTTGGTGTTCTGTTAGAGACAGGCAGAGAGAGAGAGAGAGTAACTGCAAGTCTACCTCTTTATAAGAAACTTTGGGGGGGGGGGGGGGGTGTGGAGAGAAAGAAAAAATTTCATGGATTTTTCTTCCTGTTGTTGCCTTGTGGATAACCAGATTGAAGAATTTCACATTATTAGGCAAATATTGATGTAGAATTAAGTGTGCTACACTGGAATACACAAAACAAAACACACACACACAAAAATAAGGAAAGAAAAAGACTATCCAAAGTATAATGAGGAATAAGTACACACCCTAGCATAAAAGATCTTTTTTGAAGAACTTGACTGTGGACAATATCTCTAGCCTGTTAAGCATAGGATAGACAGCTTGAGTACACACCCTAGCATAAAAGATCTTTTTTGAAGAACTTGACTGTGTACAATGTCTGTAGCCTGTTGAGCATAGGATAAACAGCTTGAGAGATCCCTGCCCATCCAAGCATCAGTCAGGATTCCCTGGCAACTAACTGTCATGCATAGATAATTTGAAAAAAGGTGTGTCATGAAAATATGGAGTTTTCCATATGTAGTATTAATGATGATGCATGACACCTCAAAAGCTAAGCAAAGTGTCGACCGAAGGAACGCCTGGTTGTGTGATTCAATGGCAGAGAGCTGAACCTGGACCCTCACATCATGGTGATTGAGAAGTTCAACACTGATGAGAGCGGGGCACGAATGATCAAAGGATACTACTTCTACCGTCCAAATGAAACCTACCACCTGGCCACACGTAAATTCCTTGAAAAGGTAACCTGTCTTTCTGTTGGTGTGGTTTATCTATTCTTTATTGTGTTCCGAATGCGGAAAATACAGATTGTATTAGAAGATGAATCGATCTTTTTTTTTTAAACCGTGGGTTTGTGTGTCTTTCTTCGTTTTCTTCATTTGTCTTTTGGCGTCATATACTGTACCATGTCAGACCATAGCATTCACGGCAGTTAGCCAGCTCTGTCAGGCCGAAGATTTTGTGTGGCTAATGCAGTAATAAGACAGTCACGTGACGCCCACCCTTCTTCCGCCGAAGGAAGAAGCCGGTGTAAACTTCCTGTACTTCATTCTCTCTCGGCCTGCCGTCCAAGCAAGATAAGTCTTGTGCTCTGTCTCGCCTTTCTTTGCTGTTGTGTTAAGATAGCCTTGTGTTTGCTCCTTGCTTGTTTTGTTGTGGCTTGCGCGCTGAACCCTTGTACCCTTGCCGGTGAGGCTTTGGTTTGGCGTGCTTTATTGATTTTACTGATTTTATCATACACGCTTCTCGCGTTTGTGCTTTGTTCTCGACATTCGCGACTTGCCACGCTTCTCGCGTTCGTGCCTTGTTCTCGACATTCGCGACTTGCCACGCTTCTCGCGTTCGTGCCTTGTTCGCCACTTCCTCCCGTGCATCTCGCATTCGGAACTACACGCCGATTTCCATCCCCTCGCTTTACTTAGCCTTACGGCCTTTGTCTGCGAGTCCCATTTCACTTCCATTTGGATTCCTATTCGACGACCTTCCTCGTCGTTCACTCGCTTTCCATTACTTGCGCCGGTCGTTCCGCCATTTTGTGTCGGTCGTTCCGCCATTTTGTGTCGACCGGCCATACCGACACACATACGATCGCACCGTCTTACTCGAACAGCGCGACTTCTGCGCATTTCCAGCACTATCAGTGCCCCTTCCGAGGTTGGTCGAGCTCTTCCTATCCCTCGATCCACCTCTTTGTCTCCCCTTTGCGATCGTGTTTTCCGTGTTTGTCTCGCCACCAGTGCCCAACATGGTGAAGGATACTAACGGGTCGAGCCGCTCCTTTGTTCGCGAGTCGCTCTCTGCCCCGGAGGACCCGAGTATCGATTCCAGGGGACAAACCGCTCACACCTCTGAGCGTACGGTCAGTGTGGAGGAGGGTTCCGCGCAGGGGACGCGCGACCAGCTTTGCTATTCCTCCTCTTCACGATCGGCGGACACACGATCGTTGCGATCGAAGTCGAGCAGGCATTTGGCCGAATCGAACTTGCAATCGGCCGTCATTGCCGACTGTTTTTCGTTCTATTCTGACTCTAAACCGAAATCCAAGGGCAAGGCCCCCATGAAAGGACCTGCCCGTTCTAAATCTTCCCGTTCTCCAAAATCTTCCTGTTCTTCGGCCAAATCCCCTGCTCAGTTTCCATCGCACAAGGAGACTCTCTATCATGCTGCGTCCGGCGATCGTCGGCCCCTGGGGACCATTGCCGAGACTCGGACCAGCACGGGTGACGACTCGCAGTCGGAATCACCGCTCGTCACCCGATCAGATGAGACTCGTGACGCTAGCTACCCCCCCACTAACGCCACGCAGTCGAATCACGCTCTCCCCGACCGTGTCCGGGGTCAGCCACTACTCGGACACGAGGAGCGTCATCACTCCGGTGGAGGGGCTGTGGCCAGTCTTTGGTGTGACTTCCCCACTGACCACAACCCCGGGTCAGGGACGCAGGCATCGACCAGCTCGGATCTGCGCCCTCACCCCCAACGGTCGAACCACCCCGATCGACCGTTCAACTTTCCCCTAGGGGTACAGGACGTTGGGGAGCGGACTTCTTTCGCTCCCCGGTTGGGCATCGTCCGCGGTCCCGTTCCTCCGGGGGGAGGATCGACCAGCGGGACCAAGGGTAACCTCCCTTCGTCCTCTGAGGTGGATCCGTCGCCGCAGCCATCCCAGTCCGCTCCCACACGGCCAGGAGGCTCGGCTACCGCACCACCCACCAGCCACCTTGCCATGCAGGGGGCCGGCACGGATCGCACCCGGGAGATGCAGGAGGCAGTGCTCTCCCTGGGCGGGTGCGAGACAGCTCGCCTTCTCGCTACCCTCCCCTTGGTGCCCAAGGTTACCCGGGTCCCCGGGGAGACTCTGCCCCAGGGCCGCCACAGCCCGTCGTACTCTCCGGGGACCGGTGGCTCTATTCCCCCGAGAGGAATCAGTGGCTTAGGGCTGACACTCTTCCAGACTCCTCCTCCGGTCGCATGTGGCATCCTGCCTCCCGGAGTTGGATCGACCTGGGGCCCCTTCCTCTCGGGCGCTGTCCGATCGGCGATCCCCCAGTCTGCCCGCCGAGTATGGAGCCACCAGGGACCCGTCCTCCTTCGAAGGTGGATCTGATCATCCCCTTCTGGATTACTCTGACCCTCAACTCGAGGACGGGGTCGAAGGAGTACGGGGTCGAGGACTCCCTCCCCCAGTCTGGTGACCTCTCCATCCTGGAGAGCTGGCGTCCAGATCTTGTTGTGAGGGAATCCCCTCCCTCTGACAACATCTTCTCCTTTAGCCGTTTCACTGGGGAGCCCCCTGCCCAGCGATCACGGCCGAGGATAGTCGCCCCCCAGACCCTCCCTCCCTTGTGGGACAGACCGGCTTCTTTCGCCAGGGGTGCACATGCCATTCCCCCACCGGGGATTGACTTCTTGTCAGCCCCTAACGCGGCTCCAGTAGGAGCTTTCCTCAAAGACCCGCGTCATGGCCCCCATGTCTTTTCCCTCTTCTCTGCCAATCCGGCCACCAGGGACATTGCCATTTCTTCCGCCGACCTCAGGCTCACGCCCAACCTCGCCCCCCCCACATCCACCCCTGTTCTCATCAAGAACTTGACGGAGTGGGATAGAATTGCCAGGACTGGCATTCTCCACACCACTGCGGGACATGCATTCATGGACATGTTCCTGCAGCGAGCGGAGGAGCTCTGGGCAAAGGAGGGCATCACTGCCTCGGTGGCTTCGGACCCCGACGACTCTGAGGCAGATCCTAGCCTATTCGACGACCCCCTCTTGCGTTTCCTGGTCAACAAGATTTCGCATCACCTCTGGGCTGCGGCGGACAGCGCGGCCAGGTGCCATTTTAACTGCCTGTTAGCAGTGAGAGATGCTGTGCTATCTCAGGCCAATCTCTCCCCGGCGCTCAAGGCGGCCTTACGGTGCATCCCGGGTCAGGAACAGTCGCTCTTCGGTGACTATTCCACTGCTGTCATCACTCATGCAGTCGAGGAACGCAAGCAGGCGGCGTCTTTTGCGGCCAAGCCCCCTCCCCAGCATCGTCCTCGCCAGCATCGCCCTCCTGGACCCTACTCCCGTCCGGCCCCCAGACCCCAGCCCTACCCCAAACAGGCCCCCCCTCGCACCTCAAGGCCCGCCAGACGACCTTCTTCTGCCGTTGCTAGATCAAAACCGAAAAACCCCATCAGCAGAATTTTCGGTTCGGTCAACAGGCCCGGCCTCGGAGGTGACTAGTAGACTCACCTTCGGAGGAGCGAGAACTGGCAGACTTCTTGCCCCTCCCCAGCCCCGCGGCCCCTTTGGCAGGCAGCCTGTCCCGACATGCCCACCAGTGGCGGCGTATGGGACTCAACCCTTGGATAGTGTCAGTGTTACAAGAGGGGTTCCGTCTGCCCTGGGCACACGATCGCCCCCCTCTGCTATCCTCTCCTCCTCCTTCCCCCGGCGATCCCCCCCTGGCCCAGGCGGAGGCTCTTCGCCTGGAAGTCGAGGACCTTCTTCGGAAAGACGCCATCACCCATATACCCCACCCAAACCCCGGGTTTTACTCCCACCTTTTTGTGGTCCCCAAGTCCTCGGGGGGCTGGAGGCCCATCCTCGACCTTTCTCCACTCAACAAATTCCTCAGAACAACCAAATTCAAGATGGAGACCCCGGCCCAGATCAGAGATTCCATCCACCATCTGGACTGGGCCAGATCTGAAGGACGCGTATTTTCAGATCCTCATTCATCCTTCCCACAGACGATACCTTCGGTTCGTCTGGCGGGGACGGGTATATCAGTTCAAGGCGCTCCCCTTCGGACTCTCCCTGGCTCCCTTCCTTTTCATGAAGGTAGTCAAGGAGAGGGCCGCCCTTGCCAGACAGGAGGACATTCGCCTCTTGGTTTACCTCGACGACTGGCTCGTCCTGGCTCCCACTCAGGCCCTGTGTCAAGCCCACACATCCAAACTTCTGCGCCTTTGCTCCTCACTAGGGTTCGTCACCAACCCCGAAAAATGCGAGCTCTCGCCCAGTCAGAGATTCTCCTTCCTGGGCATGAGTTTCGACACCACCTCCATGCTAGTCTCCCCAACCCCGGAGAGGTCCACCCGCCTGATGGACCTCATCTCCCACCTCCGCTTCTCTCCCCTCGCGTCGGCAAGGACACTGTCCTCCCTTTTGGGGATGATGGAGTCCCTGTCGCCTCTCATTCCTCTGGGCAGGGTCCCCAAACGACAGCTTCAAAGGGAGTTCCGACGTCGTTGGTCGCAGACTGCCGACCGCTGGGACCAGACCATTCCCCTCGGGCCTTGGTTCTTTTGGGCCATGGAGGAGTGGCTCAGCCCCTCCATCCTGAGCCCCGGGGTTCCCATCTCCCTCCCATCCCAGGCCCTAGATCTTTACACAGACGCCTCCAACTCGGGCTGGGGGGCCCATTTGGAGAGCAGTCATGCCTCGGGGGTGTGGGACCCATTGACTGCCCGTCTTCACATCAACATCCTGGAACTGGAGGCGGTCCGACTAGCCCTCCTCCACTTCCAGACACTGGTCTCGCACCGATTTGTTCTCCTTCTCACGGACAACACCTCGGTAGCCTGTTACATCAACAAAGGGGGGGGGGGGCACGCTCCATCAGTCTCTCCCTCCGGGCAGAGGCCCTCCTCCGCTGGTGTCACACGCAAGGAATCACCCTTCGCGCGAGACACATAGCAGGGACGCACAACATCCTGGCAGACTCTCTCAGCCGCTCCGGGTCCGTCCTCCACACCGAATGGACCCTCAGCAGGCACACGCTAACCTCGGTGTGGGAACATTGGTTCACACCCATGATCGACCTGTTCGCCACCCGATTCAATCATCGTCTGCCAGTGTATGTGTCTCCCGTCCCGGACCCTCAGGCGTACGCGATCGATGCCCTATCCCTTCCCTGGTCCGGCCTCATAGCTTACGCCTTTCCTCCCTTCCCGATCCTTCACAAGGTGATCAGGAAGGCGAGACTCGAGGGACCCAGGCTCATTCTCATAGTGGCCCACTCATTCCTGGTTTCCGGACCTCAAGTCCCTCACTCACGTTCCCCCTCTCCAGTTGGACGCCCGGTGGGACATGCTCAGGCAACCCCGCTCGGTCGCCCCCACTCCAATCCCCAGGCGCTTCGCCTCCATGCCTGGCTCCTGTGCCAGCCGGAGTGCGAGCATCTAACCCCACCTCCCAAGCGGACAGGTCCCAGTCCGTCCTTAACATTCTCTCTGACGCCGGGGCCTCTCAGGACCTCCGAGACCTAGCAATGGCCTCTCGCAGAGCTGGCACTGAGTCCCTTTACGATTACAGGTGGAGGAAATGGGTCTCATGGTGCAAAGACAACTCTGTCCCACACAATCGCCCCTCAAATATCCAGATAGGAAATTTTCTGTCCCACCTAAAACTATCAGCTAGCTCCATACGGGGCTACAGGTCGGCCATCTGCACGACCATCCGCCAACTGGGCGGACCGTCCTTTGAGAATGACTTCCTTCTCAGAGAGATCTCTAGAGGAGTGGCCCTTCGTGAGGCCCGATCCCCAAGGCGCGTTCCCCTTTGGGATCTTTTCACTGTACTCGATGCCCTCAGGAAACCTCCTTTCGAGCCTATCTCCTCCCTCCCCTTCGACCTTCTTTCTATGAAGACCACCTTTCTCCTCGCTTTGGCCTCGGCCAGAAGGCGGAACGAGATCCACGCTCTCAGCGGGGACCCCAGAGACATTGCCTTCCACACGGACGGCTCTGTCTCCCTTAAGTTCCTTCCCGAATTCCTGGCTAAAAACCAGGAACCCGGTAGCCCCTCCCCCTACCTCGTCATCCGCCCATTGGCGGATATCCTAGGTGGAGAGAGCGGTGGTGACAGGACTCTGTGTCCTTCCAGGTGTCTAAGACACTACTGGGAACGTTCACGCCCCAGGCGCGCTTCTCAGAGACGTCTCTTTATTTCCATCAACCCCAAGAATAAGAAAGACATCTCAGCTGGCACTATCTCTAGGTGGCTGTCCAAGACGGTCAAATCGGCCTATGCCCAGACGTCCAAGGTCCTCCCCGTCTTGTCCCCCCGGGCCCATGAGGTCAGAGCACTGGCCGCTTCTGCAGCTTTCCAGCACTCTGTCCCCCTGCGCCATCTCCTGGAAGCAGCCTACTGGCGTTCGGAGAATCCCTTTATAAACTTTTATTTAAGGGACATCCGCATGACCAGGGCTGACGGTTCTGAAGGGATATCCTTTGTGGCGGCTAATGCAGCCATATCGGTTAACCCCAAGAACCACTAGGGCACTCGCCCTCCTCCTTTTACGATAAATTCTGCTATGGTCTGACATGGTACAGTATATGACGCCAAAATGGGGAGTTTGTATTATACTCCCTGTTTGGCTAGTATACTTACCATGTCAGACTCTAATGCCCGCCCTACCTTCCCCACTAGCGCCAAGGTCCTTGGGGTTACCTGGCGTGCAGGCCTCGACGAATGAGGTACAGGAAGTTTACACCGGCTTCTTCCTTCCGCGGAAGTAGGGTGGGCGTCACGTGACTGTCTTATTACTGCATTAGCCACACAAAATCTTCGGCCTGACAGAGCTGGCTAACTGCCGTGAATGCTATGGTCTGACATGGTAAGTATACTAGCCAAACAGGGAGTATAATACAAACTCCCCATTTTTCCATCTGTACATTATTCTTTCTTTCTTTCATCCTGTTTTCCGTGTTTATTTCCTTCTTTCTTCTAATCCTTCGCTTTGTTCTATCTGCATTTTTTCCTTGTTCCTTTCTGTCCTTCATTTCTGTTATTCTTTCGTTTATTTTTACTTCGACCTGTCCTTTCCTTCTGTATTTCCATGCTTCTGTCTTACATACTTCCCTTCTTTCCTTCTTGTTTCTGTCAGTTCTCTCGTCTCTTTTTTCTGTCCTTCCCACTTACTTTCTTCCTGCACTTTTATAATGTTCCTTTCCTCCTTTCTATTATTTTCTTCTTCCCATTGTTCTGTCTAACTTCCCTTCCATCCTCTCTTTCTTTTGTCCTTCCTATTTCCTTCCTCCCATTTTGTTCTTTTCTTCCTTTCTCCCTGTTATCAATGATGACAAACATATATATGTTGTACAACAGATACAAAGCGAAGGATGGAAGGAATTTATTAATAGAGTTGGAAAAAAAGAGGTGATACACAGTCACACACACACACACACACACACACACACACACACACACACACACACACACACACACACACACTTACACTTACACATGTGCACACGCAAAAATGATTGAGAAAAAATCCACAGTGTGGACAAAACATGTGCATTCACACTTGAATCCCCAAGTCTTTACTTCGTCAACACTTTTGTATATGAAATGGGAGACGAGGTCTACTACAAGCATCCAAATGGTGAAGAATGGAAGAGACCAGGAAATGTAATAGGACAAGATGGAAGTGTGATCTTTGTGCATCATGGTGGAACTCTAGTCCAAGTACATCAAACTAGGTTAAGACACAATCCTCATATGATGTATATCAAATGGGAGACGAGGTCTACTACAAGCGCCCAAATGGTGAAGAATGGTAGGGACCAGGAAATGCTTTTGCTTTGCCTTTCAGGGACAAGTCTTTTCCTTCAATGCCCTCCCATTTGGTCTGTTTCTGCCATGTGGGTTTTCATCAGGGAGATGACCAGAGCCATCTCTGGAGTAAGGCTGGACCCAGTTCAGTGTCTTCAAACTATCAGGCCGCCCTTCTCCCAAAGTATCAGGACCCAGAGATTCTTTTCCAAGGATTGCTCAACCTCTCAAAATCCTTTCCTGTCTGGGCTTTCTAGTGAATCTTGTGAAGTCTAACAGTGCCCCCACTCAGGATTTCATCCATCTCAGCATCTTTTCTTGGCAGATGTAAATCTGGTTTGCCTCCCGGACTCCGGGATGGAAAAAATCCAATCCTTTGTCCAGTTCCTCAGTGTTGTTCACTTGTTGCAGTTCCAACATCTGTCGGGCAGCTGGCTGGAAGTCACGGACTATGCTCCCATTGTCCTTTTCAATAGTCAGGTATTTGTTTTGACAGGTAAGGAGAAAAAGAAATTTTGGCATCATATACTATACCATGTCAGACCATAGCATTCAACGGCAGTTAGTTAGCTCTGAAAGGCCGAATTTTTTGTGGCTAATGCAGTAATAAGACTATCACGTGACGCCCACCCTGCTTCCGCCAGAGAAAGAAAACCGGTGCCAACTTCCTGTTCCTCATTCAGCTTCGTCACGTGACGCCCACCCTACTTCCGCGGAAGGAAGAAGCCGGTGTAAACTTCCTGTACCTCATTCTCTCTCGGCCTGCCGTCCAAGCAAGATAAGTCTTGTGCTCTGTCTCGCCTTTTCTTTGCCGTTGTGTTAAGATAGCCTTGTGTTTGCTTCTTTACTTGTTTTGTTGTGGCTTGCGCGCTGAACCCTTACCCTTGCCGGTGAGGCTTTGGTTTGGCGTGTTTTATTGATTTTTATTAACCACACGCTTCTCGCGTTCTTGCCTTGTTCTCGGCACTCGCGACTTTGCTTTCCGTGCATCTCGCAGTTCGGAATTTCGGAACTACATTGCCGGTTCCACATCTCCTCGCTGTAATTAGCCTTTACAGCCCTTTGTCTGCGAGTCCCATTTCGCTTCTCCTTCCATTCGGATACCTGATTCGACGACCTTCCTCGTCGCTTCACTCAGTTTCCATTCCTTTTGCCGGTCTTTCAGCCATTTTGTTTCGACCGGCCAATACCGGCGGCACATACGATCGAGCTTCTTTGATCGAACAGCGCGATTTCAGTGCTTTTATCGCACTACCAGTGCCCCTCCCGAGGTTGTTCGAGCTCTTTCTATCCCTCGATCCACCTCTTTGTCTCCCCTTTGCGATCGTGCGTTCCGTGTTTGTCTCGCCACCAGTGCCCAACATGGTGAAGGACACTAACGGGTCGAGTCACTCCTTTGTTCAGGAGTCACTCTCTGCCCCGGAGGACCCGAGTGTCGATTCCAGGGACAAACCGCTCACACCTATGAGCGTACGGTCGGTGTGGAGGAGGGTTCCGCGCAGGGGACGCGCGACCATCGTTACGATTCCTCCTCTACCCGATCGGCGGACACACGATCGTTGCGATCGAAGTCGAACAGGCAATCGGCCGAGTCGAACTGGCAATCGGCCGTCATTGCCGACTGTTTTTCTTTCGATACTGCCTCTAAATCTAAATCCAAAGGCAAGGCCCCATGAAAGGACATGCCTGTTCAAAATCTTCCCGTTCTTCCGCCAAATCGCCTGTTCACCTTCGATCGCACAAGGAGACTCTTGCCTATCATGCTGCGTCCGGCGATCATCGGCCCCTGGGGACCCTTGCCGAGACCCGGACCGGCACGGGTGACGACTCGCGGCCGGAATCACCGCCCGTTACCCGATCAGATGAGACTCGTGACGCTAGCTACCCCCCCCCCCCCCCCCCACTAACGTCACGCAGTCGAATCACGCTCTCCCCAACCGTGTCCGGGTTCAGCCACGACTCGGACACGAGGAGCGTCATCACTCCGGTGGAGGGGTTGTGGGCAGTCTTTGGTGGGACCCCCCCACTGACCACAACCCCGGGTCAGGGACGCAGGCATCGACCAGGTTGGATCTGCGCCCTCACCCCCGACGGTCGAACCACCCCGATCGACCGTTGAACTCTCCCCTAGGGGTTCAGGACGTTGGGGAGCGGACTTCTTTCGCTTCCCTGTTGGGCAACGTCTGCGGTCCCGTTCCTCTGGGGGGAGGATCGACCAGCGGGACCAGGGGTAACCCTTCGTCCTTTGAGGTGGACTCGTCACCGCAGCCATCCCAGTCCGCTTCCACACGGCCAGGAGGCTCGGCTACCGTACCACCCACCGGCCACCCTGCCATGCAGGGGGCCGGCACGGACCGCACCCGGGAGATGCAGGAGGCAGTGCTCTCCCTGGGGCGGGTGTGAGACAGCTCGCCTTCTCGCTACCTTCCCCTTGGTGCCCAAGGTTACCCGGGTCCCCGAGGAGACTCTGCCCCAGGGCCGCCACAGCCCGTCGTACTCCCCGGGGACCGGTGGCTCTATTCCCCCGAGAGGAATCAGTGGCTTAGGGCTGACACCCATTCCGACTCCACCTCCGGTCGCATGTGGCATCCGGCCTCCCAGAGCTGGATCGACCTGGGCCCCCCTTCCTCTCGGGCGCTGTCCGATCGGCGATCCCCCAGTCTGCCCGCCGAGTATGGAGCCACCAGGGACCCGTCCTCATTTTTCCCCACTACCCAACGAGGGCGGGACTCCCACGTACCCCTGCCCTGGCCCTCCGAAGGTGGATCTGAACATCCCCTTCAGGAATACTCTGACCCACAACTCAAGGATGGGGTCGAGGACTCCCTCCCCCAGTCTGGTGACCTTTCCATCTTGGAGAGCTGGCGCCCAGATCTTGTTGTTAGGGAATCCCCTCCCTCTGACAACATTTTCTCCTGTAGCCGTTTCACTGGTTTCCCCCCTGCCCAGCGATCACGGCCAAGGATAGTCGCCCCCAGACCCTCACTCCCTTGTGGGACAGATCGGCATCTTCACCAGGGGTGCACATGCTGTCTCTCCACCGGGGATTGACTTCTTGTCAGCCCCTAACGCAGCTCCAGTAGGAGTTTTCCTCAAGGACCCGCGTCATGGCCCCCATGTCCTTTCCCTCTTCTCTGCCAATCCGGCCACCAGGGTTATTGCCATTTCCCCTGCTGACCTCAGGCTCACGCCCAACCTCGCCCCTCCCACTTCCACCCCTGTTTCTAGCAAGAACTTGATGGAGTGGGACAGAATTGCCAGGACTGGCATTCTTCACACCACCGCGGGACATGCCTTCATTGACATGTTCCTGCAGCGAGCGGAGGAGCTCTGGGCAAAGGAGGGTGGCACTGCCTCTGTGTCTTCGGACCCTGACGACACTGAGACTGACCCTAGCCTGTTTGGCGACCCCTTGATGCGCTTTCTTGTCAACAAGATATCGCATCACCTTTGGGCTGCGGCGGACAGCGCAGCCAGGAGTCACTTTAACTGCCTGTTGGCAGTGAGAGATGCTGTGTTATCACAGGCCAATCTCTCCCTGGCGCTCAAGGCGGCCTTATGGTGCATCCCGGGTCAGGAGCAGTCGCTTTCCGGCGACTATTCTACTGCTGTCATCACCCATGCAGTCGAGGAACGCAATCAGGCTGCGTTTTTTGCGGTCAAGCCCCCTCGTCAACATCGCCCTTCTGGACCCTTCTCCCGTCCGGCCCTGCCCTCCGCCAGACCCCAGCCCTACCCCGATCAGGCCCCCCCTCGCACCTCAAGGCCCGCCAGACGCCCTACTTCCGCCGCGCCTAGGTCGAAACCGAAAACCCCCCAACAGAATTTTCGGTTCGGCCAACAGGCCCGGCCTCGGAGGTGACTAGCAGACTCACCTTCGGAAGAGCGAGAACTGGCAGACTTCTCGCCCCTCCCCGGCCCCTCGGCCCCTCTGGCAGGCAGTCTGTCCCGACATGCCCACCAGTAGCGGCGTATGGGACTCAACCCCTGGATAGTGTCAGTGTTACAGGAGGGGTTCCGTCTGCCCTAGGCACACGAACGCCCCCCCCCCCCCCTTGCTGTCCTCTCCTCCTCCTTCCCCCAGCGATCCCCCTCCCTCCCGGGTGGAGGCCCTTCGCCTGGAAGTCAAAGTACTTCTCCGGAATGGCGCCATCACCGAGATACCCCACCCCAACCCCGGGTTTTACTCTCACCTGTTCGTGGTTCCCAAGTCCTCGGGAGGCGGGAGGCCCATCCTCGACCTTTCCCCACTCAATAAGTTCCTCAGACCAACCAAATTCAAGATGGAGACCCCGGCCCAGATCAGAGACTCCATCCACCATCTGGACTGGGCCACTTCTTTAGATCTGAAGGACGTTTACTTTCAGATCCTCATTCCAACCCCGCCAAATGCGAGCTCTCGCCCAGTCAGAGATTCTCCTTCCTGGGCATGAGTTTCGACACCACCTCCATGCTAGTCTCCCCGACCCCGGAGAGGTCCACCCGCCTGATGGACCTCATCTCCCACCTTCGCCTCTCTCCCTGCACGTCGACAAGGACACTTTCCTCCCTTCTGGGGATGATGGAGTCCCTGTCACCTCTCATTCGCCTAGGCAGGGTTCCCAAGCGACAGCTTTAAAGGGAGTTCCGCCGTCGTTGGTCGCAGACCACCGACCGCTGGGACCAGACCATTCCCCTCAGGCCTTGGTTCTTTTGGGCCACGGAGGAGTGGCTCAGCCCCTCCACCCTGAGCCCCGGAGTTCCCATCTCCCTCCCATCCCAGGCCCTAGAACTTTACACAGACACCTCCAACTCGGGCGGGGGGGCCCACTTGGAGAGCAGTCACGCCTCGGGGGTGTGAGACCCATTGACTGCCCGTGTCCACATCAATATCCTGGAACTGGAGGCAGTCAGGCTAGCCCTCCTCCACTTCTAGACCCTGGTCTCGCACCGATTTGTTCTCCTTCTCACGGACAACACCTCGGTAGCCTGTTACATCAACAAAGGGGGGGGGGGGGGGGGCATGCTCCATCAGCCTCTCCCTCCGGGCAGAGGTCCTCCTCCACTGGTGTCACACGCAAGGAATCACCCTTCGCGCGAGGCACATAGCGGGGATGCACAACATCCTGGCAGACTCTCTCAGCCGCTCCAGGTCCATCCTCCACACGGAATGGACCCTCAGCAGGCATACACTAACCTCGGTGTGGACACATTGGTCCAGACCCATGATCGACCTGTTCGCCACCCGATTCAGTCATCGTCTGCCAGTGTATGTGTCTCCCGTCCCGGATCCTCAGGCGTACGCCATCGACGCCCTCTCCCTCCCCTGGTCCGGCCTCATAGCTTACGCCTTTTCCCCCTTCCCGATCCTCCACAAGGTAATCAGGAAGGCGAGACTCGAGGGACCCAGGCTCATCCTCATAGCCCCATGGTGGCCCACTCAGTCCTGGTTTCCGGACCTCAAGTCCCTCACTCACATACCCCCTCTCCAATTGAACGCCCGGTGGGACATGCTCAGGCAGCCCCGATCGGGTCGCCCCCACTCCAATCCCCAGACGCTTCGCCACCACGCCTGGCTTCTGTGCCAGCCCGATTGCGAGCATCTAACCCCACCTCCCAAGCGGACAGGTCCCAGTCCGTCCTCAACATCCTCTCCAACGCCGGGGCCTCTCAGGACCTCCGAGACCTAGCCATGGCCTCTCGCAGAGCTAGCACTGAGTCGCTTTACGACTACAGATGGAGGAAATGGGTCTCATGGTGCAAAGAAAACTCTGTTCCACACAATCGCCCCTCCTATATCCAGATAGGAAATTTTCTGTCCCACCTTAAGCTCTCACCCAGCTCCATACGGGGCTACAGGTCGGCCATCTGCACGACCATCCGCCAACTGGGCGGACCTTCCTTTGAGAATAACTTCCTTCGCAGAGAGATCTCTAGAGGGGTGGCCCTTTGTGAGGCCCAATCCCCAAGGCGTGTTCCCCTTTGGGACCTCTTCACTGCACTTGACGTTCTCAGGAAACCACCTTTCGAGCCTATCTCCTCCCTTCCCCTTGATCTTCTCTCTATGAAGACCACCTTTCTCCTCGCCCTGGCTTCGGCCAGGAGGCGAAGCGAGATCCACGCTCTCAGCGGGGACCCCAGAGACATTGCCTTCCACAGGGACGGCTCTGTCTCCCTTAAGTTCCTTCCCAAATTCCTAGCTAAGAACCAGGAACCCGGTAGTCCCTCCCCCTACCTCGTCATCCGCTCATTGGCGGATATCCTAGGTGGAGAGAGCTGTGGTCACATGGTTCTGTGCCCTTCCAGGTGTCTAAGACACTACTGGGAACGTTCGCGCCCCAGGCGCGCTTCTCAGAGACGTCTCCTTATTTCCATCAACCCCAATAATAAGAAAGACATCTCAGCTGGCACTATATCTTGGTGGCTGTCCAAGACGGTCAAATCGGCCTATGCCCAGGCATCCAAGGCCCTCCCCGTCTTGTCCCCCCGAGCCCATGAGGTCAGAGCACTGGCCGCTTCCGCAGCTTTCCAGCACTCTGTCCCCCTGCGCCAACTCCTGGAGGCAGCCTACTGGCGTTCGGAGAATCCCTTAATAAACTTTTATTTAAGGGACATCTGCATGACCAGGGCTGACGGTTCTAAAGGGATATCCTTTGTGGCGGCTAATGCAGCCATATCGGTTAACCCCAAGAACCACTAGGGCACTCGCCCTCCTCCTTTTGCGATAAATTCTGCTGTGGTCTGACATGGTACAGTATATGACACCAAAATGGGGAGTTTGTATTATACTCCCTGTTTGGCTAGTATACTTACCATGTCAGACTCTAATGCCCGCCCTACCTTCCCCACTAGCGCCAAGGTCCTTGGGGTTACCTGGCGTACAGGCCTCGACGAATGAGGTACAGGAAGTTTACACCGGCTTCTTCCTTCCGCGGAAGTAGGGTGGGCGTCACGTGACTGTCTTATTACTGCATTAGCCACACAAAATCTTCGGCCTGGCAGAGCTGACTAACTGCCGTGGAATGCTATGGTCTGACATGGTAAGTATACTAGCCAAACAGGGAGTATAATACAAACTCCCCATTTTTGTATAAAGATTGCCTGTGTTTGCCTTCTTTACTTGTTCTGTTGTGGCTTGCGCTAAACCCTGGGTACTATTGTCGCATGAGGCGTACGGTTGGCGTTTCATTATTTTATTTTGACGCTCAATTGCGTGAGGGCTTGCGTGAGGTTTTTGGTTTGTCATTCTACCTTTAACAGTCTATCATTTAATGGTCCTTACACTCTCGTGTGTCATGTTCCATTCATTAATATTTTAATTCTCTTTCGATCAAGCTTGCCTCACGGCCTCTTGATTCGGGAGGTCTCGCTGTGTGCTAGTTTTTTTATTCTCGCGCTCTTTGTTTTGTTGCTTTCGGCGATCGAGTTTTCCGCTGGTCGCTCGATCCGCCATCTTGCCTCACCTCACGCCGGTCTCTCTATCCGCCATCTTGCCTCACCTCGTGGTCGTCCACATTCTAGTCGTGCCTAGGTTCAGTGGTGCGGAGGTTTCCCCTTACACATTACTTATTGTCATTATCACAAGGTCGATCGAGTTTTCCTTCCGATCTCTCGATCCACCAGCTTGTCTCCACTTTGTGGTCATGTGCTCCGTGTTTGTTCTGCCACCACAGCCCCGGAGGTTCCGCGGAGGGGATGCACGACCATCATTTTGATACCTCCTCTAACCAACCGGCGGATGCACGATCACTGCATCCGAAGGGCAAAAGGCAAGCTGCCACCATTTCGAAATGCCTTTCCTTCAATATTCCCCGTAAAACTAAAGGCAAGGTTCCCCTTAAAGGGAAATCCCGCTTTAAGAATTCGTACCCGAATTCTCCTTCTCCCCCCATTTTACCTGCTGGCTTGCCTTCTTCCCTTCCAACGCACGGTAAGACACACAAAGACGTGGGTGACCGGCGCGAATTTTCGACGCTTGGCCACCCCGTCTTCTCTTCCTATCATGCTGCGTCACGTGACCTTCGGTCCCCAGGGGCTTTTACCAAGGCGCGGATCGGCACGGGTGACAGGATGCTTACGGAATCAGCACCCGTCACTTGCCTCAATGAGACTGCTGCAGTTAGCTCTCTCCCCACTAATAGCACACAGGCTCATGGCGCTCTCCCCCACTGTGCAACAGTGCAGCCACCACTAGTGCACGAGCAGCGTCCTTCCTCCAGTGGCGGAGTTATGCCCACTCCCTGGGTTCACACTGGGCATAACTCCGGGTTGCAGCCGCAGGCACCGCCACGCCGGGACCTGTGTCGCTCCGACCCCCGGCAGTCAACCTACCCCGATCGATTGTCGACATTTCCCCTAGGGGTACAGGACGTTGGGGAGCGGACTTATTCCGTTCCCTACTTGGGCAACGTCCACGGTCCCGTTCCTCCAGGGGGAGGATCTGCCAGCGGAACCAGGGGTAACCTGTCCGATCCAACCAGGTGGTGACCACGCTACCACAGCCACTCCAATCCGTAGACAGGCGGATAGGGGGCTCGGTTGCCGTGCCGTCCATCGCTCCCCCTAACACACAGGGGGCCCATACGGATCCCACCAGTGTATGCGGCAGTGCACTCTCCGGGGGGAGGGGGGGTGGGGGTGCGACAGGCCACGCTCTCTCACAACCCCCCCCTGGTGTTTCAGGTTACCCATGGCCCCCATGGAAATTCTGCCCCAGGGCTGCCACAGCCCATTTTTTCTCCATGGGGACCAGTGGCTCTATGCCCCTCAGAGGGACCAGTGGCTTAGATCGGACCAACATCAGCTCCATGGTCGCTTGTGGCATCCAGCCTCCTCAGGCTGGTTCGACCTTGGTCCGCCTCCCTCTCAGGCGCTGTCCGATCGGCAGGACAGACTCCCCCCCCCCCTTAGTCCGGTCGCCGATCATGGAGCCACCAGGGACCCGCCCTCACGTCCTCCTACTTCCCAGCTAGGGCGGGACCCTCATGTACCCCTGTCTTTGCCTCCTCTAGAAGGTTCGTCACAACCTCTTCAGGAACCCTACACTCCCGATCCTGAGGATGAGGTAGAGGGTTCCTCATCATGTGACCAGTCTGCTATTGAGCAGTAACGCCCTGATCTTGTCATGAGGGAGGCCCCACCCTCGGACAAGTTCTTTTCAGAGTCCAAATTCGCTCCGGCCACCCCGGCCAAGCGTGCTCGCCCCAGACTTGTCACCCCTCAGATTCTGTCTTCCATTTGGGAGTGTCCGGCAACCCTATCCAGGGGTGCGCAGGTCGTCCCTCCTCCAGGGAGGGAATCCCTCTGGGCCCCGGAGGCGGCCCCTGTAAGCACGTTCTTCAGGGATCCCCGACGGGCCCACATCTCCTCCCTGTTCTCCAAGGACAACCCGGTGGCCAGGGAAATTGCCATTTCTCCGGCCGACTGCCGGTTGATTCCCCATCTGGCCCCTCCCACTTCCACTCCGATCTCTATTAAGACCCTAGTGGAGTGGGACCGCATAGCCAGATCGGGGATCCAACACATCACTGCTGGTCATGTCTTTTTCAACATGCTCACTCCCTCAGCCTCTCCGTCCGTACAGAGGCCCTCCTCCGCTAGTGCCACTCGCGGGGAATCACTCTCCGCGCGAGGCACATAGCGGGGACCCAAGATATCCTGGCAGACTCCCTCAGTCAGTCCAAGTCCCTCCTCCACACAGAATGGACCCTCAGCAGGCTAACCCTCCTCTCGGTGTGGGAACGTTGGTTCAGGCCCATGGTCGACCTCTTTGCCACCCAGTTTAACCACCGTCTTCCAGTTTATATCTCTCCCGTCCCCGACCCCAAGCATATGCAATCGACACTCTCTCCCTTCCCTGGTCGGGCCTCATAGCATGCACCTTCCCTCCATTCCCGATCCTCCACAAGGTAATCAGGAAGGCAAGACTGGAAAGACCCAGGCTCATCCTCATAACCCCGTGGTGGCCGACCCAGTCCTGGTTCCTAGACCTCAAGTCTCTCTCCCATGTTCCCCCTCTCCAGCTGGGCACACATTGGGACATGCTCAGACAGCCTCGCTCTAGTCACCCCCACTCCAACCTACAGATGCTCCGCCTGCACGCCTGGCTGCTGTGCCAGCCCAATTGCGAACATCTGCCCCTCCTGCCCAATCGGACAGATCCCAGTCCGTCCTAGACATACTCTCTGTGGCAGGGGCCATGCAAGACCTACGGGACTTAGCTACGGCCTCTCGCAGAGCCAGCACTGGGTCTCTCTACGATTACCGTTGGGTGAGATGGGTCTCCTGGTGCTCAGACAACTCTGTTCCCCATGATCGCCCTTCTAATGTCCAGTTAGGCAACTTCCTTTCCTACCTATCCTCTTCCCTAAAGCTCTGCTAGCTCCATTCGGGGCTACAGGTCAGCCATCTGTACCACTGTTCGCCAACTCGGCGGACCCTCTTTTGAGAATGACTTCCTTCTCAAAGAGATTTCTAGGGAGGTGGCTCTACATGAGTCCCAGTCCCCTAGGCGGATTCCCCTTTGGGACCTCTTCATTGTCCTTGACGCTCTCAGAAAACCCCCTTTCGAGCCTATCGCCACCCTTCCCTTTGACTTTCTTTCTCTCAAGACCACATTTCTTCTCACCCTTGCCTCGGCCAGGAGGCGCAGCGAAATTCATGCCCTTAGCAGGGACCCCAGAGACATTGCCTTCCACAGGGACGGTTCTGTCTCTCTCAAGTTTCTCCACGAATTCTTAGCTAAGAATCAGGAACCGGGCACAGCCTCTCCCTCCCTTGTCATCCGCTCACTTGCGGATATCTTGGGAAAAGGGGAAATTGGGGGGGACATGGACCTGTGCCCTTCTAGATGTCTGAGATACTACTGGGAACGCTCGCGCCCCAGGCGCTCCTCCCAGAGGCGTCTCCTCATATCCATCAACCCCAGTCATCATAAGGACATCTCTGCTGGCACTATCTCTAGGTGGCTCTCCAAGACGGTCAGATCTGCTTACGCCCAGGCGTATAAAGATCTCCCCGTCTTATCTCCTCGGGCCCATGTGGTCAGAGCGCTGGCCACTTCCACAGCGTTCCAGCACTCTGTCCCCTTGTGCCACCTCCTGGAGGCAGCCTACTAACGTTCAGAAAATCCCTTCCTAAAACTTCTAGTCAAGGGATATCGGCATGACCAAGGCTGATGGTTCTAAGGGATTTCTTTTGCGGCTAACGCAGCCATAGCTATTCCACTGCTAACCCCAAGAATCATTAGGGCACTCGGCCCTCCTCCAATTCCTTTAAATTCTGCTATGGTCTGACATGGTAAAGCATATGATGCCAAAATTGGGAGTTTTTATTATACTCCCTGTTTGGCTAGTATACTTACCATGTCAGACTCTAATGCCCACCCTACCTTCCCCACTAGCGCTGTGGTTCTCAGGGTTACCTTGCACATAGGCCTCGCTGAACGAGGAACAGGAAGTTGACACTGGCTCCTTCCCTGGCGGAAGTAGGGTGGGCGTCACGTGATAGTCTTATTACTGCATTAGCCAAAAAAAATTCGGCCTTTCAGAGCTAACTAACTGCCGTTGAATGCTATGGTCTGACATGGTAAGTATACTAGCCAAACAGGGAGTATAATACAAACTCCCCATTTCTGTTCTTTCTGTACATGTCAAGTTCATGTACATGAATTCTCTTGTATCTTAATCAGTCTTTCATTCGTGTTTACCGATGACAAAATATTGTTGGTTGTGTTGTCTGTTGCGTTGCAGGAGGTATTCAAGACAGAACAGTCTCATGAGATTGCCATGTCGCAGATCATGGGACGATGCCATGTCATGTTCGTGAAGGACTACTTCAAGATGAAACCTGAGGTGAGGTCACCATTAGGACAGGGCTTCATTGTTGATACTGCTTTGATCTTCCATTAGATGCAGAAATTGTCGTCGTGTTTTAGCAGCAGTGTTTAGGCTGATATTTTCATCTTCAGTTCTTTATGATATTGTCTTCCTGTATCTGTACAGTTTATTGCTAGACTTTGATCTTCAGTTTTATGTGATATTTTTCATTATGTAACGATACTCATTATTTTGAAATGTTGATCTTCAGTATGACGTGATAGTCATCAAAATGTCGTTGAAATCTTGTTCATGCTGATGATTTGATCTTGAGTTTTATGAGACAATTGTTATGTTTTAAGTAATGCTAATATTTTTTTTTCTTATTGTCAGTTTTATGAGATATTAGTCAATCAATAACACTAAATATTTGTTGTCATATCAAGCAGTGTCAATACTTTCCTGTCTTTAGGGTGGTAAGATGTTAATTGATCCAGCAATGCTGCTCATACTACTGTCAGAGTGATCTTCAGTGCTGTGACTGTGTGAGATGTTGAAGAGTCTATAGTAGTGCTGTTCTTATTGCTATCAGTGTGATCTTCAGTGCTGTAACTGTGTGAGATGTTGAAGAGTCTATAGCCGTGCTGTTCATGCTACTGTCAGTGTGATGTTCAGTGCTGTGACAGTGTGAGATGTTGAATAGTCTATAGCAGTGCTGTTCATACTACTATCACTGTGATCTTCAGTGCTGTGACTGTGTGAGATGTTGAATAGTCTAAAGCCGTGTTGTTCTTATTGCTATCACTGTGATCTTCAGTGCTGTGACTGTGTGAGATGTTGAAGAGTCTATAGCAGTGCTGTGACTGTGTGAGATGTTGAAGAGTCTATAGCAGTGCTGTGACTGTGTGAGATGTTGAAGAGTCTATAGCAGTGCTGTTCTTATTGCTATCAGTATGATCTTCAGCATTGCATCTGGTTTTGTAGGTGACATTAAGGCATTTGCTTTAGGGTTTGTTTTTTTTTTCCTATGCTTTCAGGGCATTCCAGACAAGGACGTTTATGTATGCGAGTCCAGATACAGTATACGCAATAGGTGCTTCAAGAAAATCAAAGTGAGTAATAAGTTTAATGCGCTTGTATATTTTGTTCATTCATTGTTTTTTTTATGTTGAGTTTGGTTGGTTTGTTGGTGGTGAAACGGATGGGTTTTGTTGCCCTTCTGTGTCTCTGTGTGTGTGTTTGGTGGGTTTTTTTTTGTTTTTGGGGGGGGGGGGGGGGGGGGGGATTGGGATCAGGGGATATTCTTTTTTATGAGAGTTAAAAGTATTATGTCCCTTATTACCCTACTGCATCATTATACCCAGTTCTAGGTAATTTCTTGTAATGATAGTGCTATTATAAAGCCATAGACTTTTCATCTGCTTCACTGTTCTAGGTAATTTCTTGTAATGATAGTGCTATTATTAAGCCATTGATTTTTCATCTATTTCGCTGTTCTAGGTAATTTCTTGTAATGATAGTGCTATTATTAAGCCATAGACTTTTCATCTATTTCGCTGTTCTAGGTAATTTCTTGTAATGATAGTGCTATTATTAAGCCATAGATTTTTCATCTATTTCGCTGTTCTATGTAATTTCTTGTAATGATAGTGCTATTATTAAGCCATAGACTTTTCATCTGTTTCGCTGTTCTAGGTAATTTCTTGAAATGATAGTGCTGTTATTAAGCCATAGACTTTTCATCTATTTCGCTGTTCGAGCAAGCCTGGATTTGTGTGTTTGGGTTTTTTTGTTTGTTTGATTAAAGGACATCTTAGATCATGTTTTGTGAGGCGAGAGGGGAAGGGGGGGAGCATAGTGAAGAATACTTCTTGTAACTGACCCAGACTGGCACACAGAGGAAAGGAAAGAAAACACTTGCGCCATTGGAAGAGTTTCTTTCTTGCCATAAGTAGCATGAATGTAATGCACTATTTCCATTTTTCCTATTCATGTTTAATTTTTGTTTTCTTAGTTTGTTATAGATTTTTGTTCATTTTCCATTTTTCCAATGCTTTCAAGACACAAAGGACACAGTTGTTACTGTTAAAATTATTACAGATCTGGCAGAGTTATCGCAATGACAGCGTGTCCATCGTGATGCGTGAAGTTCCCCTAGTGCCTGTGCGTGTAGAGTCAGTGTTTGCCAGCAAGGAATCCAGTGAGACCAAAGAGCAGGACGATGGGGATGTCAGTGTGCTTGATAAGACAAGAACAGTAAGTACTTTGCTCACAGAGACTGTTCATTATTAACAACAGGATAATTGCTGCCACTCTGGGGAATCTTTATGTGTGTGCATAGGCACAAATAGTGAGCACAGATATTATGCATAAGCTGTCCAGTAATTGGCTGTTATTATGATAATTGTTAAGTCACTGTGGTTCTGCAGAATTTGGCTTTTCTCTGTGGATCAAATACTGTTCTTTACTGTAATTTTGCTGACCTTGGCTTTTTTTTGTCTTGGATTAAGTGTGATAACTTTTCTGCTGATAAATGCTTTTATGGTGATATGTTATCTTTTGAGGTGCTACCAGACTTGAAGTTCTCATAGAAAATATCTCTCAGAAAGAAAAAATGGAGATAGATCAATTTTCAATGTAATATTCAAAAGCAAACACATAGCCTCATCTTTGTCACAATTGTTTTTTTAAACAAAAGAAAAGAAAAAGTCAGTTGGTAAAGGTCTGGATGGCGTTAGGGGGAAATCTTTTAAAAAAAAAAGATCAGAAGTTAATCTGTTGTGAACCTTTGGCTCCATATACCCTTGTCGTTGGACTAACCAGTCATTCTTCCTTTGGTAACAATGGTTGAGACTGTTCATGAATAGTTGTCAAAGCAATGGGCTGTGCTTATGTGTGTGTGTGTGCCACAGAATGTGCTGTCGGAAGGAGCCCCAGACGATGGCAAACATTACTACGATCAGTACATCCACTCCAGCGGCTGTTTGAAATTGGGTATGTGTGATAGCGTCTGTGAAACACGTGCACAGAAAGCTTGAGGTGGGGAATGGGAAGTGTTTTTTTCTATTGTGCGACTTATTTGCAGTCTTAAGGACATTAAGTCTGGAAATTCAGACTGTTTGGATCTTCAGAGTTTGTAAAGAGTGTGTACATTTTGTGCCCCTTTTTGAGGACAAACTGTATTGAAATATTTGATTAAACTTGGTCAAATACAGCAAGTGATGAAAAACCTATACTGGAAGATACAGTTCGGTTTTTGAGACTTACAAATAACTGATTAGCTCCAGGAGCAGGAAAGTTGAGAGAGATTTTGCTTTAAAGACAGAGTTAGCTTTTCCTCCCCTGATTCTTGAATTTGCACTCCAGAAGATTGGCTTTCTCTTTCTGGCATAATATGACTACATAATATTAATGATACGACAAGGCAAGTTAGCTGATGGCCTTGTTAAGTATTAGTGATCAGACAAGGCAAGTTAGTGGATGTCCCTGTCCTGTGTTAGTGATCAGACAAGGCAAGTTAGTTGATGTTCCTGTCCAGTGTTAGTGATCAGACAAGGCAAGTTAGTGGATGTCCCTGTCCTGTGTTAGTGATCAGACAAGGCAAGTTAGTTGATGTCCCTGTCCAGTGTTAGTGATCACACAAGGCAAGTTAGTTGATGGCCTTGTTAAGTATTAGTGATCAGACAAGGCAAGTTAGTTGATGTCCCTGTCCAGTGTTTGTGATCAGACAAGGCAAGTTAGTTGATGTCCCTGTCCAGAGATCAGACAAGGCAAGTTAGTGGATGTCCCTGTCCTGTGTTAGTGATCAGACAAGGCAAGTTAGTTGATGTCCCTGTCCTGTTTTAGTGATCAGACAAGGCAAGTTAGTTGATGTCCCTGTCCTGTGATCAGACATGGCAAGTTAGTTGATGTCCCTGTCCTGTGTTAGTGATCAGACAAGGCAAGTTAGTTGATGTCCCTGTCCTGTGATCAGACAAGGCAAGTTAGTGGATGTCCCTGTCCTGTGTTAGTGATCAGACGAGGCAAGTTAGTGGATGTCCCTGTCCTGTGATCAGACAAGGCAAGTTAGTTGATGTCCCTGTCCTGTGTTAGTGATCAGACGAGGCAAGTTAGTGGATGTCCCTGTCCAGTGTTTGTGATCAGACAAGGCAAGTTAGTTGATGTCCCTGTTCTGTGTTTGTGATCAGACAAGCCAAGTTAGTTGATGTCCCTGTCCTGTGTTTGTGATCAGACAAGGCAAGTTAGTTGATGTCCCTGTCCTGTGATCAGACAAGGCAAGTTAGTTGATGTCCCTGTCCAGTGTTAGTGATCAGACAAGTCAAGTTAGTTGATGTCCCTGTCTAGAGATCAGACAAGGCAAGTTAGTTGATGTCCCTGTCCAGTCATCAGACAAGGCAAGTTAGTTGATGTCCCTGTCCAGAGATCAGACAAGGCAAGTTAGTTGATGTCCCTGTCCAGTCATCAGACAAGGCAAGTTAGTTGATGTCCCTGTCCTGTCATCAGACAAGGCAAGTTAGTTGATGTCCCTGTCCAGAGATCAGACAAGGCAAGTTAGTTGATGTCCCTGTCCAGTCATCAGACAAGGCAAGTTAGTTGATGTCCCTGTCCAGAGATCAGACAAGGCAAGTTAGTTGATGTCCCTGTCCTGTGTTTGTGGTCAGACAAGGCAAGTTAGTTGATGTCCCTGTCCTGTCATGAGACAAGGCAAGTTAGTTGATGTCCCTGTCCTGTCATCAGACAAGGCAAGTTAGTTGATGTCCCTGTCCAGAGATCAGACAAGGCAAGTTAGTTGATGTCCCTGTCCTGTGATCAGACAAGGCAAGTTAGTTGATGTCCGTGTCCTGTGTTAGTGATCAGACAAGGCAAGTTAGTTGATGTCCCTGTCCAGAGATCAGACAAGGCAAGTTAGTTGATTTCCCTTCCTGTGATCAGACAAGGCAAGTTAGTTGATGTCCCTGTCCAGTGTTAGTGATCAGACAAGGCAAGTTAGTTGATGTCCCTGTCCAGTGTTAGTGATCAGACAAGGCAAGTTAGTTGATGTCTGTCCTGTGTTTGTGATCAGACAAGGCAAGTTAGTTGATGTCCCTGTCTAGAGATCAAACAAGGCAAGTTAGTTGATGTCCCTGTCCTGTGATCAGACAAGGCAAGTTAGTTGATGTCCCTGTCCAGTGTTTGTGATCAGACAAGGCAAGTTAGTGGATGTCCCTGTCCTGTGTTAGTGATCAGACAAGGCAAGTTAGTGGATGTCCCTGTCCTGTGTTAGTGATCAGACGAGGCAAGTTAGTGAATGTACCTGTCCTGTGATCAGACAAGGCAAGTTAGTTGATGTCCCTGTCCTGTGTTTGTTATCAGACAAGGCAAGTTAGTTGATGGCCCAGTCCAGAATGTTAGTGATCCTGTATGTTAATACATTGTTGGGTCTAAAGTATGTAAAACTTAGTTTTGGCATCATATACTTTACCATGTCAGACCATAGCATTCAATGGCAGTTAGCTAGCTCTGAAAGGCTGAATTTTTTGTGGCTAATGCAGTAATAAGACTATTACGTGATGCCCACCCTACTTCTGCCAGGGAAGAAGCCGGTGTCAACTTCCTGTTCCTCATTCTACCTTGGCCTCCTGCCTAACAAGGACAGGTTTTAGTGCTCTGTCTCGCCTATACTTCTGTTTTTGTAAAGATTGCTTGTGTGCTTGCCTTCTTTACTTGTTCTGTTGTGGCTTACGCTAAACCATGGTACTATTGCCGCGTGGGGCTTACGGTTGGCGTTTTATTATTTTTTATTAATTTTTATTCACGCTCTATGGCGTGACGGCTCGCGACTTCACTTTTCAGTGCCATTTGTTCTCCATTCGGCCCTTAATCACCGGTGTAGGAACACGTCCACTCTTTGTAGGAACGCGGTCCTCCTCATCCTTAATTCTCTTCCACCTGTTTGTCTTCACTCTCACCCTCCATTTCTGTAAATTCACTTCGGCGATCGAACTCTCACCGGTCACTCAAGCTGCCATCTTTATCAGCGCCACGCTGGTCGACCTCCGCCTGGTCGTCCACATTCATCGTACCTGGTTTAGTGGTACGGAGGTTTCCCCTCCACCTTTATTAGCACCTTACTTTCATTGGTACTAGTACAGGTTGATTGAGTTCTTTACGATCTCTCGATCTTTCCTACCTTATTATCATTATTTCTAGTACAGGTCGATCAAGTTTGCCTTACGATCTCTCGATCCACTATTAAAGAGAAGAAACAAGCATCCCTTATCCTAATTTCTCCTCTACCTAGTCACCTTTCGGGCTCGCTTCTTGCATATCTGCTGCGCGTTAGTTTATTTTACTCCCGCGCTCCATTGCTTGTCACTTTCGGTGGTCGAACCCTCACCAGTCAATCGATCCGCCATCTTTGATTGTTCCATGCCGGTCGGCGTTTCCGCCATATTGCCTCACTGCATGGTGTCCACCTTCGGTCGCACCTGGTTTGGCGGTACGGAGGTTTCCCCGGGCACATTTATTAGTACCTTATTTATCATTATTACAGGTAGATTGGGTGTCTTTACGATCTCTTGATCTACCAACTTGTGCACATTTATTAGTACCTTATTTATCATTATTACATGGTAGATCGAGTTTCTTTACAATCTCTCGATCTACCGACTTGTCTCCACTTTGTGGTCGTGTGCTCCGTGTTTGCTCTGCCACCGTAGCCCAACATGGTGAAGGGCACCGACGGGTCGAGCCACTTCGCCGTTCTGAAGTCGCTCCTTGCCCTGGAGGACCCGCGTGCCGATTCCTTGGAGCAATCTGTTCTTGCTACGGAAGAACATACGGCCGGTGTAGAGGGGGGTTCCACAGAGGGGACGCACGACCATCAATTTGATACCTCCTCTAGCCGCCCGGCAGACACACGATCACTGCATCCGAAGGGCGAAAGGCAAGCTGCCACCATTTCTAAATTTACTTCTACATTCCCCGCAGTCTAATGCAGGCTACCCCAAAAAGGGAAAGCCCGCTTTAGAATTCGTACCTTCTCCCCCAAGGTCCTCGGTGGTATAGTGGGTAGTTTCCCGCCTGTCACGCGAGAGCCCACGGTTCATTTCCCCGTTGGGGAGAACAGGATTTCCCACCTTCCCCGTTGGGGAGAGCAGGATTTCCCACCTTCCCATCGGGGAGAGCAGGATTTCCCACCTTCCCCATCGGGGGGAGCAGGGTTTCCCACCTTCCCCGTCGGGGAGAGCAGCATTTCCCACCTTCCCACCTTCCCTGTCAGGGAGAGCAGGATTTCCCACCTTACCCATCGGGGAGAGCAGGATTTCTCACCTTACCCGTCAGGGAGAGCAGGATTTCCCACCTTACTGGCTGGCTTGCCTTCTTCCCTTCCAATGCACGGTGAGACACACAACTCTCTCTATCATGCTGTGTCACGCGACCTTCGGACCCCGGGGAATTTTGCCAAGGCGCGGACCAGCACGGGTGACGGGATGCATACGGAATCGGCACCCGTCACTCGCCTCTATGAGACTGGTGCCATTAGCTCTCCCCCCACTAATAGCACACAGGCTCATGACGCTCTCCCCACCGTGCGCAAGTGCAGCCACCACTGGTGCACGAGGAGCGTCCTTACTTAAGTGGCGGACTTATGCCCAGTCCCTGGGACCACCAAACTGGCCATAACTCCTGGTCGTCAGCCACAGGCACCGCCACGCCCAGACCTGTGTCATGGACCCCCGGCAATCGACGCACCCCGGTCGATTGTCAACATTTCCCCTAGGGGTACAGGACGTTGGGGAGTGGACTTGTTCCGCTCCCCACTTGGGCAACGTCCACGGTCCCGTTCCTCCAGGGGGAGGATCGACCAGCGGGACCACGGGTAACCTGCCCGATCCAACCAAGTGGTGACCACGTTACCGCAGCCACTCCAATCCGTACACAGGCGGATAGGGGGCTCGGTTGCCGTGCCCTCCACCGCTCCCCCCAACACACAGGGAGCTCCTATGGATCCCACCAGGGAGGTGTATGGCAGTGCACTCTCCGGGGGGGGGTACGACAGGCCACGCTCTCTCGCAACCCCCCCCCCCCCCCCCCCCCCCCGGTGTCTCAGGTTACCCTGGCCCCCACGGAAATTCTGCCCCAGGGCTGCCACAGCCCATTTTCCTCCGTGGGGACCTGTGGCTCTATGCCCCTCAGAGGGACCAGTGGCTTACAGCAGACCAACAATACCAGCTCCATGGTCGCATGTGGCACCCAGCCTCGCGCTGGTTCGACCTCGGTCTCCCTCCCTCTCAGGCGCTGTCCGATCGGCAAGACGGACTTCCCTCCCATAGTCCGGCCGCAGATCATGGAGCCACGAGGGACCCGCCCTTGCGTCCTCCCACTACCAAGCTAGGGCGGGACCCTCACGCACCCCTGCCGTTGCCTCCACAAGAAGGTTCGTCACAACCTCTTCAGGAACCCGACACTCCCGACTCTGAGGATGAGGTAGAGGACTCCTTCTCCTCATCACGGGACTTGTCCATTATTGAGCACTGGCGCCTGGACCTTGTCAGGCGGGAGGCTTCACCCCCGGACAAGTTCCTTCGGTGCCCAAATACGCCTTGGTTCTCCTTCCAAGCGGGCTCGCCCAGACTTGTCGCCCCTCAGACTCTTAGTCCATTTGGGAGTGTCCGGCAACCCTAGCCAGGGGTGCGCAAGTCGTCCCTTCTCCAGGGAATAAATCCCTCTCGGCTCTGGATGCGACCCCTGTAGGCACGTTCCTCAGGGACCCCCGGAAGGCCCATATCTCCCACATCTCCTCCCTGTTCTCCTAGGACTCTCCGGTGAACAGGGAAATTTCCATTTCCCCGGCCGGCTGCCGGTTCATCCCCCATCTGGCCTCCCACTTCCACAACGATCTCTACCAAGAACCTGGTGGAGTGGGACTGCAGATCCAGATCGGGGATCCAACGTAACACTGCTGGACATGTCCTTTCGACATGCTCTACAGCGGGTGGAGGAGATCTGGCCGGAGGAGGACGACTCGGTCTCTGTTTCCTCAGACATTCAGTATTCTGAGACACACCCTGAGACGGTATCTCGTTTGTTCAGCGACCCCTTGATGCGACTCCTAGTCAACAGGATCTTGCACCACCTTTCGGCTGCGGCGGACAGCGCAGCCAGGAGCCACTACAATTGCTTGAGGCCATACTGTCACGGGCTATCTCGTCCCGGCGCTTAAGGCGGCTTTGCGGTGCATTCCGAGTCAGGAGCAGTCGCTCTTCAGCGACTATTTGGCTGCCTTCATCGCCCATTGAGTTGAAGAGCGTAAGCAGGCAGCCTCATATGCGGCCAGGCCCCTCCTCGGCAGCCTCGCCCTCCCAGACCCTCCTTCGCTCCTCCACTCCTCATCCTGCACCACCAAGCGCTCTAAAAACCCCTTGCAACCGAAGACGAAGCTTCCCCAGCAGAATTTTCGTTTCGGCCAGCAGGGATGGCCCCGGAGGTGACTGGAGGACTCACCTACGGGGGGAGCTGGAGTAGGGAGAACTCAGACCGCTACCCCTCTATCCTCCCACTCTCCTCCCCTCCACCCCGCCCAGTGAGACATATGGGCCTCAGCCCATGGATAGTAGCGGTCCTACAGGAGGGGCTCCGCTTGCCTTGGGCCCACTAGCGCCCTCCTCTGATAGTTCTCCCCCCCCCCCCCCCCCTCTCCCAGCGACCCCTCCCCGGGCCAGGCGGAGGCTCTTCACCAGGAAGTCTCAGAACTCCTCCAAAAGGGGGCCATCACTAAGATCCCCCATCCCAACCGGGGTTCTACTCCAACTTCATACACCCATCCGACAGACGATACCTACGGTTCGTCTGGCAAGATCGGGGGTTCCAGTTCAGGCCGCTCCCCTTCAGCCCTTCGGCCTCTCCCCGGCACCCTTCCTATTCACGAAGGTGGTCAAGGAGATGGCCTCCCTGGCCAGACAGGAGGACTTTCGCCTCCTGGTGTACCTGGACGACTGGCTCGTCCTGGGTCCCTCCCGGGCCTGGTATCAATCCTACACCAACCATCCTCTACGCCTCTGTTCCAAACTAGGGTTGTCACCAACCCCAACAAGTGGGAACTCAACCGCAGTCAGCTGTCCTCCTTTCTGGGCATGAGTTTCGACACACTCCCCATATGGTCTCCCCCACCCAAGAGAGGTCCACCCGCATTGGGGACCTCATCTCCCGCCTCTCCCGCCTCCGCCTATCCACCCACACCCTGGCCAGAACCCTTACCTCCCTCCTGGGGATGATGGAGTCCCTCTCGTCCCTCGTCCCCTAGGCCGGTCCCCAAGCGCCTACTCCAAAGGGAGTTCTGTCGTCGATGGTCTCAGACCTCAGACCACTGGCATCAGTCCATCCCCTGGGTCCTTGGTTCCAATGGGCTACGGAAGAGAGGCTCGCCACTGTCTTCCCCGGGGTCCCATTTCCCTCCCAACCCAACCCCTGACCTCTACACAGACCCCTCCAACTCAGGCTGGTCGCCCACTTGGAGAACCCCCATACCTCGGGAGTGTGGGACGCACAGTCTGCCCGTCTCCACATCAACGTCCTGGAATTGGAAGCAGTCAGGCTTGCCCTCCTCCGCTTCCAATCCCAGGTCTCGCACCGACTTGTTGTCCTGTTCACGGAAAACACTTCGGTGCCTTGTTATGTCAATGGGGGGGGGGGAGGGGGCTCGCTCCCTCAGCCTCTCTCTTCAAATAGAGGCCCTCCTCCGCTGGTGCCACGCACGGGGAATCACCCTCTGCATGAGACACATAGCGGGGACCCTCCTCCACGCGGAAGGGACCCTCAGCAGGCTAACCCTCAGCTCGGTGGGGAACAGTGTTCAGGCCCAGGGTTGCTCTCCCTTCCCTGGTCTGGCCTTATAACATACGCCTTCCCTCCATTCCCAATCCTCCGCAAGGTGATCAGGAAGGCGAGACAGGGAAGACCCAGGCTCAGCCTCATCACCCTGTGGTGGCCGACCCAGTCCTAGTTTCCGGACCTCAAGTCCCTCCCCCATGTTCCCCCTCTCCAGTGAGCACTTGTGGGGACATGCTCAGATGCTCCGCCGGCTCGCATGGCTGCTATGCCAGCCCAATTGCAAGCATCTGCTCAACCTATCTTCTTTGTTAAGGCTCTCGGCTAGCTCCATTCGGGGCTACTGGGAACGCTCGCGCCCCAGGCGCTCCTCCCAGCCCTATCTCTAGATGGCTTTCCAAGACGGTCAGATCGGCCTACGCCCAGGCGTATAAGGATCTCCCTGTCTTATCTCCCCAGGCCCATGAGGTCAGGGCACTGGCCACTTCCACAGCGTTCCAGCTCTCTGTCCCCTTGCACCACCTCCTGGAGGCAGCCTACTGGCGTTCGGAAAATCCCTTCATAAGCTTTTATTTAAGGGATATCCGCATGACCAGGGCTGATGGTTCTAGGGATTTCTTTTGCAGCTAACGCAGCCATATCTATTCCACTGCTAACCCCAAGAACCATTTGGGCACTCGGCCCTCCTCCAATTCCTTTAAATTCTGCTATGGTCTGACATGGTAAAGTATATGATGCCAAAATTGGGAGTTTGTATTATACTCCCTGTTTGGCTAGTATACTTACCATGTCAGACTCTAATGCCCGCCTTACCTTCCCCGCTAGCGCTATGGTTCTCAGGGTTACCTTGCGCATAGGCCTCGTTGAATGAGGAACAGGAAGTTGACACCGGCTTCTTCCCTGGCGGAGGTAGGGTGGGCGTCACGTGATAGTCTTATTACTGCATTAGCCACAAAAAATTCGGCCTTTCAGAGCTAACTAACTGCCGTTGAATGCTATGGTCTGACATGGTAAGTATACTAGCCAAACAGGGAGTATAATACAAACTCCCCATTTCTGTGAAATCAGTTACAAAGAGTTGTCTGTGGTAGATTTGAGTTTGAGAGTTTGGTGTCCAAGGTTGTGGCATTTTCACTTGGTCAAACTTGCGCATAAATGTTGTTTTTTTTTTTTTTTTTAATTGTTCTTTTAGCATCTGTGAACTCAGACACATAGGAAATGGATGTAGGTTTCTAAGAGCTTACATGAAAGTTTAGAGAAGATGGCTGATGGAAGAGATTGGCATCAAACATGAGAGAAACTTTAACAGACATAGAATTTCTTTTTGGTAGACAAACTTTCTTTTAGGTACCACACACCATACTATCCCTCACCTCATCCCCTTCCACCCCCACCAACCAGCATTTCAGTTTGTTATGATGTGTAATGTGTGCAGGTGACTGTGTCTATGTGCGATCAGACAGGGATTATCCTCTGATTGCCAGGATTGACAAACTTTGGACAAATCCTGAGTAAGTTGGCGGTGCTTTTGGTGTTGTTTACTGCTTGATGTGTGGCTCCCTGTTCCCTTGTGGTTGGTTTGGTGGTGACTTCTGTGTCTGTGTTCATGTCCCTGGCCCATCCCCCCCCTCTCTCTCTCTCTCTCTCTCTCTCTCTCTCTTATTCTCTTCCTATCATCTGTCTGCCATTTAGCTTCCCCCACCAACCCACCTCTCCTTTCATATGAAACAACAACCATAGATTTACCCCTCTACTTGGCACTAAGTGACCCATTATATATGGAAAGCCAACGTACACAGTGTACGTCCTGGTGTGAGGAGATAATGAATGTGTCATCATCCACACATGATGTAAATTAAGTTTCTATACCATCCACGGGGTTCCTGCTTTCAGGTAGCAGATGTTATGATGGACTGGTTTCGGTCAACTGTTTTGTCTGTGAGATCCATGATTTGAATCCAGGCATATATGCTGATATGCATTTCCCTTCATGGGTAAATGATGCAAAAGATGAAAAGGTGTGAAAAATATGTTGCAATCCTTGTGAGCTTCTGATGTTAACAAGAACACATTCCTGGCACGCCTTGTCTATGAAAACAGACTATGGCCTGAATGTTGGGGAAAGACAGTCCTACAGATAAAAGGTTAGAGTCATTGGCCTTACCCGGCTAGAACACTGCTCTTTGTATGAACTGTAAACAGTCCCACTCATGAAAAATATGAGTTATCACCCAGGTGTAAATGCATCATTCTTTGTCCGGTCTGTAAACAATCCTGTACATGAAAAGTAAAAGCCAATACCTTCTTCAGATGAGCGCCACTCTCTGACCAGACTGTAACCAGTTCTGCTCATGAAAAGTAAGACACTGGCTTTTTGTTGATATGTCACTCTCTGACCAGACTATAACCAGTTCTGCTCATGAAAAGTAAGACACTGGCCTTTTGTTGATGTGCCACTCTCTGACCAGACTATAACCAGTTCTGCACGTGGAAAGGGAACTTGGTGGCCCCCTTCTGCTGAAACCCCATTCTCAGACTCATTCTCAAGTGACGCGTTGTTTTTTCCTCTCTTTTTCCAGGGGTGATCCCTATTTCCATGGCTCATGGTTTGTACGGCCCTCAGAGATCGAGCACCCCCCAACACGACTGTTCTACAAGAGGGAGGTGTTCCTTAGCTCCATTGAGGACACCAACCCACTGGGCAGCGTGATAAACAAGTGTTGTGTGCTGCACATCAAGGATTACTGCTCCTGTAAGTGATTTCAGATGTGGACACAATGTGTGTGTGTGTGTGTGTATTTAAGAGAGAAGTTGGAAATCAGAAAGGGTTAAAGTCTGGGGCCATAAGACACACAGGGCACTGGGATGGATTGGAGTCAGAACAATGCACATGTTGTGTGGATGTTAAGAAGAGAAAAATGACAACAGGGAATACAGATGTGAATGTCATGAAGAGAAAAATGACAACAGGGAATACAGTGGGTCTCTGAATAGTCCAGTTCTTTTATGCTTCTGCTGTTGTGTAGATAGCTGGAGATCTCTGAAGAGTCTAGTTCTTTTATGTTTCTGCTGTTGCGTAGATAGCTGGAGATCTCTGAAGAGTCTAGTGCTTTTATGTTTCTGCTGTTGCGTAGATAGCTGGAGATCTCTGAAGAGTCTAGTGCTTTTATGCTTCTGCTGTTGTGTAGATAGCTGGAGATCTCTGAAGAGTCTAGTTCTTTTATGCTTCTGCTGTTGTGTACATAGCTGGAGATCATGAACATTCAACACCATGTATTTTTCCCCATCCACACAACTGCCAACCCTCCTGAATTAAAAAAAAAATTTCCTAATTAGAAATCGTTCCAAAAATTCCAAATTTAATGGGGGGAAAATTTAGACTTTCAAAATTTTATGTAAAAACATGAAGTTTAGGAGGACATTTCTTTATAAAGAGGATAACAGTATTGCAGAATAAAGCTCAAATGATGTTACGTGGATGTTGGCCGTGATATGCTTGGAAAATGCATTTTCTTTGTAAACCCCACATTTATCAACTGAGATGTAAGAGGGTTAGAAATGCTTTCAGTCAAAAATGTAACTGCCCCCTCTTCACTCCACCCACTCCCTTCATCCTGTGGCTCCCAAATGTTGTCTCCAGAAAGTTGCCTGCTATGCAGCCAGTTACCCATTCTTGCATGTCATCTTATATATCTATTTTAGTCATATTCCAGCTCTGTTTTATATTTCAGGTATGATGTTATCAGTTGAAAGTCTCAAAACCTGTGGCCATTCCTGCCTTCCTCCTGTGCCATTCATGCCTTGCTCAGTGTTAATGTCCTGTCCATGTACAGAGCCAGGTAATGGTTTTGTCAGTTATGATGTCAGCAGGCTGATGGAGACTGTTGTTGGCTGTGGTGTCCATGTACAGAGCCAGGTTATGGTTTTGTCAGTTATGATGTCAGCAGGCAGATGGAGACTGTTGTTGGCTGTGGTGTGTACCAATGGTGTCAGTATGAGCCAGGTATAATGGTTTCTGTCACAGTTATGTTTGTCAGAGCAGGCTGATGGAGACTGTTGTTGGCTGTGGTGTCCATGTACAAGCAGCCAGGTGTTATGGGTTTTGGCGTGGTCATATACATTTACCATGTCAGACCATAGCATTCAACGGCAGTTAGCCAGCTCTGTCAGGCCGAATTTTTCCGTGGCCAATGCAGTCATTACGGACAGTCACGTGATGTCACCCCACTTCCGGCCCCGGAAGAAGCCAGTGTCAACTTCCGTATAAGTCATTCATCTTCGGCCTGCCGTCAAAGCAAGATAAGTCTTGTGCTCTGTCTCGCCTATACTTGCCTTTGTGTTAACTTTGCTGTGTTTTGTTCTATACTTGATTCAGTTGTGGCTTGCATTGAGACCTGAGGTATTTTTTGTCTCTGTGACGGCACTCTCGGGAGCGTATTTATTAAAAGATTTGTCCCTTTTACCGGCACTCCGCGACTTTGTTACTCGCGATCGTCGGCACCGCTCGCCGGTCGTGTTCCCCCACCATATTGCCGAGCCTCGGGTTCAGCACGCATTTTGTGCTGGTTCCGGCTTGCACTAGACCCTGAGTATTTTGCCGTGTGAGCTCTTGGTGGGAGCGTATTTATTAAAAGATTTGTCTCTTTTACCGGCACTCTCGGGAGCGTATTTATTAAAAGATTTGTCTCTTTTACCGGCACTCTCGCGACTTTGTTACTCGCGATCGTCGGCACCGCTCGCCGGTCGTGTTCCCCCACCATATTGCCGAGCCTCGGGTTCAGCACGCATTTTGTGCTGGTTCCGCTTATTAAGGTTTAGGCTCAATAACTATCACACCTGTACTCTTTACCCTTCACAGGTAGAACGTGTTCGAGTAAGGGTGTGTGACACTGATCTGCTTATTAAGATTTAGTGCCCAAGAACTATCACACCTATACACAGTGATACTCCACGTGTAGAGATTGCTATTAATAGCCATACCAGTCACACGACCGGTGGCGTGTACGGGTAGTTCGAGTTTTCAGTCGATCTCTCGAGCACTTTGCACGACACCACACGGACGATCGAGATTAATTGATTTTCTCGATCGGCCACCTTGTCTCCTCTTTGCGGTCGTGTGTTCCGGGTTTGCTCTATCCACCTGTGCCCAACATGGTGAAGGACACCGCCGGGTCGAGCCACTCCACTGCTCGGAGTTCGCTCAATTTCCCGGAGAACCCGCGGGTCGATTCCATCTCGGAGCAATCCGTTCGCACTGATGAACGTACGGTTCGGGTAGACAGAGACGACTTCTCCGCGGAAGGGACGCGTGATCTTCCTCGTCTACCAAACCGACGGACGCACGACCGCGGCGTCCCAAGGCTGATAGGCAAGCGGCCACCATTTCAAAATGCCTTTCATTTGATCTGCCTGCTAGTCTAAGGGCAAAGCTCCCCTCAAGGTGCTGCCCAGAAAGTCTAATGGCAAGGCTCCCCTCAAGGGGCCCGGCCGAGCAAAGACTAGCCAACGGAATTCGCCCTCCCCCACCCCTTCTCCATCGGCCAGCTTGCCCTCTAGCCTACGGACTCGCTCGGAGACTTCTAACTATCATGCTGAGTCACGCGAATCTCGGCCCCCGGGGCACCTTGCCGAGCCGCGGACCAGCACGGGTGACGGATCTGGGATGGAATCACCATCCGTCACTCGCCTTGATGAGTCACGTATCTCTTTTTCCCCCCAAATTGATACGTGCACTCATAGCGCTCGGCCCCACCGGGCACAGGTGCAGCCAACACCTGAGCTCGAGGAGCGCTTCGACTCCGGAAGCAGCCTTATGGTCACCCCGACGCACGACCTCGGTGGTGTCCATAATCCTGGGCGTGCGGGCACGCCGCGCCATGGGCCCGGCCGTGCCCATGCACAAGGACGGTCGACCTACCCCGATCGAACGTCACCTTCTTCCCTAGGGGTATTGGACGTTGGGGAACCGACCTTTTCGGATCCCCATTTGGGCAACGTCCGCGGTCCCGCTCCTCCGGGGGGAGGATCTACCAGCGGGACCAAGGGTAACCTGACATATTCCTCCAGGGGGAGGAACACGGGACCGCATCCTGACCAATCCGCACTTTCGCGGGTTGGGGGCTCGACTTCCGCATCCTCCTCCATACCATTATGGCCCTCCCAGGCCCATTCCAAGGACGTGTATGGTGCAGTGCACGGACCTGGACGGGGACGACAGGCCACGGCCTCTCAAGCCCCCCCCCAACAGTGATTCAGGTTACCCGGGTCCCCGGGGACTTTCTGCCTACAAGAAGAAGAGGGTCTCGTGGCTACGACTCGGCGGATGTCTGACCTACGCATTCGCCCACGCGCTGGTCAGACCTTGAGTGCGGCCTACCTACCATGGTTTTTCCCCAGGGCCGCCACAGCCCGTTTACCTCCCCGGGGACCGGTGGCTCTATGCCCCCGAGAGAGACCAGTGGCTTAACGCCAACACCCAGCACGACCAGCTACATGGTCGAATGTGGCACCCGGCCTCACTTACCTGGGTCGACCTTGGTCTCCCTCCTCGGGCGCTGTCCTATCGGCAGGACGATGTCCCGGCCGCCGATTATAGGGCCACCGGGGACACACTACAGGCACCCCTCGACTTACCTCCTGAAGACGGGTGCTATGAACCCTCTCAGGACCAGTACCTCCCTGAGGCGGACGATGACGAGGAGCTAGCCCCCACCTCATTGTACGATGTCCGCACGATAGAACGGTGGCGACCAGACCTCGTTAGGAGGGAGGCCGCACCCGCTGACGAATTTCTCTCCCCTCTCCCCCGGCCCAGAGATCTAGACCAATCTACCCAAGAACCCCTCAGTCGCCTCCTTGTTTACGGACAATCCCGTGACCAGGGAGATGGGCATTTCCCAGTCGGACCGTCGGTTGATCCCCCACCTGCCCCCCCCTACTTCCGGCGCCATCTCCTTTAAGAACCTAAAGGAATGGGTCCGAGTAGCCAGGATGGGCATCCTCCACACCACGGCGGGACACACCTACTTGGACATGCCCCTTCAGCGAGCGGAGGCTCTATGGCCGGAGGACGATGGTGCCATCCCAGTACCGGGGGACCCGGGCTCTGAGGCGCACCAAGAGCCTGACCCTCGCTTGTTCAGCGATCCTTTCATGCGACACCTAGTTAACAGGATTTCGCATCACCTTTCGGCTGTGGCGGACAGCGCAGCCAGAAGCCACTTCAACTGCTTGTTGGTCGCGAGAGAGGCCGTGCTGGCGCGGACCTCTCTCTCCCCGACGCTTAAGGCAGCCCTGCGATGCATCCCGGGCCAGGTCCAGTCGCTCTTTGGCGACTACTCGGCTGACGTCATAGCACAAGCAGTTGAGGAACGCAAGCAGGCTGTGTCCTTTGCGCCCAGGCCACCGCCACGCCCTGCTAGACCCCCACTTCGTTCCTTCCCCAGGCACAGACCCTATCCCAGACAATCGCCTTCCCGCACCGCACGGCCCGCCAAGCGACCTAATCTTCTCCCAAGGCCTAAGCCAAAACCCCATCAGCAAAATTTTCGGTTAGGCCAACAGTCACGCTCCCGGAGCTGACTAGGGAGACAGCCCGAGGGGGACTTAGATCAGGTAGCACCCCCCCTCGCCCTATCCCCCACCCACCAGCCCAGACCCTCGCCCCCCCTGGCGGGCAGCCTCTCCCGGCATGCCCACCAGTGGAGACGCATACGCCTCACCCCTGGATAGTGGCGGTGCTACAGGAAGGGTTTCGCCTTCCTTGGGCCCACGAGCGTCCCCCCCCTCATGCTATCTCCCCCTCCCTCCCCCAACGAACCCTCCCCCGCCAAAGCAGAAACTCTTCGCACGGAAGTCCAAGACCTCCTCAAAAGAGGGGCCATCTCGGAGATTTCCCACCCAAACCCCGGCTTCTACTCTTTGTGATCCCAAAAGCCTCGGGAGGATGGAGGCCCATTCTAGATCTTTCGCCCCTCAACAAGTTCCTCAGGCCCACCAAGTTCAAGATGGAGACCCCCACCCAGATCCGAGACTCCATCCATCATCGCGACTGGGCCACATCCGTAGACCTGAAGGACGCCTATTTTTCAGATCCTGATTCACCCGGCCCACAGACGATTCCTACGGTTCGTCTGGCAGACCCCGGAGAGGCCTGCACGCATAGTGGACCTCATCTCCTGCCTGTCACAGGCACCCCACACCTCGGCCAGAACCCTGTCCTCCCTCCTAGGAATGATGGAGTCCCTGTCTCCCCTCATTCCCCTGCGGCGGGTCCCCAAACGCCAACTTCAGAGGGAGTTCCGCCGACGTTTGTCACAGACCTCCGACCGCTGGGACCAGGTCATTCCCCTCGGACACTGGTTCATTTCGGCGACGGAGGAGCGGCTCACTCCAGCCACTCTCTCCACCGGGGTCCCCATCTCCCTCCCAACCCAACCCAACCACTGGAACTTTATACAGACGCCTCCAACTTGGGCTGGGGGGCCCACGTGGAGGACAGTCACGCCTCGGGGAGTGGGAGCTGGAAGCGGTCAGGCTAGCCCTTCTCCAACTCCAGCACAAGGTCGCGCACCGACTTGTTCTCCTCCTCACGGACAATACGTCGGTAGCTTGCTATGTCAACAAAGGGGGAGGGCCCGCTCCATAGGCCTCTCCCTCAGAACAGAGGCCCTCCTTCGCTGGTGTCGCGCAACCATTGGTTTGTGCCCATGATCGACCTGTTTGCCACCAGCTTCAACCATCACCTGCCCCTGTACGTCTCTCCCGTTCCAGATCCCCAGGCGGATGCAGTCGACGCACTATCCCTCCCCGGGACGGGCCTACTGGCGTATGCCTTTCCCCCCTTCCCCATCCTACACAAGGTGATCAGGAAGGCAAGGCTGGAAAGACCCAGGCTGATCCTCGTAACGCCATGGTGGCCGACCCAGTCTTGGTTCCCGGACCCCAAGTCCCTCACCCACGTTCCCCCCCTCCGGCTCAGCCCTCGCTGGGACATGCTGAGACAACCCCGGTCAGGTCTTCCTCACTCCAATCCCAAGATGCTTCGCCTACACGCGTGGCTTCTATGCCAGCCCAACTGCGAACATCTGCATCTACCCCCCACTCGGAGAGACCCCAGTCCGTCCTAGACACACTAGCCGGGGCAGGGGCCTCTCAGGGATTACGGGACTTCGCCTCGGCATCTCGCAGAGCCAGCACCGAATCCCTCTACAACTACCGTTGGGAGAGATGGATAACCTGGTGCTCAGATAACTCTGTTCCCCATTACTGCCCCTCCAACATCCAAATAGGAAATTTCCTCTCCCACCTATCCTCTTCCCTTAAGCTGTCGGCTGGCTCCATTCGGGGCTACAGATCAGCTATCTGCACTACCATTCGTCAACTGGGGGGCCCTTCTTTTGACAATGACTTTCTCCTCAGAGAGGTGTCTAGAGGAGTTGCTCTACGGGAAGCTCAGTCCCCTAGGCGCATTCCCCTCTGGGACCTTTTTACGGTCCTCGATGCCCTCAGAAAAACCCCTTTTGAACCCATTGCTTCTATTCCTTTTGACCTCCTCTCCTTTAAGACCACCTTTCTCCTCGCCCTGGCCTCGGCCAGAAGACGAAGTGAGATTCACGCCCTCAGCGGTGACCCCACAGATATCGCCTTCCACAGGGACGGCTCGTCTCTCTCAAGTCTCTCTCAACCGGTTCCTCGACATCTTGGGAAAGGAGGAAAAAAGATGGAGACATGGACCTTTGCCCCTCCA
This sequence comes from Conus canariensis, assembly GCA_033310375.1. Classification (NCBI taxonomy): domain Eukaryota; kingdom Metazoa; phylum Mollusca; class Gastropoda; order Neogastropoda; family Conidae; genus Conus; species Conus canariensis. The sequence goes on along the minus strand of CM065721.1, from coordinate 647,416 downwards.
GGTGTCTCAGGTACTACTGGGAACGCACACGCCCCAGGCGCTCCTCCCAGAGACGACTCCTTATCTCCCTCAACCCCAACAATACTAGAGATATCTCGGCGGGAACTATCTCCAGGTGGCTCTCCAAGACGGTGAGATCTACCTACGCTCAGGCGTACAAGGATCTCCCTGTCCTATCACCCAGGGCCCACGAGGTCAGAGCACTGGCCACTTCCACAGCGTTCCAGTACTCTGTCCCCGTGCGCCACCTGCTGGAGGCAGCCTACTGGCGTTCGGAAAATCCCTTCATTAATTTTTACCTGAGGGATATCCGCATGACCAGAGCTGATGGGTCTAAGGGGATTTCCTTTGTGGCGGCCAATGCAGCCATATCGGTCAACCCCAAGAACCACTAGGGCGCTCGCCCTCCTCCGATTCCTTTAAATTCTGCTATGGTCTGACATGGTAAAGTATATGACGCCAAAATGGGGAGTTTGTGTTATACTCCCTGTTTGGCTAGTATACTTACCATGTCAGACTCTAATTCCCTCCCTACCTTCCCCTCTGGCGCCAAGGTTCTCGGGGTCACCATACACCAGGCCTCGCTGAATGACTTATAGGAAGTTGACACTGGCTTCTTCCGGGGCCGGAAGTGGGGTGACATCACGTGACTGTCTAATGACTGCATTGGCCACGGAAAAAATTCGGCCTGACAGAGCTGGCTAACTGCCGTTGAATGCTATGGTCTGACATGGTAAGTATACTAGCCAAACAGGGAGTATAACACAAACTCCCCATTTTGTCAGTTATGATGTCAGCAGCAGATGGAGACGTTGTTGGCTGTGTGTCCATGTACAGAGCCAGGTTATGGTTTGTCAGTTAGGATGTCAGCAGGCTGATGAGACTGTTGTTGGCTGTGGTGTCCATGTACAGAGCCAGGTTATGGTTTTGTCAGTTTGTGATGTCAGCAGGCAGATGGAGACTGTTGTTGGCTGTGATGTCCATGTACAGAGCCAGGTTATGTTTTGTCAGTTATGATGTCAGCAGCAGATGGAGGCTGTTGTTGGCTGTGGTGTCAACACCCACGGGAGGAAGTTTGTCCTTGTGGTTCCACAACATGGGAATTATTGTTGTTAGTAGGGAGCTTACTGAGTTTGTCCTGCCTGATTTAGGTCAGAACAGGTGCTGTTGAAGTCACAGAAGAAGCTCTGCTGCTGAGCAGTGTCTTGTCTGATGGGTTGTATTTGTACAGCTTGATTAAAAAAAAATGTTTTTCCTGTATTCACTCGTTGGGTTTTGCTGGTGTTGAGACTGACAGGACAAGAATGGATGTGGCTGGGTAAGAAGGAGCTGGAATAGGCGGGGGGGGGGGGGGGGGGGGGGGGGGGGTTGTACCTCAAGGTCATGGAAGATGAGATAGCAAAAAAAAAAAAAAAAAAGGTGGGGGGATGAAATAATGACAGGAAAACCTTGGAGATATTGAGAACAAAAATTTATGCTTTTTATTTTGCAGCTCGACCTACAGAGATTCCAGAATATGACATATATATTTGTGAGTCCAAGTACCATGAGCTGGAACGCTCCATCAAAAAACTACTGGGCAAGGGCCTCAAGGTCAGTGTCTTTTACCAGAATCTTCAGTGTGCTTTGGTTAGCATCAAGGAAAAAAACTCACAGCTTATTTAAGGTTTTGCTTGATTAGTTCGTTTTCTTTTGAAAAAATGAGCAGTTCCGCAACAAATACCATCTGATAGAAGAGTCGGTAGTAAAGGAGAATCCAGTTGTTACAACAGGTTGCGTTTATTTTCACTTAGATACTACAAGGAAAGTGTGCCAGACATAAAGTATTTTTCAGAGTCAGACCAAGGTATTTTTTGTCATATCAATAAGAAATCAAATTTTGCTGGCTTGTATGCAAATTTAGATGCCTTTCTAAAGCTTGCAAGTGCTGATAGCCAGAGAGTGTGGACAAAAGGGTGTAAAGATGTTGACCTAAGTTGGTACTTTGAATGGCTTTTGTGCAGAGAGTCCAGGTGATGACTTTGTTTTCAGAAACACACTTTGTCACCCAAAGTGACGGACGATGAGATCTTCTTCTTCAGGAAACCCATTGCCCTGCAGAAGGTTGGTAACGCTCAGCGCTTAGCTCTCCACCCTGCTGCCAAACTGGTGAACTTTTTACAAGTCTCCTTTATGTAGTTGTTTTTACCTTATAGTGATTGACCTGTGCCCCCCTTGCTTCTGCTTCTTGTCCTTGTGCTGGTGTCTGTGACTGTGCCTTGGTTCATGACAGCCACTGCAGGGAGGACACAGGACAGTGGGGTGGAAGGGAACCTGTGAGAGAGACAGGTGGACGCACTCAGGTGGTAGGTCATTCATGGGGCTGAGGGACGGAGGGAACAGAAGTTGGTGAATATAGTACGATCCTGATCTGTAGCTTATAAGGCGAGATATGCATTGATTTATCTAGTAAATCATGGGAATGGAGAGAAAATGCAAGATAGATTAAAGAATAAACATGAAATACGTTTTTTGCCAGGATCCAAGGTAATATTCTGAGTAACAACACTTTAAAATGCTGCTGCCACAGTAATGTGAACTTTGGTGGCCTTGTTGAGCGCACCCACTCTGAACTGGCTTCTCGTCATTTTTGCAGCACTTGTGGCAAGATGTTGTTATGAATATGGAAACAACAAGAAGTATTAAAAAGGTCAGTTTAAAAGAAGAATATTATTCAGTCATACCTTTGTGTTGCTGAGTCTGAAATGGGTTTGCTGGGTTAACCATTTCAGGAACGCGACCATTTTCACAAATTGTGAAATATTAGAAGCATCCTGTTAAGAAATGTTTATGTGGTATAGTCATCAGTTTGACAGAAACAAAATTATATAGAAATTTATTCTACCAAAGCATTTCAGCAAATATGGAACAAGAATATATTTGATTTCTGAATCAGAATTATTGTTTTGACTATCCACCTATCTTTGGGTAATTCTCAGAATTATAGAAGGGGAAAAAAAAGGGTGAAAAGCCATAATCCCTTTTTTCTGCTTGTATTATCCTGTTTTATTCAGCATGAATATCTAAAGGATAGTCTGTGTACTAATTTATTTTTCTTCAGTCTAGAAAGTATTTTAACGGAAAGGCAGTGTTTGATACCTCTTAGTTGTTTTTCGCAGTGTGCAAATTCAAGTGATGTTGTGCCCTTCCCAACACTGTTCCCCTTTCTTTTTTTCTTTAATGAACAGAGTATGTTTAGATTTTCCAGCATGCAGCCCATTTGGACTGTTGTGTGAATTGTTTAGGATTTCATTAGATGAATTCAATTTGTCCCCAGAATATGCTCTAGTGCAAAATGTTAAGATACAGGAAGGAAATCAGTTCTTCAGAATTTCTTTTTGACAAGCTATGATCTTTCATTTAAGCTGAAGCTTACATTTTGTCTTGGTAAACCCATCTCTCGCTCGCATACTCTCTCTTTTGTGTGTGTCTGTCTCTCTCTGTCTGTCTGTCTGTCTCTCTCTCAAAACACACACACACACACATGTTGATCACAGAGAAGACACTTTTTTCGCTGTTGCAACTTCCTTGCCACTTCAGTGGCCTAACCTCCATGCCTTCATTCTGGCTCAATGTTCACAGTCACATCCTGGCTTTTCCCACCGCCGGTCTGGCTGCAGCAGTCCCCAGGAAGCAGTCAGTGTCAAGTGGTCATGAGGCAACCCACCAGAGGAGACACTGCACTGCTGCAGAGTCACTTTGATAGCGTTCAGTGGTGCCTCTTCTGATCCAACACATGCAGAATACCACCCACTAAGCCCCCAACTGACGACAATAATTCCTCGGTTGCCAAACTGTGCTGAATAAACATGCCCCTGTGGAGGGCACCACAACATCCAGTGCCAATAGCCAATACCAGTGACCTCGTCACCATGACCACAGATGTGAAGAGGACATTAAAACAGAGATCACATAGAAAGCAGGGCACATAGGGCCACAGAAGTTTAGATCTTTTTATGCTGAAAACTCTCTCTCTCTCTCTCTCTTTTTAACTGTCTTTGTTAGTCTCTCTTGCATACATTATGGAAAAGATAAGACAGAAAAAGATAGACAGGAAAATGTATGTACTATTATTTGTTAGATGGTTAAATCACCATGAAGTATCTGTGTTGCTAGAAAAGTTGTTTCTGGAACGTCTGTTCTTTTTTTTAAGAATTTCAGATTCAAAAAATGACAATAGACACCTGTGCATTGTGAAGAAATGAAGATAGTGACAGCTCTGCCCATTGAATCAGTGTCTGCTTCAATTCATCCACATCTGACTTTTCCAGAACCAAATGTCTTCGAATCTTTCTTACTTTATCTTGCAAAAAAAAGAAAAAAGAAAAGAAATACAATAAAAGATATTTTGATTAAGGTAGTCAAATAATCAACCTGAATCCTCCTATCTTTTGGATGTTTTGATTAAGTTAGATAGTCAAATAATCAGCCTGAATCCTCCTATCTTTTGGATGTTTTGATCAAGTTAGACAAACAACCTGAATCCTCCTATCTTTTGGATGTTTTGATCAAGTTAGACAAACAACCTGAATCCTCCTATCTTTTGGATGTTTTGATCAAGTTAGACAAACAACCTGAATCCTCCTATCTTTTGGATGTTTTGATCAAGTTAGCCAAACAACCTGAATCCTCCAATCTTTTGGATGTTTTGATCAAGTTAGACAAACAACCTGAATCCTCCAATCTTTTGGATGTTTTGATCAAGTTAGACAAACAACCTGAATCCTCCAATCTTTTGGATGTTTTGATCAAGTTAGACAAACAACCTGAATCCTCCAATCTTTTGGATGTTTTGATCAAGTTAGACAAACAACCTGAATCCTCCTATCTTTTGGGATCAAAATGCATAATCCTTTTTGGTGGAAAGTGGCACTGTGTTTTCAGCTGGTTGAATTCTGATGTCCCTAAAACCCTTTTACCCAAATGTATTTTGTATTGCTGTTGGATGTGAAACCTGTGTGAACAAGCAGAGAACTGATGAAAGGCATGCGTGGTACAGTGAGACTGATGTTCAGTGGGTTGCACAGGAACCATCTCCACTGTTGATGAAAGTGTCGGAGGACCAGTCGTCCTACATGGAGACTGACAGCGTCAAGGACACAGAGGGGGACGCAGCCAGTGAGGTCCTGGGCGCGTCCGTGGAAGAGAGCACTCCGGTCCCTGAGAAACCCTCCAAGCGGGTGTGTACAAATGAGAAACCCACAAAGCGGGTGTGTACATTGGACAGATTTATCACCCAAGTACTTTAAGAATGTGGAAGAATGAGGAACCCAACACCAGACTTTAATATTTGAAAACATTGTGTGCTTATGTTTCAACAAAGTATCTGAAGATGTTTTGTGTTTGAGAAATATGTCATTTTGATTTTAATGAATTCATTGGTAAATATAGTAACATTGTATGGTGTATGAATGAACTGGATGGTTTAGATTAGTGATTGCTGTTTCCTGCTGTTCATTTTCATTTTTTCCCTTTAGTTGCTTCATGGTACAAAATAGATGTGAAGCTTTTCAATTAAAGTGATATCCTTGTCTCTGAAAATTCTATGGTGTGTATGTGTGTACTCAACAGAAGCTTGGTTTATTTTTTTTCTCTTTGCATTGGAATGTGTGATCCAGGTGATAGAGTAGAACATGTTGTGGAGTCCAGTGCGTTGTGTCGTGCGGTCTGATGAAAGCTGTACTGCCTGTGTGTGGTGTCTTTCAACTCCTGTTCATGCTGCAGTTCCATTGTGTGTGGTGTCTTTCAACTCCTGTTCATGCTGCAGTTCCATGATGTTTGTTTGGATAATACTTTTTGTCATGACAAGTGTGGGAGAAAACAGAAGATTCAGAGTGTCTGTATCCGTTGTTTACTAGCTTTTTAAACAAATGGTATTTCATATTTTGATAATAAACTCTGAAAGGGAATCAATATCTTGATTGAACAAGCTTCAGGAAAGAAAACAAAATGATACCCTGTGCATATGAACGTGGGCTTTCAGACAGAGAGAGGAGAGAGAGAGAGAGAGAGAGAGATTGTTTGTGTGCGTGCGTGGTGTGTGTGTGTGAGAAAATGATTGTTTATTGTGGTTGAATAGGTGGAAATACAACCTTTTTGCAAGAACATAATACAGGGTTCAGGAGTTCAAGATGTCACTCTACCTTCTTATGTTTGAACCTTTTTGAGACATGAACTTGGATGGAACAGCATAAACTTTTACTACTAGCATCAACTAACAAAAGTGGTTGAAGATTGGCAGTGCTTATTTCCAGGTAAGTTTTTAACCAAATGGTTGCTGTCATAAATATTTGTTAAGTTGAAAATCTTGGTTTACCAGTAGGTTGTTCAAAATCAATGCAGATGTAGGCAAGGGGCTGCTAGTTAGCTTCTCACATTTAGGTTTTCCCATTACTTCAGAGTTTGTATTTATTTGTTTTGTTTAAATCTAAGTTGTTGGATCCTAAAGATTCAGGGCCATGTATATTATGTGTTTCAGAAAAGTGCCAGTAATCGTCGACAGCCCAGTGGTTATATTGTATTTGCTGGTGAGATCAGAAAACAGATTCAGAATGAAAACCCAGAAAGCTCGTTTGGGGACATCAGCAGAATTGTGGGCATGAAGGTGAGTAAAGTTATAGCTGTCTGATTGATTTTGTACCTACACTTTGGATGATCTATTAATATGGTACCTTCAGAAGAGTGTGAGTTTGATGAAAATTGTGACTATGCTCTGTTCAAACGGAAATGTTCTCCTCATTTTAATCTGTATCGGCTTGTTTTCTTAAAACAGAATGAAAAGATTTACGGTCTGTGCCCATTGTTTTCTTAAAACAGAATGAAAAGGTTTACGGTCTGTGCCCATTGTTTTCTTAAAACAGAATGAAGAGGTTTACGGTCTGTGCCCATTGTTTTCTTAAAACAGAATGGAAAGGTTCACGGTCTGTGCCCATTGTTTTCTTAACACAGAATGAAAAGGTTCACGGTCTGTGCCCATTGTTTTCTTAACACAGAATGAAAAGGTTTACGGTCTGTGCCCATTGTTTTCTTAACACAGAATGAAAAGGTTTACGGTCTGTGCCCATTGTTGTCTTCATGACAGTCAAAGGTGTGATGGTCATCAGGTGTTATTTCCCTGCAGTCTACATGATAAAACTGCCTTCTTGGCATTGACCAGCAGTAATTACATGAAGGTTTTCTTGAGATTTATGATAGATTTCATGAAACTTAACAAACGTAAAATATACCAGTTCAGTTCTTGAAGCCTTGGTTACTCATTTCTGTACCAGCTCTCATTTCATTTTGTTCTCCACTTTTTTCCTTGTCTTGAGTATCCTTGTGTTTCTTCATCCTCCATTTGGTATTGACTGATTGTGTTTGCTCCTTTGGTGTGACCTA
>CM065721.1:592500-637500 GCA_033310375.1 Conus canariensis | reverse complement strand
CTGGAGAGTTATTGCCATTTTGGTTTCCTATATACTGGGGCTAAAATGGGGAGTTTGTATTATACTCTCTGTTTGGCTAGTATACTTACCATGTCAGACCATAGCATTCACGGCAGTTAGTCAGCTCTGTCAGGCCGAAGATTTTGTGTGGCTAATGCAGTAATAAGACAGTCACGTGACGCCCACCCTACTTCCGCCGAAGGAAGAAGCCGGTGTAAACTTCCTGTACCTCATTCGTCGAGGCCTGCACGCCAGGTAACCCCAAGGACCTTGGCGCTAGTGGGGAAGGTAGGGCGGGCATTAGAGTCTGACATGGTAAGTATACTAGCCAAACAGGGAGTATAATACAAACTCCCCATTTTGGCGTCATATACTGTACCATGTCAGACCATAGCAGAATTTATCGCAAAAAGAGGAGGGCGAGTGCCCTGGTGGTTCTTGGGGTTAACCGATACGGCTGCATTAGCCGCCACAAAGGATATCCCTTCAGAACCGTCAGCCCTGGTCATGCGGATGTCCCTTAAATAAAAGTTTATAAAGGGATTCTCTGAACGCCAGTAGGCTGCTTCCAGAAGATGGCACAGGGGAACAGAGTGCTGGAAAGCTGCAGAAGCGGCCAGTGCTCTGACCTCATGAGCCCGGGGGGACAAGACGGGGAGAGCCTTGGACACCTGGGCATAGGCCGATTTGACCGTCTTGGACAGCCACCTAGAGATAGTGCCAGCTGAGATGTCTTTCTTATTCTTGGGGTTGATGGAAATAAGGAGACGTCTCTGAGAAGCACGCCTGGGGCGTGAACGTTCCCAGTAGTGTCTTAGACACCTGGAAGGGCACAGAACCATGTCACCACAGCTCTCTCCACCTAGGATATCTGCCAATGGGCGGATGGCGAGGTAGGGGGAGGGGCTACCGGGTTCCTGGTTCTTAGCTAGGAATTCAGGAAGGAACTTAAGGGAGACAGAGCTGTCCCTGTGGAAGGCAATGTCTCTGGGGTCCCCGCTGAGAGCGTGGATCTCGCTTCGCCTCCTGACCGAAGCCAGGGCGAGGAGAAAGGTGGTCTTCATAGAGAGAAGGTCGAAGGGAAGGGAGGAGATAGGCTCGAAAGGTGGTTTCCTGAGAACGTCAAGTACAGTGAAGAGATCCCAAAGGGGAACGCGCCTTGGGGATTGGGCCTCACGAAGGGCCACTCCTCTAGAGATCTCTCTGAGAAGGAAGTCATTCTCAAAGGACGGTCCGCCCAGTTGGCGGATGGTCGTGCAGATGGCCGACCTGTAGCCCCGTATGGAGCTGGCTGATAGCTTAAGGTGGGACAGAAAATTTCCTATCTGGATATTGGAGGGGCGATGGTGTGGAACAGAGTTTTCTTTGCACCATGAGACCCATTTCCTCCATCTGTAATCGTAAAGGGACTCAGTGCCAGCTCTGCGAGAGGCCATTGCTAGGTCTCGGAGGTCCTGAGAGGCCCCGGCGTCGGAGAGGATGTTAAGGACGGACTGGGACCTGTCCGCTTGGGAGGTGGGGTTAGATGCTCGCAATCCGGCTGGCACAGAAGCCAGGCGTGGAGGCGAAGCGTCTGGGGATTGGAGTGGGGGCGACCCGAGCGGGGTTGCCTGAGCATGTCCCACCGGGCGTTCAACTGGAGAGGGGGAACGTGAGTGAGGGACTTGAGGTCCGGAAACCAGGACTGAGTGGGCCACCATGGGGCTATGAGGATGAGCCTGGGTCCCTCGAGTCTCGCCTTCCTGATCACCTTGTGGAGGATCGGGAAGGGGGGAAAGGCATAAGCTATGAGGCCGGACCAGGGGAGGGAGAGGGCATCGATCGCGTACGCCTGAGGGTCCGGGACAGGAGACACATACACTGGCAGACGATGATTGAATCGGGTGGCGAACAGGTCGATCATGGGTGTGAACCAATGTTCCCACACCGAGGTTAGTGTATGCCTGCTGAGGGTCCATTCCGTGTGGAGGATGGACCCGGAGCGGCTGAGAGAGTCTGCCAGGATGTTGTGCGTCCCTGCTATGTGTCTCGCGCAAAGGGTGATTCCTTGCGTGTGACACCAGCGGAGGAGGGCCTCTGTCCGGAGGGAGAGACTGATGGAGCGTGCCCCCCCCCCCCCCCCCCCCCCCCCCCCCCCCCCCCCCCCCCCCCCTTTGTTGATGTAACAGGCTACCGAGATGTTGTCCGTGAGAAGAACAAATCGGTGCGAGACCAGTGTCTGGAAGTGGAGGAGGGCTAGCCTGACCGCCTCCAGTTCCAGGATGTTGATGTGAAGACGGGCAGTCAATGGGTCCCACACCCCCGAGGCATGACTGCTCTCCAAGTGGGCCCCCCAGCCCGAGTTGGAGGTGTCTGTGTAAAGTTCTAGGGCCTGGGATGGGAGGGAGATGGGAACTCTGGGGCTCAGGGTGGAGGGGCTGAGCCACTCCTCCGTGGCCCAAAAGAACCAAGGCCCGAGGGGAATGGTCTGGTCCCAGTGGTCGGCGGTCTGCGACCAACGACGGCGGAACTCCCTTTGAAGCTGTCACTTGGGGACCCTGTCTAGGGGAATGAGAGGCAACAGGGACTCCATCATCCCCAGAAGGGAGGAAAGTGTCCTTGCCGACGTGAGGGGAGAGAGGCGGAGGTGGGAGATGAGGTCCATCAGGCGGGTGGACCTCTCCAGGGTCGAGGAGACTAGCATGGAGGTGGTGTCGAAACTCATGCCCAGGAAGGAGAATCTCTGACTGGGCGAGAGCTCGCATTTTTCGGGGTTGGTGACGAACCCTAGTGAGGAGCAAAGGCACAGAAGTTTGGATGTGTGGGCTTGACACAGGGCCTGAGTGGGAGCCAAGACGAGTCAGTCGTCGAGGTAAACCAAGAGGCGAATGTCCTCCTGTCTGGCAAGGGCGGCCATCTCCTTGACTACCTTCGTGAAAAGGAAGGGAGCCAGGGAGAGTCCGAAGGGGAGCGCCTTGAACTGAAATACCCGTCCCCGCCAGACGAACCGAAGGTATCGTCTGTGGGAAGGATGGATGAGGATCTGAAAGTAAGCGTCCTTCAGATCTATAGAAGTGGCCCAGTCCAGATGGTGGATGGAGTCTCTGATCTGGGCCGGGGTCTCCATCTTGAATTTGGTTGGTCTGAGGAACTTGTTGAGTGGGGAAAGGTCGAGGATGGGCCTCCAGCCTCCCGAGGATTTGGGAACCACAAAAAGGTGAGAGTAAAACCCGGGGTTGGGGTGGGGTATATGGGTGATGGCGTCCTTCCGAAGAAGTTCCTTGACTTCCAGGCGAAGGGCTTCCGCCTGGGCGGGGGGGGGGGGGGGATCGCTGGGGGAAGGAGGAGGAGAGGATAGCAGGGGGGGGCGATCGTGTGCCCAGGGCAGACGGAACCCCTCCTGTAACACTGACACTATCCAGGGGTTGAGTCCCATACGCCGCCACTGGTGGGCATGTCGGGACAGACTGCCTGCCAGAGGGCCGAGGGCCGGGGAGGGGCGAGAAGTCTGCCAGTTCTCGCTCCTCCGAAGGTGAGTCTGCTAGTCACCTCCAAGGCCGGGCCTGTTGGCCGAACCGAAAATTCTGTTGGGGGGTTTTTGGTTTCGACCTAGGCGCGGCGGAAGTAGGACGTCTGGCGGGCCTTGAGGTGCGAGGGGGGGCCTGTTTGGGGTAGGTCTGGAGGGCAGGGCCGGACAGGAGTAGGGTCCAGGAGGGCGATGCTGGCGAGGACGATGCTGGGGAGGGGGCTTGGCCGCAAAAGACGCGGCCTGTTTGCGTTCCTCGACTGCATGGGTGATGACAGCAGTAGAATAGTCGCCGAAAAGCGACTGCTCCTGACCCGGGATGCACCGTAAGGCCGCCTTGAGCGCCGGGGAGAGATTGGCCTGAGATAACACAGCATCTCTCACTGCCAACAGGCAGTTAAAGTGACTCCTGGCTGCGCTGTCTGCCGCAGCCCCAAGGTGATGCGATATCTTGTTGACAAGAAAACGCATCAGGGGGTCGCCGAATAGGCTAGGATCTGCCTCAGTGTCGTCCGGGTCCGAAGGCACAGAGGCAGTGCCGCCCTCCTTTGCCCAGAGCTCCTCCACTCGCTGCAGGAACATGTCAATGAATGCATGTCCCGCGGTGGTGTGGAGAATGCCAGTCCTGGCAATTCTATCCCACTCCATCAAGTTCTTGATGGAAACAGAGGTGGATGTGGGAGGGGCGAGGTTGGGCGTGAGCCTGAGGTCAGCAGGGGAAATGGCAATGTCCCTGGTGGCCGGATTGGCAGAGAAGAGGGAAAAGACATGGGGGCCATGACGCGGGTCTTTGAGGAAAACTCCTACCGGAGCCGCGTTAGGGGCTGACAAGAAGTCAATCCCCGGTGGGGGAATGGCATGTGCACCCCTGGCGAAAGATGCCGATCTGTCCCACAAGGGAGTGAGGGTCTGGGGGGCGACTATCCTTGGCCGTGATCGCTGGGCAGGGGGGGACCCAGTGAAACGGCTAAAGGAGAAAATGTTGTCAGAGGGAGGGGATTCCGTAACAACAAGATCTGGGCGCCAGCTCTCCAGGATGGAAAGGTCACCAGACTGGGGGAGGGAGTCCTCGACCCCGTTCTCAAGTTGTGGGTCAGAGTATTCCTGAAGGGGATGATCAGATCCACCTTCGGAGGGCCAGGGCAGGGGTGCGTGGGAGTCCCGCCCTCGTTGGGTAGTGGGGGAAAACGAGGACGGGTCCCTGGTGGCTCCATACTCGGCGGGCAGACTGGGGGATCGCCGATTGGACAGCGCCCGAGAGGAAGGGGGGCCCAGGTCGATCCAGCTCTGGGAGGCCGGATGCCACATGCGACTGGAGATGGAGTCGGGAAGGGTGTCAGCCCTAAGCCACTGATTCCTCTCGGGGGAATAGAGCCACCGGTCATCGGGGAGTACGACGGGCTGTGGCGGCCCTGGGGCAGAGTCTCCCCGGGGACCCGGGTAACCTTGGGCACCAAGGGGAGGGTAGCGAGAAGGCGAGCTGTCTCGCACCCGCCCCAGGGAGAGCACTGCCTCCTGCATCTCCCGGGTGCGGTCTGTGCCGGCCCCCTGCATGGCAGGGTGGCCGGTGGGTGGTACGGTAGCCGAGCCTCCTGGCCGTGTGGAAGCGGACTGGGATGACTGCGGCGACGGGTCCACCTCAGAGGACGAAGGGTTACCCCTGGTCCCGCTGGTCGATCCTCCCCCCGGAGGAACGGGACCGCGGACGTTGCCCAACAGGGGAGCGAAAGAAGTCCGCTTCCCAACGTCCTGTACCCCTAGGGGAAAGTTCAACGGTCGATCGGGGTGGTTCGACCGTCGGGGGTGAGGGCGCAGATCCGACCTGGTCGATGCCTGCGTCCCTGACCCGGGGTTGTGGTCAGTGGGGGGGTCACACCAAAGACTGCCCACAGCCTCTCCACCGGAGTGATGACGCTCCTCGTGTCCGGGTAGTGGCTGAACCCGGACACGGTTGGGGAGAGCGTGATTCGACTGCGTGGCGTTAGTGTGGGGGTAGCTAGCGTCACGAGTCTCATCTGATCGGGTGACGGGCGGTGATTCCGGCCGCGAGTCGTCACCCATGCTGGTCCGGGTCTCGGCAAGGGTCCCCAGGTGCCGATGATCGCCGGACGCAGCATGATAGGCGAGAGTCTCCTTGTGCGATGGAAGGTGAGCAGGCGATCTGGCCGAAGAACGGGAAGATTTTGAACGGGCAGGTCCTTTCATGGGGGCCTTGCCTTTGGATTTAGATTTAGAGGCAGAATCGAAAGAAAAACAGTCGGCAATGACGGCCGATTGCCAGTTTGATTCGGCCAATTGCCTGTTCGACTTCGATCGCAACGATCTTGTGTCCGCCGATTGGGAAGAGGAGGAATCATAACGATGGTCGCGCGTCCCCTGCGCGGAACCCTCCTCCACACCGACCGTACGCTCATAGGTGTGAGCGGTTTGTCCCCTGGAATCGACACTCGGGTCCTCCGGGGCAGAGAGTGACTCATGAACAAAGGAGCGGCTCGACCCGTTAGTATCATTCACCATGTTGGGCATTGGTGGCGAGACAAACACGGAAAACACGATCGCAAAGGGGAGACAAAGAGGTCGATCAAGGGATAGGAAGAGCTCGACCAACCTCGGGAGGGGCACTGGTAGTGCTGGAAGTGCGCAGAAGTCGCGCTGTTCGATCGAAGCAGTTCGATCGTATGTGCCGCCGGTATGGCCGGTCGAAACAAAATAGCGGAACGACCGGCGAAAGGAATGGAAACTGAGTGAACGACGAGGAAGGTCGTCGAATCAGGAATCCGAATGGAAAGAGAAGTGAAATGGGACTCGCAGACAAATGGCCGTAAGGCTAATTAAAGCGAGGAGATGGGAACCGGCGTGTAGCTCTGAATTGCGAGATGCACGGAAGGCAAGTCGCGAATGCCGAGAACAAGGCACGAACGTGAGAAGCGTGGGTAATAAAATCAATAAAACCAATAAAACACGCCAAACCAAAGCCTCACCGGCAAGGGTACAAGGGTTCAGCGCACAAGCCACAACAAAACATGCAAGGAGCAAACACAAGGCTATCTTAACACAACGGCAAAGAAAAGGCGAGACAGAGCACAAGACTTATCTTGCTTGGACGGCAGGCCGAGAGAGAATGATGGTACAGGAAGTTTACACCGGCTTCTTCCTTCGGCGGAAGTAGGGTGGGCATCACGTGACTGTCTTATTACTGCATTAGCCACACAAAATCTTCGGCCTGACAGAGCTGACTAACTGCCGTGAATGCTATGGTCTGACATGGTACAGTATATGACACCAAAACTGAATTTTGATTCGGTCTGTATGCTGTGAGGACAGCTTACAGAGGCAAAACAAGCAATCCAGACATTTGTAGACAGAGCAGAGATGAAAATCTCTTTCATTGTTCTGTTCCCCATGTGGCCAGTGAGTGAAAACCAATTTTTGTACCATGTCCTCCCATTACGAGAACTTGACCACACTTAAGTTCTCTCCCCATATGCCAGTTTTAAGATAAACGTCCACAGAACATACCAGTAAACTGTCTGTAGACTTGATTGCAAGGCAAAACGCCCACTTTCAGGGTCAGGAAGGTGGGGAACTCACTTGCCAACGGGATTCCGTAGCGTTGCGTCTCATTGGACACGTGTGATTGATGCAGATGAACCAGTTGGCTGACTGGTGTGTGTGTGCTGAAACACTCCCACGCTTAGTTTGTTGAGAAATTCACATGATGAAATCGGTGTATATGAGATATCTATTAGGGCCCTTGAGGATACAAAAACTGTTACATATGTGGTTGGTATATGTATAGTCAAGGAGGTTGATAATGTAGGTGGATTTTTTTTCATGATAAAACACACAAAAAAACAATGCAGATTTCAAGCCCATGGACTGATTTGCTTGTGGCAGTGGAGGGCGCTGACCAAGGAGGAGAAGGAGGTCTTTGAGGAGCGAGCCAGGAAGATCGCGGACGAGATGGCTGCTAAACAGCAGGAGGCTGACAAGGCCTTCAACGACTCCCTCCAACAGTCCCCCTGGTCTGAAGCAGGTGGTCAGCCTTCACCAGGAACCACCACCACCCCTCGCCCCAGTACGCCAGGTGAGGAGCTGTACCACTGTCCTGTGTTTTGTGGCAGTGGATGTGATCATGGGTTTGGTAATAGATGTGTTTGTGTGGTTATTTTGGACGTCACTGTCATTTGCATCCATGCACTTGTGTTTGGTCTCTGTGAGTGTGTGTGTATGTGTATACCTTAGTGCAGAGCATGCTTTTTTTGTTAGTGATTTCATTATGTGTTAACTTCCCTTAATTTATTGTTTATGACAATGGTTAACAGATTGTTAGGTCTAGTATTTACAGCAAAAGTATGATGTGAAGCCTGATATTAAAGGCAAAAGTTATCAGAATGTCCAGTCAATCATTCACAGCAAAGATTATCAGGATGTTTGGTCAAGAATACACAACAAGAGTTTTTATATTGTCAAATCAATATTTACTGCAACGCTTGTCAGAACATTCAGAAAACTCACAGCAAAAGTTATCATGAAGTGTGCTGCAGTATTTACAGCACAAATTATTAGAATGTTTAGTTAAATAGTTTCAACAGAGACTAACAGAATGAAAAGTCCAGCAGTTACAACAAAGATCTTCAGAATGTTAACTCCATTAATCTACAACAAAGACTATCAGAATTTTATGTCCAAAACTTACAACAAAGACTTACAAAATCTTAAAACCAGTAGTTACAACAAAGATGTTAACAAAATGTTAGTCCAGCAGTGATAACCAAGGCTTTCAGGAGTGATGATTGGATGTGAAGTACAGAAGCGGCCAAGGAAGGCATGGGTGCTTTTTGACATGCTGGAATTCCAGCTGTTATGTGATATTTCAGGCTGAGTGATAATTCTAAACAGCAAGAGTAGTTTATTTTTTAAAATCTTTATGTCTGAGTTCATTACAGCTGTGTAATCAGGTAGTTGTGTTGAAATATTTGAAGAATGGTAATCATATGTGATAAATGTAGAAGATGGACGTTGCATCTGGGTGTTTTGATTTGCATGTTGCATGTTGATAAAAATGCTGTAACAGAAGCTGTACACACTGAATTAACAAGTCCTTTGTCAATAGCATAGAAACTTTTAAACTTTATAACCCATTCAAGTTGAATGGTGAAGAATACATGCATGTGAGATTTTACAAGTAAATAGACTAGAGCATTGTTGATACATGTGCTGGTGTTTAAGTTGCTGGATGCTTTTGTGTTGCATTGTGTGGCTGGTGGGTAGGGATAGGATCCTTAGACTTGGTTTGCTGTGTGGAAGTATGGAGAACAACATAGTTTGTGTTGCATTGTGTGGTGGGTAGGGATAGGATCCTTAGACTTGGTTTGCTGTGTGGAAGTATGGAGAACAACATAGTTTGTGTTGCATTGTGTGGTGGGTAGGGATAGGATCCTTAGACTTGGTTTGCTGTGTGGAAGTATGGAGAACAACATAGTTTGTGCCAGCCTAGAGGAGAGGGCCTGAAGCTGTGAACATTACCAAAGCAGTCTTATGTTTCATATCAGAAATTATGGTGGAATGGGGGGGAAAAAAGAAGACAACATAACTATTTTCAGATACATTTTTCAGATTAAAAAAAGAATCGGCATACATTTGTGGCAAAGAGTTGAAAGAAACCAGAGTCTGTGATAACAGTGTGTGGGGTAGGAGATGAGAAAGAGCTTCTTCAGTTATTATTCCTGTGTGTTTAAAGTTGTTTTGACTGTTGGAGGGGGCTTTGGTTGGGGGAATATCAAGTAAATAATTTGTCTTTAAAGACAGAAGTGCAGTGGAATATATGTGGATTTTGCTAGGATTATACCCCATATTAGAGCTAAAGAAATTATTTGATGTTGTAGTGAATTGTATTTTATCAAAAATAGAAATTAAAACCTTCAGTTGTTTTGTCCTTAAAGTGAATAGAAGGCTTGTGTCAGGTTGTTCAACAAATCAGAAAGTCAGTGTTGCATGCCAGACTCCTTTTTTGGATGTTTCTTCAGTGCTTGATAATGTGATGGTTTTGATACAAGACTTTCAGTACCTTTTGTTTTTAAAACATTTTTACTTTCTCCTCTAGGCTTGGTAATAAAAGCTGTCATTGTGGGTTTGGTTCTTTCGAGTTTTATTTTGCTTGTGCATCAACAATGATATTGTCTTCTTGTTTGTTTGTATTTTTTCTTTTCCGGTGTTTGCTTTTCACACGCTCCAAACTTTTGTCTTCCACTCATCTTTACCATTTGTGTATCTTATTCATCAGTGTCAGATGTTTTCTTCCCCCCCCCCCCCCCCATCCCCAGTTCCCCTCTCTCTCTCTTTCTGTCTTTTTCTCAGTCTCTCTCTCTCTCTCTGTCTGTCTGTATGTCTGTTTGTCTCTCTCTCTTTTTTTTTTTTTTGCCCTATCTCTTTTTTTCTTCTGTAGAAAGGACCGAAGCTTCTCAGTTGTAAATGCCTTGTTCTCAGTCCTCTGTTGTAGCTGCTATGTGTTGTGATTTTTGGTTTGCCCGCTTTTGTTTTTGGTTTTCCTCTGCCGGGCACTACCTGCGTAACCCTGCAGGCTTCGCCTCTCCATATCCCACTGGATATCCGCCCACCCCGGGGGGACCCTATCCCGGGCAGTATCCATGCCCAACCCCCCCTCTCCCTCCTCCTCCTCCTGCTGTCCAGCCAGGTGGGTTATCTTCTCTTGGCTTTGGCTGTTGTCTCTAGTAGGCTATGTGTTTGGTTTTAGTTGTGGAAGTAGTTGTGAAATCTGGGCTGTGTTTTATAGATGCAAGATGGCTAGATTCTCATGGGTCTGTGAGTGTGTGTGTTCCTTTGTGACCTCGCAGCAAAGTCAGATATTGGTGAGATATCACTAGACTGTTTTATACTAGACTTATATTTACTAGACGGAGATAGTGGCACATTGGATCAGATTCATGGTTAATGACTGTTTTGCTTATCTACTATCACACCTCTCTGTTAAAGTGCTAACTTCATTAAATCCTGTTCCAAATTCAGATCCCAGGTGTGTTAGGAGAAACCATTCAAATCAGCTTCTCTAACGTGGTGTCTTTGGATAATTTCAACATCATCTCACAGCAAGGTCTCTGATCTAGCTCAGTCTTGCAGTTGAGAAACACAGCTCTGATTTGTTAGAGCATGTTGGTTTTCTTTTTGTTCATTTGTGTGTTTTTTAATATTCTATACTGTGTTTGGCTGTCATCAGAAATGAAGCTATTTTTACATGAACATTTTAGGAAGAATTTATTGTTCTTCACTGGAGGCACCTTGTTCATTGTAATACTGTGGGGATGGGATTGACTTGTGTGGGAGCAATAGTCTTCAGCCAGGAACCCACTTGATCGGCTCTTCACAAGACAAGATGGGGCTATTGACTTTGTTTTAAAGTTTAACTGTAAATTTTGAATAGTTGTGATTTCAGCATGCTGCCAGCCATGATGTGGCCTCCATGGCTGGCTAGACTGTAAATACCATGTAACATCACTTGCTCCCTTTGTGCTGACCTTCTCTCTGGAGGAACTAACTTTCTGAATACTGGTTAAAAAAAAATGCACCCATCTTTGTATACCTCATTCTTTTCCAGGCTTCCTGTGGTTTATATCATAGTCAGCTTCAGATCGTTACCTCAAATCCAAGTTGAATGTGATCATGTTTCTTAATCCTTTGCATCTTCTTTATTTCTAAATGCATGCGATTTTTACTGAGTGTAATTTTTTTATGCAGTAAAGCTTTCTATTTTCTTGCTTAGCATCATTATGGTGTATAAACTTAACCTCTGACCGTGTATCTTGGGTGATACCCCACCAAGGCGACATCCAGTCCAGCAACATCCAGTTTAGTTCATTATAATTAATGTGAAGAATTCTAGCACAGTCAGGGGCATTTTGACAATGGGTCAACTCATTCACCCCCTTGCTCTTTCATGCAGGTGTGTGCTCACAGAAACACAGACACATAGGCACATACATATACAAAACACACTGACACACATACATATGCATTTTTTAGAAAGGAAGAAGATGATTAATAGGAGGTCTGATCGCTGTTCATTGGGGAAAACGTCAAGCTAATGATATTCTGGTTTGCTGCTGTTCTAGGTTGGCACTGTAGTATTGTCACTTCACCAGACTGGCTGAACTGGACATCACTGTGCTGGATGTCACTGTAGTGAGAATCACTCATTTGTTGTTTGGCAAGACGTTGGCTAGCTGAAATTAATGTTCATCATCTTTATTGAGTATTCCTTCTACTATTGCCTTTTTGATTGTGTGTATTAATCAGTCTCTAAAAACATCCTTTGCAGCTGTGCTAGCTAAGAACCCAGTATATTGATTGTGTTCTTTTGTGTGTCTGCTTTCTTCTCTTTTTGTGCAGGGTTTTTTTTTCTCACTGAGTGTTGTAGTGTTTTATGGTAATTGTCTTTTTCCATATTTTTGTTTTCTGACATTTTCAGTTTTAAGCATTGATTGTGGTGATTGGCTGGATACATTATCGGTTTTAAGCATTGATTGTGGTGATTGGCTGGATACATTATCAGTTTTAAGCATGGATTGTGTGATTGGCTGGATACAGTACTTCATCTAAAGAATCTGTTGTGGTATGCTTTGAACAGTTGAAGAAGCCTGTGTATATGTTGTGTTTGTGTCTTGTGGACATATGTGAAGTCAGTGCTGACAAGCCACAATGTGACATAGCTGATATGGCCCCCTGTGGACCGCTGGGCTGTTCACATCATGAACATGAACATGACACTAGAGTCATCAGTCTCTCTGTCAGTCTGTCTCTGTCTCTCTCTGTCTCTCTCTCTCTCTCTCTCTCTCTCTCTCTCTCTCTCTCTCTCTCTCTCTCTCTCTCTCCCGATCCCTGTACCTTCTTTTCTTTCCATATGTCTGTTCCTTCATCCTCATTATCAAGTTGGCAGCCGTAGCAGACTAGTTGCACACCATGCACAGGCACAACAGAAGGCTGTAAGCTCTCAGGTCTAAGCGGTTTCCTTGCTGTCTGCAGTACGAACCCCAAGTGGCACAGGCAGGCAAGCCAGCCATGCAGGTAGGTGCAGCTAGGACAGGTCCTCAGTAGTTACAGCCAGTGCATGGCCACAGCAACTCCACATTAATGCATCTCAGCAACAGTACAGCCTTGGGGCAAGATTCAGGGGGGGGGTACTGTACAAATTGTTCATCAGGAATACTTTTCGCATCATTTATAGGCTGGGCCATATCAATCTGGTGCTAGCTATGGCTGGTGCGGTTGCTTTGTTTGGCCAGATTCCATGGCTGATGCAATGTGAAGACACTCCAAAGGCCAGATTGATTTTCAAACAGATGTCAAATTAAAATATTGCTAAGTATACATACGCATCACTTATTCTGGTGAAGGGGAGGACTGGTGTTTTAGAGGCACCAGTTTGGTTTTAATGTAAAGAATTGTGATTTGGTGATGGTCTGGGTTTTTTATGGAGGGGATGGATTGAGGGGTAACAAACCATTTGTCAAGGAATGCTTTCGACTATCTCTGTCCATGCACTTTCTTTTAAAAGAAAATTTCAAATGGGAATAGCATTCGCAGAATATGCACTGTTTGAAAAAAAAGAAAAACACTTGCTGAAAATATTTATGAAAAATATTCTGTGGTGTGGGAGTTTTATGGGTCACTGAAATTTTTTATATACCTTGCATAGCTGATCATGTACAACTGAGAGGCATTCAGACAATTATTTTGGAGGTTGCTGTGATCGCAAGTGTAATGGGCTTTCCTGTCAATAGGGAATGGTGTGAGTGTGTGGCAGACATGTAGCAGAGAGCACCATGAAGGCTGGAGGGTGTGGAATGCAGCTGGCTGTCCAGACATGGCCATGGATTAACCCAGGACTGTGTAGTCATGTGGCTAACTGATTTAGATAGTGGCGTGTGGCATGGCATGTGAGCCCAGGCCCTGGTTCAGTCAGGTTTTGTGCTCCCCCCCAGGCGCTGTGCCCCCTCCACCCGGCATGTACCCCAACCATCTCCACCCTGGCTCGCCGGCTCCAGGCCACATGATGGGACCTCCCATGGCACCGATTCCCCAGGGTCAGGCTAGTCCCCTACCCCCCGGCATGCACCCGTACCCTAACCTCCCCCCTCTCAGCCCGTCTGTGGCTGGGGCAGGCCCTCAGGGTGCTGGGGTTCAGACAGGTAGAGTTGCTGGCCGGTGGGGAAGCCACTTCTGTCCCTGTGATGCTGGCCTCTTGTGTCTAACTGCACTGTACGGAATCAGTCGCTGCTGGCCTTGGTCGTCTTTCTGGAGACATGTGTCCTCTGTCCCTTCCTCCTCCTGTCTGCCTGTCTTCAGGGGACATTGTGTGATTAATCCACCTGCCATCTGCTCACTTTCTCCTAATCTCTGCATCCTCTAATTCTTCGTCAACTCACACCGCAGTCTCATTTGTATGTATGGCTTTGTTCTTCTTCACAAGTAAAATAACATGGGAACTTACTCTCTGTGTTCTGCTGTCTGTTTCTTAATGGTTTCAAACACATACCATAAGCTCAAGAGACGTTTCTCAGTTTTCACTTAGAAGGACATTGGTAATGATGAGAGATAGAAGGACATTGGTAATGATGAGAGATAGAAGGACATTGGTAATGATGAGAGATAGAAGGACATTGGTAATGATGAGAGATGCATGGTGGACATGTAAGAGATGTTCAGCGAATGTCACAACAAAGTGCTCATTTTCCATGTTTTCCATTCCAACAAAAAGATGTGTTTGTAAGTACAGATTGTCTGTAGCTCAGAATCATGGCATTTCCTGTTGTACAAGGAACCACACTGTCTGTAGCTCAGAATCATGGCATTGCCTGTTGTACAAGGAACCACACTGTCTGTAGCTCAGAATCATGGCATTGCCTGTTGTACAAGGAACCATACTGTCTGTAGCTCAGAATCATGGCATTGCCTGTTGTACAAGGAACCATACTGTCTGTAGCTCAGAATCATGGCATTGCCTGTTGTACAAGGAACCATACTGTCTGTAGCTCAGAATCATGGCATTGCCTGTTGTACAAGGAACCACACTGTCAGCTTGAGCATGGTTTTATTTGCTCAAGAGTTCAGCATCATCTTGCTGCTGGGATCATTCATTTTGTACATGATATGGTTGATCAGGTTGCGGAAAGAAGACAAATCTGATGGATCTTTTTTTCCCCCAAACATGAATTTTCTTTGCCATTGAAGACAGATCTGATTTCATTGAAAGAAGTTTCAAATACTTAATGGTAAGATATTGCACTGTTGGGCCTTTGAAACCAGACAGCAAAATAATATTGTTGATATTGTTCACACAAATTTCTTTATAAAATAGGTTGAATGGAAAATTGCGGAGAACTAAATGGTCACAGAGGCGCAATCATTGTTTTGCTAGATGTTCAGGAACATGTCAGAAAACAATATCAGATTCAAGCCTGTTCAGCATGTACATGAACTGAACAAACGAAGAAAACACCAGCACTAGTAGCATAATAGGTAGTTCTTTCCTGCTCTGGTGTTCAGTGTGGACCATGTCATGGGCTTGACAGCAGTCAGTAGGGAGAGAGAATAGGTCTGTGTACTGAGCTGTGATGCACTGCATGTAGACTAACACGTCAGTCTTGACACATACTGTGGGGGAAGAAGGACTGCTCTGTTGACAACTTGTGTGTTTAGCTTGTGGGGGTGTCTTGCAGATAGTTTGCTTGCAAAGCACCTCTGAAAATTGGGAGAGAAAAATCATTAACGACTGCTTGAGACTAACATCATCTTTTTAATTTGTGCTAGTTGTAGACACTCTTGTCCTGTTTTGAAGCAGTTTTGCCTTTGCATTTGTTTCTCTGGCTGTCTCTGATTGCATGAATATGTCTTTCTAGTAGTATGAGTACTGAGTTGGAATGATATAGTGTATCATATCAAAGTGGTGCCTATGCCACCAATGTATTAGTTCTGTTTGGCCAAATGTTGTGGCTGGAATACATTTTTGTTCACTTTTTCCACCCACTATTTCAGAACTGCATTATCATTATGACATGCCACAAAACATGAGTTGTGGTTTGTCAGTTAGTGTCAGAATCGTTGCAGAACACGTTGGCATTGTATATATCTTGTTGATGGAAATGATTTAGTGTTTGCATGTCTTTCACTCACATTTCTAGATTCAAATTCATATGTGGATAGTTTGTTTGTTTTGTTTTTCTCTTTAAACCCTCTTGCATTTGTTTCGCCCGTATCCGGCCACTCTGCTTATCTCCCGTGGTGTTCGTTACGGCCGCAAACGGCCGCACATGCCACATTACTTTCCCTCACACACTGCGAGCTCGTTTTAAGTCAAGGCTGGCTAAAAATAAATGGGCATCCCTGAGAGGGTCCAATAAAATCTTAGCAGCAGTATGGGGTGTGGGAAACGATTCATTCACAAAGACAAGGGTCGTGAACTGACCGCATTCCGTTGCTGCAGACGGCATCGCCTTGTTTCTGAAAATGGCGTCTGCTAGTGTTTCTACCGACGGTGATTTTTTGGATTATAGGAAAGAGGAGTTGGATGATATATTACAAGAAGTAGAGAGATATGAAAGAGAGGAGTTAAATGAAAGTGATGTGGATGTGGGAGAGGAGGAAGCGGGAGAAGAAGGTGAAGAAAGTGATGAAGATGATGATGTGCCTTTGTCTGCGTTTGTGACCACGTGGCGACCGGCGACTTCCGCACCCGTGGTTCAGCCTTTCGAGAAGGAGACTGGGCCAAATCATGATTTGCCAGACACAGCTACACCTCTGGAATATTTTTTTCTGTTCCTGCCGCAGTTGTTTTTTACTACAGCTGCTGACCAGACAAACCTGTACGCCAGGCAGCAGATGGCAAAGCGGGGACAACCTGACCCACTTTGGCAGGATACGACACCTGCCGAGATGCGGGCCTACGTAGCTGTACTGATCATGATGGGGATCAAACGTCTGCCAAGACTCTGGTGCTACTGGTCGACTGATCTTAGATTTAGCGAGCCGTGGATCAGTGGGGTGATGTCAAAAACAAGATTTCTCAAGTTGAACCAGTATTTTCACCTGAGAGACACACAGAACGCACCTGGCCACGACAGTCCTGACTATGACCCACTGTTCAAGATCCGGACCTTCCTCGACTTGATTCTGCCCTTGTTCAAAAAAAATTTCAAGCCAGGCCGTGACCTTTCTGTTGATGAAGCCATGATAGGATTCAAAGGGCGAGTATTTTTCAAACAGTACATGCTGGCCAAACCAACCAAGTGGGGCGTAAAGGTGTGGGAGATGTGCGACGCTGACACTGGCTACTGCATCAACTTTGACATCTACACAGGCAAACATAGCTGCACTAATACAAATGTACCCCTCGGACATGAAGTAGTGGACAAAATGGCTTCAGAGTACTACGGACAGAATCGACACCTGTACTTCGACCGTTTTTTCACCTCTGTGCCACTCATGCGACACCTGTCACAACACGGGACATACGCCTGTGCCACAGTGATGTCCAACCGCAAAGGGCTTCCGGAGGAGGTGACCAAGGCTCGCCTAAAACAACAAGGCGAGCTGATTCAAATGCAGAAGGGGCCCCTGATGGCGACAGCATATAAAGACAAACGCCCTATCTACTTCCTCAGCACCAACCAGCCACCAGGTAAGACAACACCTGCACCTGAGAGCGACGACAAGCCACAACCCCATGTCATCAAGGCCTACAACCACAACATGGGAGGGGTAGACAAGTCTGACCAGCACAGGGCTTACTACCCGGTTGGCCATCAGAATAAGAAGTGGTGGCGTTACCTCTTTCATTCTCTTATCAACCTCATCATCATGCAGGCCTACATCACCTGGCAAAGGTCACCCCATAATCCAACACCCAAGAAGACCTATGACCACCTGTGGTTCAGGGCTGACGTGGCAGAACAGCTCCGTGCTGGCTTTACCAGCAGGAAGAAAAGTGCTGGAAGACGATCAAACGTAACAGAGGCCCCGATTGCGAAGGAAATAATCGACCACCATAAACAAGTCAAAATTGAAGGACGAAAGCGCACCTGTCGTCAGTGTGTCAACGTGGGTCGCAAGACAGCTAAAGGCCGACAGCCGGAGACCTCCTTCAAGTGTTCCTTCTTGACATCCCTCTCTGCCAGCACAACGACTGTTTCCGTGACTACCATGGGGCAAACATGGTAGAAACCATGGATCAAGAGTAGTATTCACCATATTGGTGACATGACAGTGATGACACTTACCTTCCTGCTGTGTGTGACCAGACACCACATTAGGGTGTAAATAATGGATTTTACTTCTTTGTGTATATTCCGGTGTTACAAAAATCGTTTAGTAGTGACAAACACACGTTTTAGGATGAAAAACAAAAACTGTAAAGTTACCTGGCCGCATGTTTGTGTATGTGACAATCATGTGACACTTTGCGACACCCCATACTGGATTTACTGAACCAGGACTGCTGTTTTCAAGTTGAGGTAGGCCACCCTTTGATGATTTATACTAACAAATGCATGCCGACAATGTTATTGTCTGTCTGGTGTATCATAGTAACATTGTCAACGTTTGATGTCCCATTGTTTTGTGACAAACAGGGTGACAATGACACCAACATGCATCCCAAACGTGTGACATCTCTGCATTATGAAATATGATGTGTTAGGATTTTGCATACCAAATTTGACAGCGCTGCAGTGGAAACTTTGTCCACTACAGCCTTTCAAAGGCAGTAGGTGAGTTTTAGGTTAAATTTCTCAAAACAATACGAATACTAGGAGCAGTTTGGGGCTGGAAAATGCGAATGCAAGAGGGTTAATGGTTTCAAAATTATGTAAATTTGGGGTCTGATGAATTTTAAGTAGGATTTTTTTTTTAATGAATTAATGCTATTGAGAAGGAGCATTTAGAGTAAGTTTCTCCGTGTCCTCATGAAATTATTCAAAGTACATTTATGCTGTTGTTTATTTCACATATTTATCATATTTCTTATATTTATAAGAACTTCCTGAAGATCACTGGCTTGTATAATATTTGTTTAAAAGTAGGGTAAGTATGATGATGGTTTTCCATTTCTGAAAAAAAAACAACAATTCTGTGAGAATGCTGTGTGAAAACATTGCCTTGGAAATGGATCACATTGTGGCTCAGATTGCTGTGATTGTTTCTGTTTTTTTTGTTTTTTTTAATTGAAATAAGTAAGCATGAAGTTTTGTGCACTAATGAAGTCATTCTGTATCCTGCTGTGTACAGACTGTGTGAGAGAGATTAATTTCAGTTTGCTCTAGGTCGTGTTCAGAATGAGATGAATAATTAACACATCAGTTTCATCAGTTGAGAGATCTGTTTTAGATTCAGTTGTTTTTACTTTTATTAATGTATTTGACCAGAGATTTTTCTGTTTCTCAAGGAGCTTGTGAAAAAATGAATACATTTTGTTAATGAATCAGCCTGTCATGGTCTTACTGTCTGAAATACATTTGGTTAATGAATCAGCCTGTCATGTTCTTACTGTCTGAAATACATTTGGTTAATGAATCACCCTGTCATGTTCTCACTGTCTGAAATACATTTTGTTAATGAATCAGCCTGTCATGTTCTTACTGTCTGAAATACATTTGGTTAATGAATCAGCCTGTCATATTCTCACTGTCTGAAATACATTTGGTTAATGAATCACCCTGTCATATTCTCACTGTCTGAATACATTGGTTAATGAATCAGCCTGTCATGTTCTCACTGTCTGAAATACATTTTGTTAATGAATCAGCCTGTCATGTTCTCACTGTCTGAAATACATTTGGTTAATGAATCAGCCTGTCATGTTCTCACTGTCTGAAATACATTTGGTTAATGAATCAGCCTGTCATGTTCTCACTGTCTGAAATACATTTGGTTAATGAATCACGCTTTTCTGTTCTCACTGTCTGAAATACATTTCAGCCAAACATCTATAGTGTTTGATAGGACTCCGTCATCATCAGTGGTCTTCTGCTCTGAATCTGTGATAGAATCTATAATATTGTCCTATATAGTAGCAACACATTGAAGTTTACTTGCAAATTGGACTCTTAATCATCTTCAGTTTGGTGTTTATTCATGGTATGTCTTCATATTGAAAAGTATTGCCAATATTAGTGATCTTAATCATCTTCAGTTTGGTGTTTATATCATGGTATGTCTTCATATTGAAAAGTATTGCCAATATTAGTGATCTTAATCATCTTCAGTTTGGTGTTTATTCATGGTATGTCTTCATATTGAAAAGTATTGCCAATATTAGTGATCTTAATCATCTTCAGTTTGGTGTTTATTCATGGTATGTCTTCATATTGAAAAGTATTGCCAATATTAGTGATCTTAATCATCTTCAGTTTGGTGTTTATTCATGATATGTCGTCATGTTGAAAAGTATTGCCAATGTTGACGATCTTAATCATCTTCAGTTTGGTATTTATTTAAGTCAGTTACTAATGGCTATAATGGCCCATAACAGTTTTTCTTTTTTATGGAATATCTCAGAAAGAACTTGGCCGATCTTTCTGAAAATTTGTAGATATGTTCATTATGGGTTGCAGGTGATGGCCGATGTTTACCAGAATATCCTTACTAATGGCTATAATGGGCCAAAACAGTTTTTCCTCTTTATGGAATATCTCATACGTATTCACGATAAACTGGGAGTACATTTATATGCTTTGCATCTTCCTGTTGTTAAAGCTCCCAAATGGTGACAGGCCATGTTTTTCCGTTGGCTGAGTCAGCAGGGGCAGGTAATGTGTACTGTGCAGGTCAGTCTATGGCTCCTCCTGCTGTGAACCGGCCAGCCTCGCCCATGTTCGTCACAGTGCCTCCTCGCAGCCAGCGACTGCTACACTCTGAGGCCTACATCAAGTCAGTGCATATTCCACTGCCTTGCTTTTGTCCTCTGGCCCCCCCCCCCCCCCCTCCCCTGTACATCAAGTCAGGGCACATTCCACTGCTACAACGTTTGTCCACTGCCTCCCCCCTCCTCCCACACGCACACACACCTTGTCCTCTTTCTTATACATCAAGTAGTGTACATTCCACTGCTACAGCGTTTGTCCATTGGCTTCCCCGCCTCCCTTCTCCTCTTTTCCTTCCCCCTTCCATCTTTTAAATTCTCAGTGCTGTTCACAGACCTGTCTACCCTATGATTTTTTAGCGTATTTTACAAAATTTGACTGGAACATACGATGATACGCAGAGTACGACAAAAATACGAAAATCGGCAACATTGGCTACAAAAACAAACAAACAAAATGCTATTTTCCAGTTTGAAGACGCGAGTTATTGTCCCTAGTTCCAGTTGGCGCGTATTCGCTTACACCATGGTTGGCCATCTTTCATAGTGAGCGACTGACACAGATGTTCACTAAGAGAATATCGCCACTAGCAAAATTACGCGTTCATGAGAGTGATGAAGAGCTAGATGTTGAAAAGAAGGTTGCCAAAACGAGGGAGCGAACTTTCCTGAATGCATACCATGCAAACTTGGAAGTGCTTAGTCCCAAGCTCGAAAAAGGTCCTATTTTCATGTGGTGCACTTTGTGCAAAACGGGTTTTAGTTGTGCTCATGGAGGGCGCAACGACTGCATAAAGCATGTTTCGTCAAAATCGCATAAAAAACGATCAGAAGTGATGAAAGGAACACCATCAATTGTACATGCATTGAAAAAGGCCGAGGCGAAGCCTAGTGGGGGACCTGGAGCAGCAGGTGACAAATGCCGAGATGATGATCATGATGTGTAGGCTGGTGGCTGATGCGAATCTGTCCCTGTCAACGACTGATCGTCTTGTTCCCTATTCAGGAAGATGTTTCCTGACACTAGTAACAGCAAAATTGCTCAAGGTGTGTCTGTCACTTTAAATTCTACTGTTAACTAGCTCCACTCCCCCCGCCCACACCCCCACACCCCAAAAATAGGGGGAGGGGGGGTGGGTGGAGTGGCAGTACAAAGAGAAGAAATAGATGGAAAATGAAAACTGTATGAAGGGTATAAATGTGTGTGACTGTCTGTCACTGTGTGTGTGTGGGTGGGGGGGGGGGGGGTGAAAGGAATGAGGGCATTACAATATTGTTTGTTTTTTTTTAATGAGATGGTCAACAAGATGCGTGCAGTGTATGTGTACCGCACTTGTGCTAGTTGGTGTGAGTGGTTGAGTGTGAATATAGCGCAGTGAGTTGGCTGCAAGAATTGCATGATATAAGATCCATATTAAAGTTCAAGGTAAGAAAAATACTTTATTTTGTCATGGAATACTAAAATGTACTCCATGGAATACTAATGGTTCAGTTTTGAGGTAGACAGGTCTATGTTCATATGTACATTTTGTATGCACATATTTAGCAGTTACCTGCTCTTGTTGATGTGCATGCACAAACACACTAAAAATTGGTTCTTATGCTCTTACACCATGTGTTTGTGCACACATGCGTGTCCATACACTCAAACTCACACACACACACACACACACACACACACACACACATGCACACACACTCACCATACACACGCACACACACTCACACACACACACACTCACCACACACACACACACACACATACACACACACACTCACCATACACACACACACACACACTCACACTCACCACACACACACACGCACACACACTCACCACACACACACACTCACCATACACACACACACACCACAAACACACACACACACACACACACAACACACACACACACTTACCATATACACACACACACTCCACCCCATCACACACACACACCACAACACACAACACACACACACACACACACACACACACACACACACACACTACACACACACACACCACACACATCACCCCACACACACACACACACACACACGCACGCACGCACGCATTGTGACTGCCTAACAAGGTGTCGGCACTATACACTGTATGAAGACTGGAAAGTGAAGTTCATTAAAGTGGCTTTATTTTGATGACTGCACAGGGAAAAGGTGACAAAGTCTCAAGACTATCTTTTTTCTGTCCAATAATCCCAGGTTGTAGTAGTACCCTTCTAGGATGAGAGGTGTACTGTGGCACATCCCATCACTTAGAATTCACTGAGAAACATTGTCATGGCCTGAGACCTTGTGATGTCTGTGTGTGTCAAATGGAAAGAAGTGCTGACTAGGACAGAAATATATATTCACATACACACACACTCATGTACACACACACACACACACACACACACACGTATGTGCGCGCGCCGCACACACACACACACACACACACACACACACACACACACACACACACACACACACACACACACACGCTCACTCAAACCAAGGAAAACAAGGGCATGATATCAGCAATACTAAATTCAGCATATATGTAAAAATTCCATATCCACAGAAAATTATTTACAAATGTGTTGTGACAGAAGACAGTAGTATCCAACTTGGTTCTAGGTGTTGTGGAGGACATGTGTCACATGGCCTGACTTCATGTGTCAATCAGAAAATTTCAAAATGAAATACATGGTGAATTCACCAGCAGTTGTCAGTGCGTTTTGCCCCTGATGCATTCTGATGGGACACTTACTTTTAAAGCTTGTATGGATGAAAAACTCCACCTGAATGATTGAAAATGTGAACCTACAAAAGCTTGAAAGGTGAAGGTGAGGTTTGTACTGCGGAATTAGAGCTTGTATGGATGAAAAACTCCACCTGAATGATTGAAAATGTGAACCTACAAATGCTTGAAAGGTGAAGGTGAGGTTTGTGCAGCAGAATGGCTGTGCTGCTGTGTTGTCTTCAGCATACAGTTCACTGTCCATGAAGAAATACTTATGATACACCATGCAGGTACGAGACCCATGGGAATCATTACCTGTGTGGATGACTTGTACAATACAACAAGAAGAAAAACAAGTGTGCGTTCATTCTGCCAGGTACATTGAGGGTCTGAATGTGGAGACCCGAACCATCAGCAACTTCCCCAAGCTGATGTCAGCCACGCCAGAGAACACCCCTGTCCCTAATGAGTCTCGTCTGCCCGTCCAGTGGCTGGCCCAGGGTGCTGGTTACCATGGCAGTGTGACCAATGCCCTGTGGGCACTGCGGGACTTGATGCTGAAGGACACTATGACCATCGCTCGCACCATTCCGTTTGAGGATCTGTAGCAGGTGAGTGGTTTGATTGGCAAGATTCATTGCATCAGGAACCTCGGGTGCATGATAGAGAAGCTAATACTGTGTCATTGTGAAAGGCAAATGAATGTGATTCTGGTGTTAGCTCTGATGCCTCCTCATCTTCCTTAACAAGAACAGTGCCGGCAGGTACCATTTCACACCAGATCTCACACACCATCCACCTACAAACCAGTTCACACCAGATCTCACACCCCATCCACCTACAAACCATTTCACACCAGATCTCACACCCCATCCACCTACAAACCAGTTCACACCAGATCTCACACCCCATCCACCTACAAACCAGTTCACACCAGATCTCACACCCCATCCACCTACAAACCATTTCACACCAGATCTCACACACCATCCACTACAAACCAGCCCGTAAATATGCATGCCAGAAAGGGGAGTTTGTTTACAACTTCTTGGTTGGCTACCATACTTATCTTGTCAGCCACCATTTCTTGCCCATCTTTTCCGTTCTTATGATCACGGTCCCCAAAGAGTTCTTTACTAGGGCCATAGAATGGAAGGGAATGGAGGAAGAGGAAGTGGGATGGTCCCATAGGATCTGAGTACTGCACTGACCAACCCAGAGTTCTTTACTAGGGCCATAGAATGGAAGGGAACGGAGGAAATGGGATGGTCCCATAGGATCTGAGTACTGCACTGACCAACCCAAAGAGTTCTTTACTAGGGCCATAGAATGGAAGGGAACAGAGGAAGTGGGATGGTCCCATAGGATCTGAGTACTGCACTGACCAACCCAAAGAGTTCTTTACTAGGGCCATAGAATGGAAGGGAACAGAGGAAGTGGGATGGTCCCATAGGATCTGAGTACTGCACTGACCAACCCAATGAGTTCTTTACTAGGGCCATAGAATGGAAGGGAACAGAGGAAGTGGGATGGTCCCATAGGATCTGAGTACTGCACTGACCAACCCAAAGAGTTCTTTACTAGGGCCATAGAATGGAAGGGAACGGAGGAAGAGGAAATGGGATGGTCCCATAGGATCTGAGTACTGCACTGACCAACCCAAAGAGTTCTTTACTAGGGCCAGAGAATGGAAGGGAACAGAGGAAGTGGGATGGTCCCATAGGATCTGAGTACTGCACTGACCAACCCAAAGAGTTCTTTACTAGGGCCATAGAATGGAAGGGAACGGAGGAAGAGGAAGTGGGATGGTCCCATAGGATCTGAGTACTGCACTGACCAACCCAAAGAGTTCTTTACTAGGGCCATAGAATGGAAGGGAACGGAGGAAGAGGAAGTGGGATGGTCCCATAGGATCTGAGTACTGCACTGACCAACCCAAAGAGTTCTTTACTAGGGCCATAGAATGGAAGGGAACAGAGGAAGTGGGATGGTCCCATAGGATCTGAGTACTGCACTGACCAACCCAAAGAGTTCTTTACTAGGGCCATAGAATGGAAGGGAACGGAGGAAGAGGAAGTGGGATGGTCCCATAGGATCTGAGTACTGCACTGACCAACCCAAAGAGTTCTTTACTAGGGCCATAGAATGGAAGGGAACGGAGGAAGTGGGATGGTCCCATAGGATCTGAGTACTGCACTGACCAACCCAAAGAGTTCTTTACTAGGGCCATAGAATGGAAGGGAACGGAGGAAGAGGAAATGGGATGGTCCCATAGGATCTGAGTACTGCACTGACCACAAAAAATCAGGCCAAACAGAGCTAGCAAACCAGCTATGGCTTGAGTCCGTTTACATTGTAAGTATATCAGCCAAACAAGTCGTACACACTCGCCATTTCTCATGCTGGCCCTTTCTCATACCTGTCCTGTGTATGTTGTCAGTTTGCATTGTAAGTGTATCAGCCAAACAAGTAGTTGTACAACTCTCCATTTCTCATGCTGACCCTTTCTTATAGCTGTCCTGTGTATGTTCCAGGTGCATGGCTGTGTACACACTCTCCATTTCTCATAGCTATCCTGTGTATGTTCATGCTGGCCCTGTCTCATAGCTGTCCTGTGTATGTTCCAGGTGCATGGCTGTGTACACATTCTCCATTTCTCATAGCTGTCCTGTGTATGTGCATGCTGGCCCTTTCTCATAGCTGTCCTGTGTATGTTCCAGGTGCATGGCTGTGTACACACTCTCCATTTTTCATAGCTGTCCTGTGTATGTTCATGCTGGCCCTTTCTCATAGCTGTCCTGTGTATGTTCCAGGTGCATGGCTGTGAACACATTCTCCATTTCTCATAGCTGTCCTGTGTATGTTCCAGGTGCATGGCTGTGTACACACTCTCCATTTCTCATAGCTGTCCTGTGTATGTTCCAGGTGCATGGCTGTGAACACATTCTCCATTTCTCATAGCTGTCCTGTGTATGTTCCAGGTGCATGGCTGAGTACACATTCTCCTTTTCTCATAGCTGTCCTGTGTGTGTTCCAGGTCTGTGTGTGTTCCAGGTGCATGGCTGTGTACACACTCTCCATTTCTCATAGCTGTCCTGTGTATGTTTCAGGTGCATGGCTGTGTACACACTCTCCATTTCTCATAGCTGTCCTGTGTATGTTCCAGGTGCATGGCTGTGAACACATTCTCCATTTCTCATAGCTGTCCTGTGTATGTTCCAGGTGCATGGCTGTGTACACACTCTCCATTTCTCATAGCTGTCCTGTGTATGTTCCAGGTGCATGGCTGTGAACACATTCTCCATTTCTCATAGCTGTCCTGTGTATGTTCCAGGTGCATGGCTGTGTACACATTCTCCGTTTCTCATGCTGACCCTTTCTCATAGCTGTCCTGTGTATGTTCAGGTGCATGGCTGTGTACACACTCTCCATTTCTCATAGCTGTCCTGTGTATGTTCATGCTGGCCCTTTCTCATAGCTGTCCTGTGTATGTTCCAGGTGCACGGCTGTGTACACACTCTCCATTTCTCATAGCTGTCCTGTGTATGTTCAGGTGCATGGCTGTGTACACACTCTCTATTTCTCATAGCTGTCCTGTGTATGTTCCAGGTGCATGGCTGTGAACACATTCTCCATTTCTCATAGCTGTCCTGTGTATGTTCCAGGTGCATGGCTGAGTACACATTCTCCATTTCTCATAGCTGTCCTGTGTGTGTTCCAGGTCTGTGTGTGTTCCAGGTGCATGGCTGTGTACACACTCTCCATTTCTCATAGCTATCCTGTGTATGTTTCAGGTGCATGGCTGTGTACACACTCTCCATTTCTCATAGCTGTCCTGTGTATGTTCCAGGTGCATGGCTGTGTACACACTCTCCATTTCCCATAGCTGTCCTGTGTGTGTTCCAGGTGCATGGCTATGTACACACTCTCCATTTCTCATAGCTGTCCTGTGTATGTTCCAGGTGCATGGCTGTGAACACATTCTCCATTTCTCATAGCTGTCCTGTGTATGTTCAGGTGCATGGCTGTGTACACACTCTCCATTTCTCATAGCTGTCCTGTGTATGTTCCAGGTGCATGGCTGTGAACACATTCTCCATTTCTCATAGCTGTCCTGTGTATGTTCCAGGTGCATGGCTGAGTACACATTCTCCTTTTCTCATAGCTGTCCTGTGTGTGTTCCAGGTCTGTGTGTGTTCCAGGTGCATGGCTGTGTACACACTCTCCATTTCTCATAGCTGTCCTGTGTATGTTTCAGGTGCATGGCTGTGTATACACTCTCCATTTCTCATAGCTGTCCTGTGTATGTTCCAGGTGCATGGCTGTGAACACATTCTCCATTTCTCATAGCTGTCCTGTGTATGTTCCAGGTGCATGGCTATGTACACACTCTCCATTTCTCATAGCTGTCCTGTGTATGTTCATGCTGGCCATTTCTCATAGCTGTCCTGTGTATGTTCATGCTGGCCCTTTCTCATAGCTGTCCTGTGTATGTTCCAGGTGCACGGCTGTGTACACACTCTCCATTTCTCATAGCTGTCCTGTGTATGTTCCAGGTGCACGGCTGTGTACACACTCGCCATTTCTCATAGCTGTCCTGTGTATGTTCCAGGTGCATGGCTGTGAACACATTCTCCATTTCTCATAGCTGTCCTGTGTATGTTCCAGGTGCATGGCTATGTAACACACTCCCATTTCTCATAGCTGTCCTGTGTATGTTCCAGGTGCATGGCTGTGCAGTCATGGCAGCTAATGGATGAGCCAATGGTGGTGAACCTGTGGTTTGAATCTCTTGAGACGGATCAGTGTTCATGTTCATGTTGCAATAATTGTGGATCATTATCACTGCCTTCTGTAAGACATGTCAGTCAGTTGGACTCTGTTGTTCTCCAGCTTAATATGCATACAGTGTGCTGTTGATCATTTGGTTGGTATAAACACGGTGAAATGTGGATGGGCTTTTTGTGGTGAATGTTTGTTGATCTTCATGGGCAGCAGTCTCAAGCAGTCAACTATGGCTGGAAATATATTGTCTTTTGTGAACTACAAATGTTTGGTCATAACTGAAGTGTCTAGCATTGTGAACTACAAATGTTTGGTCATAACTGAAGTGTCTAGCATTGTGAACTACAAATATTTGGTCATAACTGAAGTGTCTAGCAATGTGAACTACAAATGTTTGGTCATAACTGAAGTGTCTAGCAATGTGAACTACAAATGTTTGGTCATAACTGAAGTGTCTAGCATTGTGAACTACAAATGTTTGGTCATAACTGAAGTGTCTAGCAATGTGAACTACAAATGTTTGGTCATAACTGAAGTGTCTAGCATTGTGAACTACAAATGTTTGGTCATAACTGAAGTGTCTAGCAATGTGAACTACAAATGTTTGGTCATAACTGAAGTGTCTAGCATTGTGAACTACAAATGTTTGGTCATAACTGAAGTGTGTAGCATTGTGAACTACAAATGTTTGGTCATAACTGAAGTGTCTAGCATTGTGAACTACAAATGCTTGGTCATAACTGAAGTGTCTAGCAGATTCTTCTGCTCTCTGAATTGGGTCATTTCTAAGCTGTGAAGTGGGATGAATACTTTTTTTTTTTTTCAAGATTTGGAATTCTTTTGTGAGGCTTTATCTGTTGTGTGGCAATAGTAAACGAAAAAGTTAATAAATGAGGAGTTAGAGGGGATAAAGGGGATTATCCCTACTTGTTTTTCTTCACCCACTGGTAGCCCCATCTCTGACATGAACTTTGCTGTTCACCTCACCTCTTTGTGGTGAAAGGTGTCTCATGATTACTCAACCCTGACACTAGTAGACCGTCCCTACCCCCATCTCTGACATGAACTTTGCTGTTCACCTCACCTCTTTGTGGTGAAAGGTGTCTCATGATTACTCAACCCTGACACTAGTAGACCGTCCCTACCCCCATCTCTGACATGAACTTTGCTGTTCACCTCACCTCTTTGTGGTGAAAGGTGTCTCATGATTACTCAACCCTGACACTAGTAGACCGTCCCTACCCCCATCTCTGACATGAACTTTGCTGTTCACCTCACCTCTTAGTGGTGAAGGGTGTCTCATGATTACTCAACCTTGACACTGGTAGACCGTCCCTACCCCCATCTCTGACATGAACTTTGCTGTTCACCTCATCTCTTAGTGGTGAAGGGTGTCTCATGATTACTCAACCCTGACACTTGTAGACCGTCCCTACCCCCATCTCTGACATGAACTTTGCTGTTCACCTCATCTCTTAGTGGTGAAGGGTGTCTCATGATTGCTCAACCCTGACACTCGTAGACCGTCCCTACTGATTGCCTTTCAGCGATATGAAAGTTTTACAGAGATCCAACGGCAAACAAGGTCAACTTGAGGAAAAGAACCAGACAGACCACAGTTTCCAGTCCTGAACAGAGGAGTTCGAGAGGAACTAGGGGCGAGATGGGAACTAGGGGCGAGATGGGAACTAGGGCCGAGATGGGAACTAGGGCCGAGATGTAGGATGTGTGGAAGTGGAGCAGCTACACTGTGCACAGAAAAGGCAGGGCCCGGTTTTATGCAGCACCTTCAGCAGCAGTCCTCATTTGAAGTGTGCAGAAAAGGAACACAAGATCCAAGCAGTTCTGAATGAACATTGCCTAGTATGCCTTCAGACCTGGCGCAGTAATGCCTTGAACTAAACATCACTGCAACAAAGAATGGCATGAACTTATAAGCACACAAGTATGCATGCACACACACACACACACACACACACACACACACACACACACACACATACACTCATACTCTCTCTGTCTCTAAACTGGGTTCATTGAATTTTTAGAATGCACTTTTAGGTATATTTTGATTTACAGAAAGAACGCAAAATTTACAATGCCTCTTTGACAGAAAAGCTCTTCAAATAAAAGCAAAATTGAAATGTTCTAAGATTATATGTAGTTTTTTTCAACAGTGATAGGCTTTTTTTTTTTAAGACTTCTTACTAAAGACTTTTCCATTCAAAATCTGATTATAAAACATTGATTTTTACTGTAGAAATCTACCATTTAGAATGTCAGCATGATTTTAAAAGATATTTCTGACACTGAAAACATGTAGAGATCTATATAAATCAAAACTGTTTTTTTTTTTAGGGGGAAATAAGTGAGTTCACAAAAAGACCTATTCTGTCTTTGCTTTTGACAAATTGGAAAACCCACTTTATATGCAAGGCAAAATATACACACACATACTTTTCCATGAACAGGAATGTTATGGGCCCTTAATAATATTCAAAACATCTTGAGCATCTCTCAAGGACAACCTGTTTAGAAGTTGTGTTGAGGAGAAATTCTGATTCAAATCTGGTTAAAACTAGACCCAGCTTCAAAATCAGTATTTAGAAAAGAAAAAAAAAAAGAGAAAAGGGGGGGGGGGGGGGGGGGGGGGTTTGGTTTAAAAAAAATGTGAAAATGGGATACTGACCCCAGATAATGGAAAATGAGACATTCGTTAAAGCTGTTAGTGCTGGACTCAAAAGTTTTTAAAACCAGACCCGGCCTATGAATCAGAAAAAATGAATGAAAGAAAGGAAATGGACCACTGATTTAAAACAGTGAAAAAAAAACAGCGTAAAATTATGAATGTTGGCCTTTGGATGAAAGTTGTGAAAACTGGACTAACCCAAGTCTGTGAAAGAAAGAAAGAAAGGGGCAGATTGCAGGAAAGTTTACCAGCCATTCTGGGGTTGCTGTTCATTTTGTCTTGAGAGCACAGAGAGGAACGCCATACTTAAACAAAACAACAAATTTTCAAAAATATCAGCTGTTAGATCATATACTTACACAAAATCGCTTCTTGCTGTAGTATGTATGTGTGTCTGTGCACAGGAATAAGGGTATATATATGTGCAAGTGTTGGTGTGTTAATGTTTGTTGTTTTTTCTTTCTTCTTTGATGGAGTTGAACTTTGAATATTGTTTGTTTAGCTGGTGCTTCAGGGCAAGAATGGGTTTTCATTTTGGTTTTGTACAGAAAATTGAGAAGGATTTGGGAGGAGGGAGAAGCGATGGCAAATATTCATGTGCATATATGCATGCAGAATTCAGAACAGTGATTCATTTTAATTTCTAAGTGTTGCTGACCGTTTACAGTTCCTTGCAGTCAGTGGATTTATATAAACCCTAATAAAATTTTAACTGTCATGTCACTAACTGTGTTTCAGTATTGAGGAAGCCTGAATTCCATGGTTGGTTTGGAAGCACTCAAATTGTATTTTACAAACTTTTCGATCAGGGTGAATAATCATTTTCTGTTTGTTCCAAATGTTTTGAGGCCAGAATGGAATAGTCACCATGTGTTGTGAATTACACATTTGTTTACTTGATTGAATTAAATATGCAAAATGACAGATTCTGTTCCTGATGTGTGCTCTTGAATCTCTCTGTTTCTTGGATCTCTGTTTCCTAACGCCTCCCACTCCTTCAGTAAGAATGCATATGTGTTTGTGTGCGTATGAAGCCATGTATGGAAGCTCACTCATGTGTGAGTGCACGCAGGCGCGCGCACACACACACACACACACACACACACACACAGTGTGAATCACAAGAGGGCAATTATCTTGCTCTGTCTGATAAATAAACATTCAAAGAAAATGAAAAGTAAAATAAGCAAGCACCTTATATTACAGGGTTCGTACACTCCTTGAAACTCCTTGAATTCTGACAGGGAATTTCAAGACCTTGAAAACCTTTGAAAATCAATAAAATGTGGTTCTGTTGACCAAACCTCCTTGAAAACCTTTGAAAATCAAGCCATCAGCTCCAAAAATCTTTAATGTGGCAAAAAGAAATGGCAGTTTGATTTTTCTACGTTCAGGTTAATGAAAAACTATTTGAAAACAAATTTTTACAAACATCGTCGTGCTCCTGGATCGTCTGCGATTTTACCAAAGGAGATAATTTGTAACTTCATTAACTGATGAAGTTACAAATTATCTCCCTTGGTTGAATCGCCAATCCAGGATCGCGACGATGTTTGTAAAAATGTTTTTAAATGACTTTTTTTTTTATCAACCTGAACGCAGAAAAAATCAAACTGCCATTTCTTTTTTCAATTTTTATGCAAGTAGTGTAGAGAGGTGGCACGAAAATTTGACCATTTTCTTTCAAAAATTGGGTTTTACGTGTTTTTGTGCTCAAGAAAGTCTGTTGAAACCATCTGTGGTGTTCATTTTGTCTATTTTCACATTTTTCTTAGAAAAAAAATGACTTTATTTGAAGGAGGTGTGTGTGAAAATTGCTTAACTTTTTTACTTTCAAACGCCGTTTTCTCAAAATCACTTTTTTCAACAGTGGTTGATGTGTTAGGAGTACAATATCTCTGGATCCAGACTAGCTAGCTTGGTATTTTTTTTTTCTTTGGATCAGAAATGATTTCTGCATGCAATTATATTTATTTATAAGTCAAAACAGCACGTATCATTTGCTATTTCTATTGGAATAATTCAAAAGCATTGAAACGCGAAGCCTGATGGCCCCCATATGGAAAAAAATTATTGAAAAAAAAAAGCAGTTTAGATATATGAAAATCCTTTTGTAATTACATTACGTTAGCTCAGCAAAACAGTATATAAAAATTCTTTGTCATTGCATTACTACAGCTCAGCAAAACAAGAAAAGTCATGTTTCAAGTGCCTTATGTCTGCTATGATACAAATATAGTTCTTGTCATGAACCTTTTTTTTTTTTTTCAATTTTCATAATTTTGTCCCTATTTGTGGTCCCCAAATCACACAAGAGCTTAGAAATCGCCCAAATATGTTTTTTCCATGTCTTTTTTTAACATAAACAATAGAAAAAAATGAAGTTTTAAAAGAACAATGGTTTAATTTTCGTGCCACCTCTTGCCTTGAAATAAAGTAAACGCTCCTTGAAAACTCCTTGAATTTTGTTCTTGGGAGTCTGTAGGAACCCTGTAAATTAATGTCAAGACAATTAGACATGTTCACTTATATATTTGTATTCAGACAATAATACTCATGTATTCAAGAAATTTATATATGACGATTTTCATTTCACACACAAACACGCACACACACTCACACACACACACACACACACACACACACACACACACACACACTTGTTGATGTGAACATTAGAAGTGAGGCCATCACAACTGGTGTGTGACAGCAATTGAATCCGCTACAAAAAGTATGAAACCAGGAGAAGACAATGGCATTGTAGATGGAAGAGTCTACTTTCAAAAGGGCATTGTGTTGAATGGCACCTGATTGCTAGCTTCACTAAATAGTGATTTCCACTAGAGTGCATGTTCTGCCCATAACCAAGCCTTGCACTGAAAGTCAAGAAGGCAGGGTGTACAATCTAAGCTTTTTCACACTTAAGTTTTTCAAATATGCAGCTTTCACCCCTGATGATTACTTTTGATAATTTGGTAGCTGTCAGCATGAGTAATTTCATTCTATGATGGTTGGTTGCAGTACCAGAGTCCATCATCTGTAAAAGCATTATGCCTATGATTCAGAGTTCCTATCAAATTAATGCAAGCACAACAGCTGATTGCTTATTATCATGTTTGGCAAAAGAATGGAAAAAAAAGAGTATGCAAGTTCTGTTCATCCAAACTTTTTGACTTATTTGACAATTGTATGATCTTCACTTTGACAGCAACATTATC
Source organism: Conus canariensis (assembly GCA_033310375.1). Classification (NCBI taxonomy): domain Eukaryota; kingdom Metazoa; phylum Mollusca; class Gastropoda; order Neogastropoda; family Conidae; genus Conus; species Conus canariensis. The sequence goes on along the minus strand of CM065721.1, from coordinate 603,690 downwards.
AGACAAAGTATGGCTGGGACAGTCCTCATAGGAATATATACACCTGACCAAGGTGACTAGGCCCAAGACATCGTTGCTGGACGTTAGAAGTATGTGTTTGCAAGATTTGGGATTCCAAAGTGATTCTGCAATGCTGTGAAATAAGAGACATTGACTTTGTTGCTATTCGTTTTGAACACTATTGTCTGCAAAATCATAGACTGTGATGCCCAAAGACCCCCTTCTTTTGACTCAAGCTATGTGCTTTTTAATTAAGAAGAAATACTCTCTCATACCATTGCAACAGGACTGAGCAGCTTTGCTCAGGTCATGGCTGCCAGCTAAAACACACATGCACACACGCAAGCATGCACGCGCGCACACACACACACACACACACACAACAACAACAACAACAACAACAACAACCAACAACCACAAAATCCAAAACCATTACGGTGGGACAACTGGAAGGAACAGACAAGCAGTTCAGTCCCTTAGCACGCTACCGCTGCTAAAATTCTATGCCTCTGAATCCAACTCTGGCCACACTAGACACAGAGAAGCTAACCACAGTCAGTCACAATATCCCTGTGAAACGTGCAGCTTCTCGGTGAGCTGTTCGGAGAAGGGCGTTGCATAGGAACTGTGTGGCCAGTGGTTTCACGCCTTGCATCACCAGTCTGGCTACAGCAAGGTGCATGGCGAGGTGAGATGGTGGTATAGCAGGTACCCCAACACTGCCACTACCTTTGACCTGCATGGTGAAGATTGGCCTGCGGACCCTGATTTCTTGCATGCCCTTTCTGAAATCTCATGAACAATCAGTTCTTAACTTTAAAAAATGAGTCCACTCCAACTAGAGCTTAACTAAGCGGAAAAAAATGTTCTCTGTATTCTGAATGTCAACTCTCTGTTCAGCATAGGGAAGAAATCTGAAAGCCTCTGTTTAACTGACTGTGAAACAGGGCATTATGGTTGTTTCTGAAACATGGTTTATGGACGACTACATTAACAAAGAAATGGTGTTCTCAGACATTTTACACCATCTACAGAAAAGATGGAGGCAGTACAGAAGGTTGAATCATGCTTGCTCAAAAATCAAATCTAATGATCTTGGTACCTGAGCTTGCTGCTGACTGCAACATTGTCCCAGTGGGGCCCGTACTGGCAGGCAGGGAAAACGTTGCTGCCGGTCTGAGGCCACTGAGAAAGTGGCAACACCTTTCATTTCCCACAAAGAAGCCCATCCTAAGATCAGCAAGCCTGGATCACACCCTCCCTTCACCCACCCACCCACTCCCCTCACTTCCCTCTACACCCCGGCACACGGAAGCTCACAAAGAGGAGAGACTGTGTCGACATGCAAGTGAAGAAACTGGACTTGAGTGAGCAGGAAGAAAAGTCAGTCAGTCTACTCCGCTAAGTACGGCACCCGAGTTGCTGTTCGTGCTGGGAATACATCAACCATGCCTTCTCTGAAGACCTGTAATCGGAAGGCTTTCACAACCTTAAACTATTCTGGACGCTCGTCAAAGATTCCAGATCCACAAAGTCAAATGTCTTCCCCCTGCCTCGTCAAAGATTCCAGATCCACAAAGTCAAATGTCTTCCCCCTGCCTCGTCAAAGATTCCAGATCCACAAAGTCAAAGGTCTTCCCCCTGCCTCGTGAAAGTCGAAGGACAGATGATCACAGGCCCAGGCACAAGTGCTGAATAATCTTTTTCAGTCTGTCTTCGGTGAGGTCAGAAAATACCGCAGAGAAACTCAAAGACAGCTGCCAGACGTCTTTTTCTTCAGCGTTCCAGTATCTGGTAGCGTGTGAACTCGTTTTACCCTGTTGGGATACTCACACTATACTCGAGAGTATAGTCAGTTCAATCCGATTTCGTTGAGTGCAGAAATTTGTGGGAAGAGGTCGTGGAAAAAGATAGATAAAAGATATGGTAGACAGAAAGGACAGTAGACAACAGTACAGCAAAGGAGACAGAGTTACTGAGAGCGAAAGGAAAAGGGGACGTTACTAGCACAGAATGTCCAGAAGGTGGGGGAACTATTTGTACAAAAGACCCCCGGTATCCCACGGGGGAGCCAGACGTCTGATGTTGCTCTTGGTTCTTCTCTTGAGGATATAGTCAACATGAAGAGGAACTACTGAAGATTTCATACAACCTAGACCCGCATAAAGCTTATGGGCCGGTTACATCTCCCTACGTGTGCTACAAGAGCTGGGAAATGAAGCTGCCTCTGTCTTGACGAAGGTCTACAGTCCTCCATGGTTTTAGTCCCATCTGACTGGCACGTAGCTAGCATTAAATCCATTTTAAGACGAGAGAACATCATAATGTAGCCAACTACCGCGCATTCTTACTGACAAACATTCAATGCCAGATCCTGGAGCATGCCAAATCCAGTGCCCACATGTACTATCCAGAGAGGAACAGTACACTGCGCCTTGTATACCAAGGGTTTCGTAACTTCAGGTGTGAGACCTAGCTTCTGGACTTCACCGAAATACCGCCTAGCAACATGGAGCAAGAAAAACAAGCAGATACCATCAGGGTTTTTGCTAAAGCCTTTGACTGAATAGTCCTATGATCCGTACGCTGCTCCATGACATAATACAGAGACATGTCAACCAGTGGATCAATGCTCTTCTACGAGATTGGCGGCAGGACCTGGTCAAGATTTGCTCAGGAGTAGGGGCCGGAAAAGCTCAGTGGTAGAGCGCCGGACTCGTAATCTTGGAGTTGCGGGTTCGAATCTCCGCCGGGCCCTTTCGGTACAGGGGGATTTCCCCCTCGGAGTTAACATTGGTTCTGACTCCATTTCCCATACAGTCCTTCGAATGAGACTATAAACCGAGGTTCCGTGTGCGAACGCACGTATAACATCTTGCACACACGTAAAATCCCATCACCAACTTTCGGAAGAGAAGGCCAGTTTGGCCGTTGGTATGGATGACACGTTACACACAGCATGCACCTTCCCCGAAGCTGGAGTATGGCCGCCTTAATGGCGGGATAAAAAAAAAAACGGTCATACACACAAAACTCCACTCCCTTTGTTGGGCAGATGGGATTAATCCTTGCCTGTCTATACAGGGAGTGTCCGCTGGAGTATCAGCCTGCGTACGCAGATGAAGAAGAAGCTCAGGAGTCCCTCAGGGATCAGTTGTTGGTCCAGTGCTCTTCCACGTCAAAATCAACGACCTCCCAGAAAAAAAGTCATCACGCCGGCTCGCTCGTTTGTTGATGACAGTGCCATCTACTGCCTCTGCTACAAGCCATGACCACACTCAACTCCAGCTAGACATCCAACGCCTTGAGGAATGGAGGACAGCTGGTACATGGCTATCCACGAAGGAATATGTACCTTGTTCACGAAGAAGAAAACCACAGCTGAACTCCAACACGAGCTTCACGGCCACACCTGGACAGCTGTCACCTCTGTCACGTAATTCGATATCACCATCTCCCAATACCTCATCCGGAACTGCCTTAAAATCATCACTTCATGCTCAAATGCAAAAAAAAAAAAAAAAAAAAAAAAAAAAAGGGGGGGGGGGGGGGGGGGGGACCCTTGTCTTTTTATGGCACAGCCTCAATATCAGCAAAAGCCGCTTGAAGGAGGCTGCCAACAAAACCCCTGTCACACTCATTATTGAAAATCTCTGTACAGTATGGGTCTCCCAGACGCAGCATAACAGCAATAAACACTAACAAAAAGGTAAGAACCACAGGCAGATTGTCAAGTTGTATATAAAGGAAACCATAAGCAGGAACAGAAAAACACACGAGTCAATTTCAGATTGTCAAGTTCTACGAAAAAGGAGATCTAACATTTTGCAGCTGTCAATTCAAAGAAAAGTACATTTGAGCTTTTGCTCTTGGTCTTGTAACGAATACGGTAACAATTCTTTTTAATCACAGAAACGCTTTGAATTTATCACATCTGAAGTATTAAAAAAAAAAAAAAAAAAAGTCCTTTTAAAATGTTGAGTCGCTGCCCGAATTCTTCAAGCACACAAGCACACAGTAAAAATACTTGATCACCCATCACTGTACATGATCACAAAAAAAGTTATCAGACAAACGGGAATAATTACTGCATGCATTTAAATAGAATTCAACTGATCACAAAAAAGTTATCAGACAAACGGGAATAATTACTGCGTGCATTTAAATAGAATTCAACTGATCACAAAAAAATGTTATCAGACAAACGGGAATAATTACTGCGTGCATTTAAATAGAATTCAACTGATCACAAAAAAGTTGTCAGACAAACGGGAATAATTACTGCGTGCATTTAGATAGAATTCAACTGATCACAAAAAAGTTGTCAGACAAACGGGAATAATTACTGCGTGCATTTAGATAGAATTCAACTGATCACAAAAAAGTTGTCAGACAAACGGGAATAATTACTGCGTGCATTTAGATAGAATTCAACTTTGGTGCGTGTCCATTTTTCAAGCCTTGCTCCAGATTGCTTTCCAGATTTGCTAGTTTCCAGATTTACAATAAAATTCGCGTCATTGAATTAATACTCTTCACCGATTCACGATAAGTAATAATAGAGCAAAAAAAGAAAAAGAAAAAAAAAGAAAAAATATGAACTTTTTGCCACCAAAAAGGTATCTGTAGTGAGATCAATAGGGTGTTTTTTTTTTTGTTGTTTTTTTGGTTTTTTTTTGTTTTTTAGTTTGTTTTTTATTCTGCATTTCACGACATGCTGTTTCTTTGAATGTTGTTTCATTCGTAGTAATTTTTTATTTACCGTGTTCTGTCAGTCTAATCTCGTAAAGACAAATGATTCTCTGACCAGACAAAAATGCACAAGAGTTGTTATTATTAATTTCATTCTGTTACTATTTATAGTGTAATATGTAGGAGAAAAGTAAGATAATTATTAACAACACATGCTACCCATGCTTAATTTTTTACTATTTTTTTCTTCTTTTTTTTTTTGGGGGGGGGGGGGTGGTGGTGGTAAATATGGGAAATTGTAATTCATGCCCTTTTGGTACATTGTATTAGTAGCCTCCAACACAGTTATAGCTCCGTGAATTTTGTCCCTTGCCAGATACAGCTAAAAAGAATACCCATTGTTGTGTACATTTTACAGTATATAGACATCAATGGAATGACTGATGCCGTGATGAAATTTTCGGAAGATGCAGATAGACGCATCTCTCTCTCTCTCTCTCTCTCTCTCTCTCTCTCTCTCTCTCTCTCTCTCTCTCTCTCTCATGTTATTTTTGCCTGTCACATCTAGCATGTCACCCCAGTAGCACGGCATCCATGCCGCTCATTCTGAACCATATCCCCACCCCCTCCCCCTCCACCCCATTCACAGCAACAGCCTGGCCCATCCTGCTACAGCCCTAGCACCGGTAATCCAAAGGGAGCAGAAAATGTCCAGTTGTTAAGAGGCAACCTTCCAGAGGACACACTGCCCCTTTGCCGAGTCCCTCTGGCGGTGTTCAGTGGTACCTCTCGTTATCCAACATACGACCTACTGAGTACCCAGCTTACGGCAGGAGTTGCTTGGTCACGGAGCCACATCAATCCACAGACAGTCCCCATGAATGTGCTGGTACAGGCGGTCCCCACAGAACCACATCAAGGGCGTTGACTTGGAGAGGTCATCGAAACGGAGGTCGCCATGAGAACAAGACTTGAAAACCCACGTGATTCAATACTTTTTACTGTCGTTAACTGTCAGCCGGGACGACCAGTCATTGCAGGGACTATTTATAACATTCACCCAGGAATTTAACACTGGTTAAAAGCCAGGCACAGTGAAGTGGTTCTGTTCACAGCGGGGACAGTTTTGTGGACCTCGTACACTATCAGTAAAGGATTTGATGTTTCCCTCTTTTACATATCATCCTCTTCCTTCTCCTGGACTCTTTCCTGATAAATTGATGTCTACAGAATTTGTAAACTGCATACACACATAAATGGCACGTGTTAGATTAACTTCTAACTTCACAAAAATTGCTCACTCTGATTTATTTGCGGATTTATACTGGGTAGGTACGTTCTGTTTTGCATAGCAGAGCGTTCTATTAGCTGTGTCCCTTCAAATATTCCGATGTATTTATGACAATAGAAAATATAAAAACAATGATTGTCCAACCATTGAGAAACGTCAGGTAAAATAGATCATAAGACATTTAGACGGGGGCTGACGTCTTTGTTTTGAATGTTGTTTTTGGCTGGTGCATTAAATGAGAAGACCGCCTCTAGTTGGCTGTTTCTTGCTGTCAGTTTAAAGTCTTGCAGACGTTGCAACTCGGTCCCATGTCATTGCTTTGGCTGCCTCAGTTCTTGTGAAAGAAGCGGGAATGGTGCATGTTCATGAGAAACTAAAAGACTCTTGCATTCAACTACTTTTCTTTTTAGTTGTCTTTGTTTTTTGGTCGGGTTGATTTTGCTTTTGTGTCAAGGAATTTTTCAATATAAGAAAAGCGCGTTGAATCACAGAGACATACATAAAATCTCAGATGTCCACAACCGCCCAAATAGCATTTTGTACACATAAACAGTTATTTCATTGTCAAAGCCACAGCGAGTTAAGCTTTCGACTGTCTGCCATAAACTGGTTGGTCATGGAGGTCTTTCGTGTGTATCATGGGTAAGTATCGGCACAAGGATCAGCCGTTCTAAAAATGATTCGGACTTGGCACGAAACATTCCTCCAGCGGGTCGCTTTGGCAGAAGACACTCACCAGTCATCAACCGACACATCGAACTCGGCTATTGGAACACGCTGTCAGTGCAAGTTTGTGAATGTGGTCTGAAGGTCTTGTGGGTCTGAAAGCAATATCACATGTTTACTGCCACAGCCCTTTAAAGGCAACGGCTGGTGAACCAGCTCAGACCAGGTCCAGTTTAAAGGCAACGGCTGGTGAACCAGCTCAGACCAGGTCCAGTTTAAAGGCAACGGCTGGTGAACCACCTCAGACCAGGTCCAGTTTAAAGGCAACGGCTGGTGAACCAGCTCAGACCAGGTCCAGTTTAAAGGCAACGGCTGGTGAACTACCTCAGACCAGGTCCAGCTGATCGTCACCTTCGCCAGTTTCGTTCACAGTGTCCAGAGCTGCCCCACGTGCAGGGTGCTCTGGTCCGCGGGCAGTGACCTGGGAGCTGCGTCCACCACCATCTCCCTGAAGGCGTGGGACGCCTGCCCCCGGTGACCCCCTCACGTGCAGCAGATGGTGAGAGGCGAGAGGTGAACCGGGCGGCGATGCATGATTGGGAGCAGAGCTCTCTGGTGCGGGGCTAAGCCGGTTGGTTGCATAGTGACGTCCGGCAAAAGTTGTGTCCCTTGGTGAGTTATCGGAAGGCCTGGGGGTGTCCAGTGACACTGAAGGCTGCACTACAATCACCCCGTGTCCGTTCTGATGTGGTCGTTGTCTGCTGCTCATTGCTGACTGACCACTGGAGGCATACACAGCACCGCTTGATGATTGTCCATGGACAGTGTGACATGTGTTGCGTCCGTTAGCTGCACGTTCCATGGGACCACCAACGACGGAAAGCGAGGTTGCAGAGGGGGCGGTGGTTGTGATCTTGTCATTCTCAGACCTGGGGGTGTTGCCTCGGAGAGGACTCGGGGGAGGAGGGGGCACAGTTTCTATGTAAGGGGGGGGAGGAGAGAGGGGGTGAATCCTGTGGCTCCTGCCTGGCTGAACTGACGGGGCTCGCTCCTGTGTGGCCGTGCTGTAGTCAGGGGGCTGTACTGTAGGGAGAAGACAACAACACAACAATCAGTGGCCGTGCTGTAGTCAGGGGGCTGCACTGTAAGTCAACAACACAACACATCAGTGGCCGTGCTGTAGTCAGGGGGCTGCACTGTAAGTCAACAACACAACACATCAGTGGCCGTGCTGTAGTCAGGGGGCTGCACTGTATGGCAACAACACAACACATCAGTGGCCGTGCTGTAGTCAGGGGGCTGCACTGTAAGTCAACAACACAACACATCAGTGGCCGTGCTGTAGTCAGGGGGCTGCACTGTAAGTCAACAACACAACACATCAGTGGCCGTGCTGTAGTCAGGGAGCTGCACTGGAGGCAGAAGACAACAACACAACACGATGACTTCACACACATCAATGGCCGTGCTGTAGTCAGGGGGCTGTACTGTAGGGAGAAAAGAACAACACAACACGATGACTTCACACACACTGGAAGGCACATCAGTGGCCATGCTGAAAGACAACGACACAACACGATGACTTCACACACACACTGGAAGGCACATCAGTGGAGTCACTCACTACCACAAGCTACGGCATGCATTCTACACCTGCCGTATCCACCATGATAATCCCTGTACACAGTAAAACCTGAAAACTACATGAATTAATTTCAGAGCATTTATCCGATAACTGATGCCACAAAAAAAAGCCTTAAAAAAAAATTCAGAGCATTTAAAGTTTTAAGAATCACAAAACAGTTCGGAGTTTCTAGAGTAACTGAAATGTATTTAAAAACTCATAAGTTGATTAAATTACCCGATATATTCCAAACTTGCAACTGAAACGCGTGTCAAACATATCTCTCATTTTTTGCGGTAGCCCTTCCAAAACGCTTGCTACATTTGCGCGATACCCTCTGTGGAAAGGCAGCCAAACCTACTGATTCGTCGCACCATCGAAATACGTTCCAAACAGATGACTAAAAACCATTTCAGACTTTATCACGGAAAGGCATTCTGAGCATATTTTATTCCGCGTGGAAAGGCTTCCAAGAAGACCTGTTGCAATCATTATGAAAAGGAGGCATTCTCAACACATTTCTAACCTTAAATGTTTGAAGACTTACTGAATTCGTTATGAATATGAACTTCAGACTTGCTGTATATGTTACACATGATTCAAGCACATTCACATACTTTGCAAAACTTTACGTGATACGGGATTTTGGCTAGGACAAAGTTTTAGCAGCCTGGTCTATTGGTCAGCCTCTTTCTGTGTAAAGCCCACTTTTTCTTTGATAAACATAAGGTCAATGGTGACAAGGTGGATTTTAGGTGCAAAGAAGATGAATCTGAGTGTTGGCTGCTTCAACTTGGTCTCACCCATGTTCACGTATTATGCAAAGTTTTGCACGCTGTGTTAATGTGCAGGAATACATGCAACATATATATCATGAAAAGACATTCTAAATTTGCTGTTTTGATCAAGGAAAAACATTCAAAACTTGCTGTATTTTTATGGAATAAAATTCCAGACTTGCTATATTCATCATGGAGAGAAGATTCAAAACTTGCTGTATCTTTTATAAATTAAAATCCTAGACTTGCTATATTCATCGTGGAAAGAAATTCCCTACTTGCTGTATTTATCCTGGAACGATATCCAAATTTGCATTATTCAGTATTGAAACACATTCCAGATTTGCTGTATATATTATGGAAAGACAATTCAAACCTGCTATAACAATAATGAGAACAATATAACAAACTTATCGTATTCATCACCAAAAGACATCCCGAGCCTGCTGTATACATCATGGACAGACATTCAAGACTGGCTACATCAATAATGGAAGGACATCCTCATCTTGCTATATTCATCACAGAAAGATATCCTAAACTTGCTTTACGCGGCTGGAAAGATATTCCAAACTTGCTATGTTGATAATAGACAAACATTGCAAACTCTCTATATTCCTCAAAAACAAAAGACATTCCAAAGTTGCTTCATCAGTTACAGAAAAACATTCCCAACTCGCTATTTCATTACGGGTAGATATCCAAAACTTGCTTTGTTCATCATAGAAAGACGCCCCTGTATTAATCATGGAAAGACACCCCATTATTAATGATGGAAAGATATCCCATACGATTTGTATGCGTCATGGAAAGATATCATAAACTTGCTGTATACCTAATGGAAAGACATCCCAAACTTGCTAAATTGATAATGGGGAAAAAATGTTACAAGTTTAGCACATTTTGACATGAAAGACCGTGCACTCTTGCTGTTTCATCATGAAGGGTATCCACAACTTGCCGCATTCATCATAAACATGCGTTTCAAACGGGCGTATTGTTGTTGTTGTTGTTTGTTTGTTTATCTGTTTGTTTGCTTACTTGCTTATCTGTCTTTCTGTTTGTTGTTCATTCACCCAGAACACGCCCACCCACACCAGCCGGCCCTGACTGGGACGCCACACATACCAGGATCCACCTCCACGTGTCTGGCGTCAGTGCTCCTCCAGTGCCGCCTCCACCTCCTCTCTCGCTCCTCTCTCCTCCTCCTCCTCCTCCTGCTCTCTCCGTCGCCACAGCATCCGCCACACACCTTGAGCTGGGACCCTTTGCAGACCCAGCAGACCAGCAGCACCACGACAACGGTCAGCACCACCACGGCGCCCACCGACAGCCCCACGATCAGAAACACCTGGCTGCAGCAGCTCTGGTCGTCGGCCGACCCGCAGCAGCCGTTGGAGCAGGTCTGAAAGCCCGACTGTTTGGAATAACACACTTCTCCCTGGGCCCATGGCGCTGTCCACAGAGATGGAGGATTTATGGTTAGTTAACAACACACTTCTCCTTGGGCCCATGGCGCTGTCCACAGAGATGGAGGATTCATGGTTAGTTGATTGGGTGGGTGGGTGGATGGGTTGGTTGGTTGGTTGGTGGGTTGATGGTTGGTTGGTTGGTGGGTGGGTTGGTTGGTTGGTTGGTTGGTAGTTGGTGGGTTGGTTGGTGGGTTGATGGTTGGTGGGTTGATGGTTGGTTGGTTGGTGGGTTGGTTGGTGGGCTGGTTGGTGGATTGATGGTTGGTGAGTTAGTTGGTGGATTGATGGTTGGTGGGTTGGTTGATTGGTGGGTTGGTTGGTTGGTTGGTTGGTTGGTTGGTGGGTTGATGGTCGGTGGGTTGGTTGGTGGGTTGATGGTTGGTGGGTTGGTTGATTGGTGGGTTGGTTGGTTGGTGGGTTGATGGTTGGTTGGTTGGTTGGTTGGTTGGTTGGTTGGTTGGTGGGTGGGTGGGTTGGTTGGTTGGTTGGTTGGTGGCTGGTGGATTGGTTGGTTGGTTGGTTGATGGTTGGTGGATTGTTTGGTTGGTTGGTGGGTTGGTTGGCTGGTTGGTTGGTTGGTTGGTGGATTGGTTGGTTGGTTGGTTGATGGTTGGTGGATTTGTTGGTTGGTTGGTGGGTTGGTTGGTTGGTTGGTTGGTTGGCTGG